>BSBN01000339.1:29755000-30281950 GCA_027924645.1 Cunninghamia lanceolata | reverse complement strand
AGAGAGAGAGAGAGAGAGAGAGAGAGAGAGAGAGAGATTTTCTTTTCTTCTACCTTTTCAAAATTCCCTAAAGCCCTTAAACCAGAAAACAACACAATAGATTTTACTAGATTGACTAAGGCATAAATCCCAAACAACATTTTAAATTCAAATATATTTCTTGAATATACGCAATATCAAAATGCATAGGAAAATTCCAAGATGGCAATTAACTTAATTAACTTCACAAATAACCATATAGGTTATTCACAAACACTTCACAACAAGCAATGCAGAAACAAATAAAATACAATGAAAGCCAAGAGTTAAAATAAATATGAGTAAAGAGAACACACACTTCAAAAGTTTATTCACAACACATGCATCCAAAATTGATGTCGATTCAAATCATGGTTTTACAAGTAAACACAAGATACATCTCACAACTCAAATTGAGTGAGATGAGGGAGATATACATAACATATTTATGCAAACTGAGCCATATCCAATTAACCATCGTTGGGGTAAAATTTGTGCTTGCACACTCAATAAAACATCAAGCATACATGCTCCATACAAGATAGCCGAAGCACAACATAAACACTGAACATGATACAATATGAATGAAGTAACATCAATAAATTGTATCAACTAAAAATTAGATAAAGACAAATGATCTAAAAACACAAATATAGATTTCGATAATCATAATAAATGTATCTATTTTTTTCTCTCTGTCTTGTTTTCCTTGTTGGCCTCTCTTATGTTATCTTCCACATATCTATTTATACTTGGTTATTCCTGCTATTTTCCAACATTCTCTTCTCATCATCCTAATGATGGATCATGTGGTCTGATCCAAAATGTCGATAATTACAAAATTAACATAGTTTAATCTAGAAATGATTGCATCTTAACTATTATGGACTATAGAGACATCATATTTATCATAATAAACATGATGTTGAACTAAATAACATAATCTAATCACATATAATAGATATAGTGAAACAGTAAAGCTAAAATATTGAAATAGTTGACACATATAGAATCACAACATATGCATCCCATAATAAATAGTTGAACACTAGATGTTGATACAAAACAACACCAATAAAGTACATCAATGACAATACCAAAGCCTCACCAATAAATACATTATCAAAAACTAAATATAGACAAGTAGTCATACAAGACACATACACTTGAGTCAATACATAACCTCTTTCCCATTTCCTCATACAATTTTAGGATTAGCTTAAGGATAGATTCTAATCCCAGAGATTGACTTGTTGATCACATCCCACATTAGTTGGTCTTTCCATTTTTGGTGGTTTTGCATAGCGCATTGGTCTTGTAAGTATGAAAAAGGTGTAGAGACTCACACGGTAGTTCGATGATGGTCTAGAGTCCTAATCATGCCCATGAAGGCATGAGTTATATATACCTCTTAGTAGCTTCTTTCATGGTGAAACATTTTTGAATTTTTTTCTTTTTGTTTGTGCCTCCCTAACCTTCAAGCTAACCTTCCAAGGTCCTACACACCTTCTTGTTGTCCATCTAGGCCACCTAAACCAAATCTCCCCTTTGACCTATCAAAACTCCTCCGAGAGATTTACCCTGACAAAATGGGAGATTCACTTCACCTAAGGGATATTGTCATTTATTCCTACATGACCATAAAATTAACCTTCCATTCCTTCAAATTACCCGATTAACCCATTTTTAACAAATCTCCCCTTTCATCTGTCAATCTCCTTTAGGAGATTTAGCCGTTTAGGCCAAATCACCCCTTTCTCTGACAAAAATCCCTAGGTGATTTTCCCTACTAATAGGGGCAATTTGCTTCCCAAGAGGGGTGATTCTGACATCTTTTCCATGTACGATTTCTTCTAGTTTCAACCCAGTTTTAACTCTATTTTTATATTTTAATTGTGAGTTTCTCAATGCATAATTGACTATTGACTCCCCTTAACTATTCCTGGACCCCCAGTCAATCTATTTTTATCTCCTAATCAGTCTATTATTATCTTCTAATCAATTTCTATGATATTCTCTCCAACTTATGTTCTCTTTGAATCAGAGCCAAATCACTCTTCAATCAATTCTTGTTAACTCCCTAATCACTACCAACTTTGGTGTGGATTTCAAACCTATAAATACCCCCCTCCTCTATTCATTTGAGGAAGCAAAATCATTATTGTATTCTTGGTTTGCTCAAGCTTTTGCAAAATTACCCCCACTAGCATTTTTATGCTTAATGCAAGACCTTGTGTGCCTTTTATTTTTGCCATAGCTTCAAAGCTCAAGCCATTTATTTTGTTATAGCATGCTTATGCTCAACCCAGTTGCTTTTCAATTTTAATATCTTCAAAGATCAAGCCATTTTCTTTCCATATCTATTTTTTTATCCCTATTGCCAAGAGGACCCTACTGCTACAGAGGAAGAGATGGTTGCCAAAAAGGACTTCTAAGAACTTGTGCCAAGAATTTCTACCCAATTCATATAGGTTTTAATGCTTTTGTAGTAATTGAGAAAATCAAATCTTGCTCTTGGGGAAGTAAAACTTTATATTTCTTTATCTTAATAGGTAGTTTTAAATTGCTTTCATAGAATAGATTTGCCTTTTTAAATTGCTTAGGTTAACTTTATTTGCTTACCTAGATTAATTTCATTTCCATTGTTCTTAGATTAAATTTCATTTCATTACATTACAATTCAAAATCAATCTACAAAAATACACAAAAACATAAGATTGCATACAAAATGTCATAATTTGCATACATTTTCCTTTTATTAGTAATTAAATCATTAAAAATTCAAAAAAAAAAGAATCAAAAATTGTTTTGCATTGATAGAAAATACCAAAAACACTAGAAAACACAAAAATAACAACAAGAGATAGAACAACCCCTCAATTTCATCACGAGGTCAACAAATTCAATTCAACCAAAACAAATCAGTGCAAACAAACTCTCCCCCTTTTGTCTAGCATTTGATGTGCCCAAGCATTAGGGAAGATTGGGTTAAATCCATCTTAGACGAGATTAGGGAGATCATCCCTCAACCAATTCCCACAATGGAAATAGCCCAAGAGCAAGGACTTATCTTGAGGCTCATTCAAATAGAACAAAGAAGGCAAGTTGAAGAACATCAACAAAGAATCATTCATCAACAAAGGCTAATTTAACAAGTCATTCAAAATGAACAAAGGAGGTTAGATCGCCTCCATGTCATAAATGAGCAAAATAGTCTTCGAGCTAGGATTAGAACAAGTGACCCTTTGGGTCATACCACAATCACAACCATAAAACCATTGAACATTTCTGTCAACATCACTTGACACTCATAAAAAACTTCCGAGAAACACATACATCACATTATCAACCCAACCACAATCTGTGATGTTATGCTTCCTCACAAACAAAACAACCCCCCAACTCTACCTCCACTCAACTGGCTCTTTCCATGAGAGTAGGAGTAACCAGGTGGTCACCCATAGAAAGGATATGGTTCATGTGTCGCATTGAAGTCTAACTCACTCGCATCATGACCGAGTCACATTATGAACCACACAGGTCCCGAACAAGGCCTTTAGACCTCTCAACAATTACCATTGAAATGATGTGATTAGTTGGATTAGAAGTTAGGTGTCCTTGTCATGAATGAATGCATCCTAGCATCACCTTCTCTACTTCATGTCTAACACATTTGAAGATCACTATCCCCTTAAGTTAGGTTGGCATGAGGATTGGAGTTTGATTTTCTTTTCATAGGCACCACATCACGTAAGCTCTAGTACTCTCACCGGTAGAGGTCCACAAGCTGTGTTTTATACTATTGATCGTCTTCCATCACTTAAGTTAGGAGAGTCTCTAATTTGAAGTCATGTGACTTAATATATTAGTGTACATACTATTCTACTTGGTGAGGTAGCATACCTTGTGGTTGTGATGCTTAGCCTTCCTTCTTTTGTGAGGTAGCTAGTACAAAAGTACACTACACAGTTGAGAGTTGACATCTTGGTGTGGTTTGGGACATCTTGTATTGTGGAGGTTGTATTGTGATATTCCATTATGTGAGTGTGTTATTTGTCTTGTTTGTGTTTTGTGTTATGTTCTTGGTGTTTTATGATTGAAGTCTTATTCTTGTTTGTAATCTTGATGTCATTTTTTGGGTGTGTGCTATTGATTATTTTTTATCACGTATTTTATATTCTTGTATTCTTATGACTGTAAGTTGTTTTTGTGTGCCAAATTAAGGGATTGTGCTAAGGTGGTAAAATAAGTGTAGTATGGGATGCGAGTTGTTGTACCTTGAGCATATGTTGATTTGTTAATATGTATGGCATCGAATGATGAATGCTCTCGTAGGATGGGATATGAGTAGTAATTATTGTGATGTTGTATATGATCTTGAGTGTATAGTATTGCTTGAGCTCAGTGTAGTTGGGACTCCTTTATGAATGTTGTAATGAGATATTGATTGTTTAAATGTTGTATCTTATCTTGTTTGTACTTCTTCTAAGGGCTTGAGTCGATGAGTTGTGGAGTGTTGTAAAGATTTGGTTGACTTGGTATGATGCATTGTTATGTTAATGATACGATGAACTCATGTTGTGAAGATGGTTCATCTTAGATAAGTTGTTTAGTTTATATATTAGATTATATGTCTATGTGAATGTTGTAATGTCCCCTTCCTAAGCCTAGTTAGCTTCAATGACTGTTAGCCTATTCCTTGAGTTCCCGTAGGCTAATTGGGTTGTTAAGGGACTCCATAGTTCTTGGAGTGGTGTTAGTGTGGCATATTCTAGTTTTTCCTTTGTGGCATTGAGCTCAGTTGGTAGTGAGTTTCACAATGACACTTTCGAAAGCATTTTCAGACACCTGGACTGCTCTCCACATTTCAAGGAGCACGTGGCTATTTTTACTAAGTCACATTTTCGGCACCAACTTTGTCATTTGGTAGTGGTTACACCCTGACCTAGTCAATTTCTGCATCCGGAGTCGGTTCGGTGCTTATCTTAACCAATGGTGTTATTTTAATTAAGCCTAATGTTATAAAGTTAAATTACAAATTTAACTTAGCATTATTAAAATAATTTAAGGTGACTTTGTGCTTAGTGGGAACTCAAGTATGTAAATGATATATTTTATAAAGTTAAGGTATTTTCTTAATGCGGCGTTTAAGGGAAACATAAGGAAATGAAATAAAGTTAATATTTTAATTCCCATGTGAGGCGTGAGGATTTTGGGGAAGTGAAATAAAAGGTATTTTTGGGGAGCTCATTTGTTATGCTTGAATTTTGTGATAAGGTTATGCTTCTAGTTTGAATCCAAGAGCTTTGTGAGGATGAAAACCCTCATGGAGGACATCAACTGTGGTATCAAAAGATCTACCCTAGTTGATTGCTGATAGTTTCATTCAGAGACTATGATGGTATTCATTATTTGATTTGCAAATTGTCGCAAAGAGTTTGAAGGGAAAAATATTGGGGATTCTTCAAATAATATTTTGAGTAGAGATTGAAGTGATACTTTAGAGAGATTGTTGTAGATTTGAAGGGTTTAAATACAAATTTTGGCTCTTAATCCCAGTCGTACCTCTTCCCAAGAAGGTTGTACCGGTTGCAGGAGTTTTTGGGCATAGTTTGGCATTCTTTCATTCCTTTTGCGGACGTGGACTTCTACCTCTTGGATGCTAGGGATTGGAGAGGGATTCCTATAGTTTTTGAAGGGGTTGTATATAGGTTTTAAAACTGAGAACCATCCTATACAGGTTGTACAATCAGACCTTGCACGGTGTGAGCTCCTTGGGGTAAAATGCCTAAGATTTAGAGGGATAAATTACATCATTGGAGGCACCTAGGGTTCACAAACAAAGTGCCACCATTCTACAAAGGGAGAAGAGTAGTTTTGGTGGTGTTTGGCATCATTTTTTGAGCTCCAATTTGCTGCAATAGAATTACACTAGACCTATTTTGTAATAGCAACAAATGGGTGTGTTTGTATTGATGCTATGAATTGATTTTGTAATCAAGGTATGTGCCAAAATGTTTCTATTTAATGTATTCAGACTTGTGATGATTTATGTATGATATTGACATCATTTCTGTACATCAAAATGTGTTAGACCTATGCATGTTGGTTCATTGTTAAAGCTGGGTGTTTTCTAAAACTCATAAAAAAAGAAAAAAAGTAGGGTGTATACTATAGTGGTATCAAAGCTCATAGTATCTTGCCAGCCTGTTGGGGATGTGTAATGCGACCTAGCACCCATCAATACTATTCGAGAAGAAACAAATCTAATCCAACCCTTGAGGATCAACTAGAGATAGAACAAGTTGAAGAAGTAGTTGCAGCTCCGATGGGAGAAAGAGGTGAAAGATTAGGTAGGGATCCTTTCGATCCGAATGAAAGGACAAAGGTACCTGGTGTGGGTGAAATGCTAAGTGATCTTGCAAGAGGACAATGAGATTTACATCAGAATATAGGTTAGATGTGTGCTCTTTTGACTCAAAATATTATGGGCAATAATAATAATAACAATAATGGGGGAAACAACTATAATGGAAGAAATAATGGAAATAATAGCAAAAATGGGGATGGATCTGTTAATAATAGGGTTGTACATCAGCATACTATGGTTGGAACATCCAACTCAAAGCCTCTTATTCCTAACTTTCCTCCAAAGATTAACCCTCCAGTTGAAAACGAACCAACATAGCAGGAGTTGCAAGATCAAACGAGAGATTGGAAGGATTTAGGTTATGAATTTTAGGCTGAGATGTCTTTCTGTGATTATATGGACCTTAGACTTAAGCATAGATGCCATAGAGGTGGGAGACTTCAGAATCAGGAATTGCAGAGGAAGGTTGGTAAGTTGTCTATTCCCTATTTTGATGGATCTAGGAAAACTATACCTAGAGCTTGGGTGCATAGGTTAGATACCTATTTTCAGCTCAATCCCATGCCTGAGGATAAAGCCATTAAGTATGCAGCTCTTGATTTGGATGGTAGTGCCCATGAATGGTGACACCATGGAATGATCACATTAGGCCATGATCAGATTGACTCTTATGTAGAGTTCACAGAGAGGTTGATTGGTAGATTCGATAAAAATGATCATGAATTACACTTCAAGGAGTTGGCACAGCTTAAGCAATAGGGTTCTGCTGACTCATACATTACTAATTTTTAGAAGTTATCAGTAATAGTGACTGATTTTTCATAGAGGAGATTGATTGTTTTATTTATTGATGGGTTGTCCGATCCATTGAGAGGTTGGATTAAGGCACTTAATCCACCCACATTACACAAGGAAATCAAGAAAGCTAGGGAGATGGAGTCCTCTTCTTATAAAAACAATTTTAGTCTAAGGGGTTTCTACATAAGGAAGACAAGGATAAGAAAAAAATTTAGTTTCAAAAGGATTCTAATCAGCCCCAAAAGATGTCAACTAGGGTGGATAATGACCAACTTAATGAACTCTGTGGGAAAAAAATTATGTTTTCAATGTAGAGAACCGTGGGATCCATCTCATAAGTGTGCTATCAAGGCAAAGGCTAAACAAATTAAGTACTTTTCAGATGAATTAGCTACAAAAAAATCAAATTAACAATCTGATTTAGGGGATAGTGAAGAAGAAAGTTCATCTGAAGAGTCAGAGAAGGAACCAGGATGTGAGGGTACACTTGCTCAACTTTCTAGCTTTCAAAAAGTTGGATCTTTCAGAGTTTGGGGAGTACTCCATGGATAGCGGATAATCACTCTTATTGATACATGTGCCACACAATTTTATAGATGAGGGAGTTGTAGCTACGAGGGGAATCAAAATAGAGGAATTTGATGGTTTCAAGGTAATTGTAGCAGATGGATTTACTCTTACATGCACACGAAAGATTCTTAACCTGAGTATACAGTTAGGTGATTATGAGGTGAGAGATGACTTCTATGTGGTGAGCATAGGAGATACAAATGTGGTACTAGATATGCACCGGTTGTGTTCCATTAGAGAGTTCTACACGAACTTGCATACTATGAGGATGAGGTTTGAGGTGGATGGCAAGAAAATAGTGATCAGAGGCATGTCAAATCGTGGGCCAAGGGTGGTCTTTTTCAAAAGAATGGAGAGACTAATTTGACATGATCAAGTAGAGTGGGCAACCGAGTGCATCATAATGCCTACCATTACTGAGGAGAATAGTTATCATCCTGATATCTAGGTTGTGTTGTCTAAACACAGTAAAGTGTTCAGTAGCATACCTCCTAGGAGGCCTCCTCAGAGAGGCATGGAGCATGTTATAGAGCTAGAGGAGGGTGCCAAACCTTTGATTACAACACCATACAGGCATCCGAAGAGGCACAAGGATGAGATCAAAAAAACAATCAAGGAGTTACTTGACATGGAACATATAAGGTCGAGTAAGAGTCCCTTTGCTTCTTTAGTGATGTTGGTTAAAAAGAAGGATGGGACAATGCGTATGTGCATTGATTACAAGGCATTAAAAAAGAAAACAATAAAAAATAGGTATCCCATTCCTCGGATTAATGAGCTTATAAATGCTACATGGTGCTTGTTACTTCTCCAAAATTGATTTGAGATTGGGCTACCATCAAATTATTGCAAGTATGGGCCTAACCGGTGTTGTCATTGATGTCAAAATACTCCTGTTGCATTGATGTCAAGGATTGGATGATCTGTGTGCTGAGGATATTGAGGAAATTAGTCCTATCAGAAATAGTGAAGACAGTGAAGCTCTATGAAGTGAAGATCCCAGGTAGATGAAGATCAGAGAATGTGCATCAAAGGGTTTGTAGATATGTGTCTAAAGATGATCCAGTCAAGATTTGAGAGGTCCGCATGAAGATTTGGAGAAGTTATGGCCATATGAGTAAAACTAGTTCTGGCAGTTGTTCAGAGGTGACAGAGTGACACAAATAGGTTCGGTGAGATCTAGAAATGCAATATCTTGTTTTGCAGATTTGGTGGAATGTTTAGGAAGCCAATGTGAATTGACAACTCAATTGGTTTGTGGTCTGGAGGTCCGCAAGCATTTATTCTAATGTGACAGTGATGACAGACTGTGTTCTTGAGGTTCTAGATGTAGATGCGAATAATTTCAGTAAGCAGAAGTGGTGTGGATGTTCTTGGTGATTGTGGGGGTCTCTAGATTATGTCCAGTTCGTGTTGGTGGTCTGTATTGAAGATTGAGCTCGTAATTGAAGATTTACTCTTAGGTGATGGTGTTCTTCCTAATCATGGTTGACCAGATGTTTTACACATCTTGCAGATGATCTTGAAGATGTTTTACAAAGCATGGCGTGTTCCTCAAAGAAGATTGAAGTCCCAGATATGTGTGGCCAACAGTGTGGTGATACGCATGAAGTTTTGTAATAAGTCAAGTTATATTTGTGTAATTTCTCTATAATAAAATAAAATATGTATTGTGCCGACTTGGATGATTATCCCAAAGTCAATGTCTTGTATAAATAAGATTTGTGAAGTCATTTCAGAGTATCTCGGTTAAGATGAGAGAGTGGTAGAGAGGAGAAGAGCGAAAAGCAGAGAAGAAGTGTTGAGCTTAAATGGAATTGTCTCAAGCATGGTGAAGATGCTAATCTCTAGTTCAAGTATGTAATATTTATATTATTATTCTGTAGACAATGTGTCTCCTGTAGGCAGTGGGCCTCTTGTGAGCAGTGTGCTCGGGCAGTGAGCCCTAATTGGCAAGTGCCATTTTGTTCTTCTTATTCTTTTAATAGAGAATACAATCTTGGGTTAGTCACCCCATGGTTTTTCCCTTAACCATGTTTTCCATGTTAAAATCTTGGTGTCATATGTGTTAATGTGTTTTTGCTCTTGAGATATTGCATTGTGCTTCCATGATTAAATCGTTATTATATAAGAAGGATTTAAGTGTTTACAGAAAAGAAAGTTTTTGGTGACAACTGATTCACCCCCCCCTCTCAGTTGTCTGTCCTAAAACCAACAATTGGTATCAGAGCTAAGTTCCTCTAAAAGATCTTAATTGCTTGAGGAGATCCAGGATGTCTTCCTACAGGAAGGATAATCCGATGTTTGATGGAACTAATTACACTCTTTGGAAAAGTTGCATGGAATGTCACTTGCAATGTATGGGAATGCAATATTGGACCATGACTACAAAGAAGTATGTTCCTCCAAAGAATGGTTCGACAACTGTAGATGAAATCAGAGATGTTGAAGATAATCTTTGAGCTAAAGAAGCCTTACTAACTGTCTTATTTGATTCAGAGCTGACAAATGTTATGGATTTAAAAATTGCATATGAGATTTGGTCAACGCTGAAACTTCTGTATGGAGACAAATATGTTAAATGTGCCAAGCTATAGAGTCTGAAAGGAAAATTCAAAAACCTGAAGATGAATGAAGATGAGAATATCACTACATTTATGCCAAAAGTAAATGAGCTTGTTTGTGGCATTAGGTGTGCTGGTGGAACCTTGGATGAAGATGAGATTGTTGCCAAAGTTCTCAGATCCCTACCTCCTGCTTACAAACACAAGGTTGCTGCTATTGAAGAATTCATATCTTTATCAAATATCACAAGAGATCAATTGGTTGGAAAATTAGCTACATTTGAATTGGCTGAGTTTGGAGATGCACCCCCCAAGACTGAATCTGCATTCAAAGCTAGTGCCTTTGTAAAAGGCAAACAAAGGTATGATCCAAGAGAGAACTCCTCAAAGAAACTATCATGGTATGAAAAAGAAAGAAAAGATCTGGAAGAAGATGAGGCAGAAGCTACTCAAATTGAAGCCCTTATTGCAAAAAGACTGCCAAGAGGATCTGGTAAGTATAAAGGAAAATTGCCCTTCAAATGTTTCAACTGCAATAAGATTGGTCATTTTGCTTCAAGGTGTCCAAAAAGATTTTTAAGGACTAATCCAAATAGATCAAAATTTCAAAAGAAATGTTACTATGTTCATGAAGATGATGATGATGGAGTAACAGATAATGAATTAGAGACATGAAACAAATTCGGAAGTGACTGGGTGTTTATTGCCATCAAGGAAGAAGATCCAATGCCCATTGAATCTGGCAATCATAAAATGGTAGAAAGTGCTCTGGCTGCCCAAGTTGAAGAAAAGGATGAATGGGTCATTGACAGTGGATGCTCCCACCATATGACTGGTGACAAAAATAAGTTCATAGATCTGGAAAGATATGAAGGAGTTGTAAAATTTGGTGATAATTCTGCTAGCAGAATCAGAGGTAGAGGAACTATTTCTTTTGATGGAAAGAACAAAACCAATGATGTACTGTATGTTGAAGGTCTGAAGCACAATCTTCTCAATGTTGGGCAGTTGGTGGACAAAGGCTATGATCTCTGATTCAAAAATGGAAAATGTAGAATCTTTGAAAGCTCTCGAACTGAGATTGCATCTGGTACTCAAACAAAAGGTAACATCTTCCACTTGGTTGGTACTGGCAAAAGTTGTTTATTTGTTCAAATTGATCAGAGTTGGTTGTGGCATAGGAGAATGTGTCATGTAAATTTTTATAATATCATCAAGATAAGAAACACTCAGGCTGTAAGAGATCTTCCAAGACTGGTGAAACCTACTAACAGTATGCGCAAAGAATGTCAATTGGGTAAGCAGAGTAGAGTCACATTTAAAAGCAAGGAACAATCTTCCACCAGACTGTTGGACTTAATACATACTGATCTATGTGGACCGGAAAGAATCAAAAGTTGATGCAAGTATGGGCCTAACCGGTGTTGTCATTGATGTCAACATACTCATGTTGCATTGATGTCAAGGATTGGACAAGTTGTATGCTGAGGATATTGAGAAAATTAGTCCTATCAGAAACAAAGAAGAATAGTGAAGACAGTAAAGCTTTATGAAGTGAAGATCCCAACGAAGATGAAGATCAGAGGATGTGCATCAAAGGGTTTGTAGATATGTATCTAAAGGTGATCCAGTAAAGATTTGAGAGGTCCGTATAAAGATTTGAAGAAGTTATGGCCACATGAGTAAAACTAGTTCTGGTAGAAGTTCAGAGGTGACAGAGTGACTCAATTAGGTCTGGTGAGATCTGGAAATGCAATATATTGTTTTGCGGATTTGGTGGAGTGTTTTGGAAGTCAATTTGAATTGACAACTTAATTGGTTAGTGGTCTGGAGGTCCGCAAGCATCTATTCCAATATGACAGTGATGACAGACTATGTTCTTAAGGTTCCGGATGAAGAAGAGAATGATTTCATTAATCAGAAGTGGTGTGGATATTCTTGGTGTTTCAGGCAAGCTTGTGGGGGTCTCTAGATTGTGTCCAGTTGGTGTTGGTGGTCCGCATTGAAGATTGAGATTGTAATTGAAGAATTACTTCCTAATGATGATGTTCTTCCTAAACTTGGCCGACCGGATAATTTACACATCTTGTAGATGATCTTGAAGATGATCTGCGAAGCATGGCGTGTTCCTCAAAGAAGATTTAAGTCCCAGATCTATGTGGCTGATAGTGTGGTGATTCACATGAAGTCTTTTGTAATAAGTCAAGTTGTATTTGTGTATTTGCTCTGTAAAGTATGCCAACTTTGATGATTATCCCGAAGTCAATGTCTTGTATAAATAAGAGTTGTGAAGTCATTTCAAAAGGCATTCTGGCAAAGATGAGAGTGTGGTAGAGAGGAGAAAAGTGAAAGGCAGAGCAGAAGTATTGAGCTTAAATGGAATTGACTCAAGCATGGTGAAGATGCTATTCTTCAGTTCAAGTATGTAATATTTATCATTCTGTAGACAATGTGTCTCCTGTAGGCAGTGGGCCTCTTGTGAGCAGTGTGCTTGGGTAGTAAGCCCTAATTGGCATGTGCCATTTTGTTTTTCTTATTCTTTTAATAGAGAATATAATCTTGGGTTAGTCACCCCATGGTTTTTCCCTTAACTGGGTTTTTCACATTAAAATCTTGGTGTCATTTGTGTTAATGTGTTTCTACTCTTAAATTATTGCATTTTGTTTCCATGATTGATTTATTATTATGCTACTAAATTACAAGAAGAATTTAAATGGTTAATAAAAGGAAAGTTTAGGGACAACTGATTCACCCCCCCTCTCAGTTGTCTGTCTTGAAACTAACAATTGGTATCAGAGCTAAGTTCCTCTAAAAGGGCTTAACCGCTTGAGGAGATCCAAGATGTCTTCCTACAAGAAGGATAGTCTAAGGTTTGATCGAACCAATTACAATCTTTGTAAGAGCCACATGGAATGTCACTTGTAATGTATGGGAATGCGATATTGGATCATGGCTTCAAAGAAGTATGTTCTTCCAAAGAATGGTCCAACAATTGTAGATGAAATCAAAGATGCTGAAGACAATCTTCGAGCTAAAGAAGCTCTATTAAGTGCCTTATCTGATTCAGAGCTGACAAATGTTATAGATCTAAAAATTACACATGAAATTTGGGAAAAACTGCAACTTCTGCATGAAGGAGACAAATATGTTAAATGTGCCAAGCTACAGAGTCTAAAAGGAAAATTTGAAAACCTGAAGATGAATGAAGATGAGAATATCACTACATTTATGCCAAAAGAAAATGAGCTTGTTTGTGGCATTCGGTGTGTTGGTGGAATCTTGGATGAAGATGAGATTGTTGCAAAAGTTCTCAGATCCCTACCTCGTGCTTACAAACACAAGGTTGCTGCTATTGAAGAATTCAGATCTTTTTCAAATATCACAAGAGATCAATTGGTTGGATAGCTGCATTTGAATTAGCCAAGTTTGGAGATGCACCCCCCAAGATTGAATCTGCATTCAAAGCTAGTGCCTCTGTAAAAGGCAATCAAAAGTTTGATCCAAGAGAGAACTCCTCAAATAAATTATCATGGTATGAAAAAGCAAGAAAAGATCTGGAAGAAGATGAAGCAAAAGCTGCTCAAATTGAAGCCCTTATTGCAAAAAGACTGCCAAGAGGATCCGGTAAGTATGAAGGAAAATTGCCCTTCAAATGTTTTAACTACAACGAGATTGGCCATTTTGCCTCAAGGTTTCTGGAAAGATTTTCAAGGGCAAATACAAACAGATCAAGATTCCAAAATAAATGTTACTATGTTCATGAAGATGATGATGATGGAGTAATAGATGATGAATCAGAGACAGGAAACAAATCTAGAAGTGACTGGGTGTTTATTGCCATCAAAGAAGAAGATCCAATGCCCTCTAAATCTGTCAATCATAAAATGATAGAAAGAGCTCTGGCTACCCAAGTTGAAGAAAAGGATGATTGGGTTATTGAAAGTGGATGCTCCCACCATATGACTGGTGACAAAAATAAGTTCATAGATTTGGAAAGATATGAAGAAGGAGTTGTAAAATTTGGTGATAATTCTATTGGCAGAATCAAAGGTAGAGGAACTATTTCTTTTGATGGAAAGAACAAAACCAGTAATGTACTATATGTTAAAGGTCTGAAGCACAATCTTCTCAGTGTTGGACAGTTGGTGGACAAAGGCTATGATCTCTGATTCAAAAATGGAAAATGTAAGATCTTTGAAAGTTCTGGAACAGAGATTACATCTGGTACTCAAACAAAAGGTAACATCTTCCACTTAGTTGGTAATGGCAAAAGTTGTTTATTTGTTCAAATTGATTAGAGTTGGTTGTGGCATAGGAGAATATGTCATGTGAATTTTTATAATATCATTAAGATAAGCAACACTTAGGCTGTAAGAGATCTTCCTAGACTGGTGAAACCTACCAATAGTTTGTGCAAAGAATGTCAATTGGGTAAGCAGAGCAGAGTCACATTTAAAAGTAAGGAACAATCTTCTACCGGATTATTGGACTTAGTACATACTGATCTATGTGGACCGGCAAGAATCAGGAGTTTGCAAGGTGATAGATACTTCATGTTATTAATTGATGACCACTCCCAGATGATGTGGGTAACTTTTCTGAAAGAGAAATCTGAGGCTCTTGAGAAATTCAAAATATTCAAAGCTATGGTAGAGAATGCAACCGGATTAAACATAAAATGTCTCAGGTCTGATAGAGGTGGAGAATTCACATTTGGAGAGTTCATAGAATTCTGTGAAAAATATGGGATAAAAAGACAGTTATCTGTTCCAAGGACTCCACAGCAAAATGGAGTAGTGGAGGGAAAGAACCGGACCATTCAGGAAGCATCTAGAACCATGATGATGGAAGCAAATGTTCCTTAGTTCTACTGGAGAGAAGTTGTAAGCACTACTGTCTATACTCTTAATCGAGTACAAATCAGAAGCAATACTGGTAAGACTCCCTATGAACTCTGGTTTGGCATTACTCCTACTGTAAAGTATTTTAGAGTCTTTGGTAGCAAATGTTACATTAAAAGAGATGAAGACCTTGGCAAATTTGATGCTAGAAGTGATCAAGGAATATTCTTGGGTTATTCTACTCAAAGCAAAGCATACCGGTGTTATAACAAGAGATTGAGAAAGATTATAGAAAGTACAAATGTAAAGGTTGATGAATGTATTGAAAAACCCTCAAGATTTTATGAATATGAAGATGATCAGAATGATGTTTTGGTTCAAGAAGTCCAAGCCCCCTCTAAAATTTAGACCTAGACTGATCCGGAGAATCCTGAAATATAGGAAGAAGAGATAAGTTTGAATGAACCTGTCCAAGAAATAGAAGTGCAAGAAATTTCCAAAACTCCCAAGTATGTAAGACTAAATCATTTTGAAGATCAGATCATAGGTGATAAAAGCAAAGGTGTTCAAATAAGAAGAAAGATTGCTCAAGACTCAGAAAAGTACTGTCTGATTTCAAATTTTGAACCAAAAATAGTAAGTGAAGCATGCAATGATGAAAGTTGGACTAAAGCAATGAAGGAAGAGTTGATGCAGATTGAGAAAAATCACACTTGGGATCTTGTTCTTAGACCTAGAAATAAAAATGTGATTGGAACCAAATGGGTCTTCTAAAATAAACTGAATGAAGATGGTGAAGTAGTCAGAAACAAAGTCAGATTAGTTTGCAAGGGTTATTCCCAAGTAGAAGGAATTGATTTTGAAGAAACTTTTGCTCCGGTGGCAAGAATTGAAGCAGTCAGATTATTTCTTGCCTTTGCTGCCTTTAAGGATTTCAAAGTATATCAGATGGATGTCAAGTCTGCCTTCCTTAATGCTGACTTGGAAGAAGAAGTATACATTGAGCAACCGGATGGATTTCAACTGTCTGATCATGGTGATATAGTCTGCAAGTTGAAGAAAGCACTGTATGGACTCAAACACGCCCCAAGAGCCTGGTATGAAAGACTGGATAAGCACCTTTTGAAGATTGGTTTCAACAAAGGTACTGCTGACAATAACTTGTACTTCAAAATTGATCATGAAAATATCTTGGTTGTTGAAGTATTTGTTGATGATATCATTTTTAGAGGAAGAGATAGTATGTGCAAAACTTTTGCAAATCAAATGAAAAGTGAATTTGAGATGTCCATGTTTGGGGAAATGAATTTCTTCTTGGGTCTGCAAAACACTCAAACAAAGAAAGGAATCTTCATCTCACAGACCAAATATGTGAAAGAATTGTTGAAGAAATTTGGGATGGAAGACTCAAAACCAATGAATACTCCTATGGCAACCGCATGTAAACTAAGCAAAGATGATGACTCTCCTAAGGCTGATCAGAAAAAGTACAGATCAATGATTGGAGGACTACTGTATCTTACTCAAACTAGACCTGACATTATGAATGTTGTTGGTCTTGTTGCTAGATTCCAAGATGATCCTAGAGAATCTCATGTCATGGCAATCAAGAGAATTCTCATATATCTAAAAGGAACAGTTGAGTATGGTTTATGGTATCCTAGAGATCATGATTTCTCTCTTCATGCATATACAGATGCAGATTGGGTAGGAGATGTGGATGACTGGAAGAGTACCAGTGGTGGAGCATTCTTTTTAGGGAAAAGATTGGTTTATTGGTTGAGCAAGAAACAAGAGGCAATATCTCTGTCCACTGCAGAAGTAGAATATATTGCAGTAGCAGGTAGTTGCACTCAAGTATTATGGATGAAGCAAATGCTAAGAGACATCAGAGTGGAGTATCAGGAACCCATCACAATTTTTTGTGATAATTCAAGTGCAATAAATATATCAAAAAATCTAGTGTTGCACTCAAAGACAAAACATATATCCGTCAAGTTTCACATTTTGAGAGAGCAAGTGAACAAAAATGAAGTCAGGTTGGAGTTTGTGCCCTCCAAGGATCAGATTGTAGATATTTTTACTAAACCTCTACCTAAGGACTCTTTTGAGTATCTCAGGGAGAAGTTAGGGGTTATTACCCCTCTGGTTCTAAATTAAGATATAATAATGTGCATCAGTTTGGTAGATCTCACAATAATATATTGTGGTCCAGATTGATGATGGGAAGTTGCTACTCAGGGGGAGCAGTATGTATGATTCTGAGTGATGTAAGTATGTGCCCTTTGTCATTGATGTCAAAGGGGGAGAAAAGACATGTGAAAAACAAAAAATGGTTGCTGATCAAAGGGGGGCAGTAAAGGAAGAGAAGACTTTTGAATGGTTGTTGTCGACAGGGGGATTTATGTCAGTCAGTGAGGAGAAGTACTTGTCTTGATGGTTAAAACAGTTTTTCACATCATATGTTGCCATCAATGACAAAGGGGGAGATTGTTGCAAGTATGGGCCTAACCGGTGTTGTCATTGATGTCAACATACTCCTGTTGCATTGATGTCAAGGATTGGACGAGTTGTATGTTGAAGATATTGAGAAAATTAGTCCTATTAGAATAGAGAAGAATAGTGAAGATAGTGAAGCTCTATGAAGTGAAGATCCCAGTTAAGATGAAGATCAGAGGATGTGCATTCAAGGGTTTGTAGATATGTGTCTAAAGTTGATCCAGTAAAGATTTGAGAGGTCCGCATGAAGATTTGAAGAAGTTATGGCCTCATGAGTAAAACTGGTTCTGGTAGAAGTTCAGAGGTGATAGAGTGACTCAAATAGATTCAATGAGATCTGGAAATGCAATATCTTGTTCTGCAGATTTGGTGGAGTGTTTAGGAAGTCAATTTTGATGTAGAGGCAAATTGGATGGGAGAAGATGGACAAACAAAACAAGGTTCTACTACACCTACAAGCCCAAAATCAAAGATCTTTATACAAAAGTGGGAACAGCAGAAAGAAACTCATGGATCATCATGGACTTAGGTAGATTGGACTTAGGGTTGGTACTTCCTTCACAAACTGCCAAAATGGCTTGTAGCCCTCCAAAATGACAACAGTCCAAATAACTTTTGAATCAGACCTCCAAACCCAGATATTAGATAATTAGTAGATACCCATTATGGCCCTCTATCACATATCCCAAACTTAGCATGGGTTGTTTTGGACGGAATGCCTAAACCAATAACCCCTGTCGATGATCTAAAGCCCCAATTAGGCCAAAATTACAAAGAGAGTACCTTCAAATGCAAGCCCAGAACTCAACCAAGGGTTTGAACACTTAGAATGCATGCTAAAACAAAGGATTTTGTGCGTTTTATTCTTCTACTCTCTGTTGTTCCTAAAAATGCACCTATGGTTCCTTTAATGTGCTCTTAAACATCACCTAACACATGGTCTTGTTAGGTTCTTCAATGAAACAACAACAAATCACCTTCTCTGCCCAAACCCTTTATGAAATGCATTGGAACAACACTACAACAATCCATTCCACTGATCTATGAGGTCTTACATAAGTGGAATGGAAGAAACTTCATGGATTGCAACCAAAATCCTTGTTTAGGCTTAAAATGGACTGTTTTTAAACAAAACCTTATATCTCCCCTATAATGTAATTTCAAGACACCAAACTACTTTTGAATGCAAGATAACTCTCTATACTACTCAATCGAAACATGATGAGATGATGACAAATCTGTACCTTCTCTGTGTAAGGTCTGCAAGAGCAAATTTTCCAGAAAAAACAAAATTCTTGTTAAAGAGCAGTCCAAAATCAATTGGTTGTAGATTGCTTCATCTCCAATGTCATAGCCCCAACTAGTTCTAAGTGGAAGTCACTTCAATATACTTCATTGCCAACCAACCTAAGTTTCATGACAATGTCGTACAATGTAATGGTACAGACTGTTACTATGGAAAACACAGAAAATAGCAAAAGGACAGCAGAGAATTGATTTTTATTGTATAGAACTTCTTTCACCTCTCTAAAATTATCATATTCAAGGTATTTTAAACTTGTTTGTACCTTGAACAACTCCCTTGAAGTAGTTTGGTTCGATGGGGAAGGTTTGTAACCACTTCTTCCCATCGAACTTCCTAAACTATTTTTGGAACTTCAACTACATTCAACTGTTTATCAGTTTTGTCCTCATATGTTTAGGATTGTTTCGGCTTAACAAATGCCTTCAAACAAGTGGCAATGATATTAAGACTTTGACATACCTTCCTAGCATTTTGACATGCCTTTACAAGGCTTACAACATGAAATGTTTGACTGTCCTCTATGGTTTTTATGACTGCCTCTTATACAATGATGAATGTTTAGTGCAAACATGGAATCATAGCCTTATTACATTATGAGAATGGTCTTCCAAGAACTTATGAAACCAAAAAAACAAAATGAACACAAAACAAGACATGAGTCTTTTGATTCTCCTTGGTGCTCTTGCACCATACTCCCCGGGTGGAAAGAGAACTCAACTCTCTTGAGGAAGTAGATCAGCAATTGTGACACCATGTTTCAAGATGTCTTCTTCAGTCATCCAAGTGGCATCTTCAATAGGCAAGCCACTCCATTTGATAAGAAATTGTTTGTATGTCTACTTCCTTGTCTTCTTCAAGACCTTGGTGTCAAGAATGCATTCCAACTTCAATGGCTAATTGGGTGGAAGACCCTTGACCCAATCTTCATCTCCTATTGTTGTCATGTCTGCCTCTGAATCTGCATTAGAATCACCTTTGAAAGGAAACAAGTCTAAAACATTGAAGATAGGAGATATGGCAAAGCCTTAAGGAAGTTCAATCTCATAGCCATTGGGTCCAAACTTGTGCACAATCCGGCATGGTCCTATCTTCTTCATGAGGAGTTTGGTTGGCTGCCCCTTAGGAAGTCTTTCCTTCTTCAAATGTGCCATGACCAAATCCCCAACCTTGTACTGTACATCTCTCCTTCTCTCATTGTCTTTCTCCTTGTACTTGTCATTATTCTTTTGAAGAGTTTCCTTGACATTATCATGAATGTCCTTCATGGCCAATGCAAAGTCTTCACCTTGAGCACTTTTCCTTTCCAATCCATGGAGATCTCTCAATTCAAGAATACCTCTTGGATGAATGCCATAAACAATCTCAAATGGACTCCTTCCTGTGCTCCTATTGGTGGAGTCATTATAGGCAAACTCTTCTTGAGGGATGATCATATCCCATGCCTCTCCATGTTGCTTGGTAAGACACTTGAGAAGGTTTCCCAAGGACCTATTCACCACCTCAGTTTGGCCATCAGTCTAAGGGTGATAGGCTGAAGTAAAGGACAATTGAGTGTGCAACATCTTCCACAAAGTGCGCCAAAAATGGCCTACAAACTTTGGATCCCTGTCAGTCACAATGTTAAGAGGCAAACCATGGATTCTAACAATTTCTTGAAGAACATACCAGCAATGTGAGAAGCATCATTAGTGCATTTACATGGCAAGAATTGAGCCATCTTACTGAATCTATCCACCACGACAAATATACTATCAAAGCCTCTTTGAGTCCTAGGAAGACCCAATACAAAATCCATGCTAATACTTTCCCATGGCCTATTAGGAATAGGAAGTGGCTGATATAGACCAACATTAGATGAAGTACCTTTTGCCCTTTGACAAATACTACAACATTCAACAAATTTTCTAATATCTGATTGCATTTTAGGCCAAAAATAAAACCTCTTCACCTGATCCAATGTTTTATCCAACCCAAAGTGACCTCCTAGTCCACCACAATGTTTTTCCTTTATGATGTTCTCCCTCATGGAACACATAGTTGGCTGCCTTTGAACAACAACCCCTACTGCAACAAAAACTCAGAAAAATCAGAATGATAAGAGTCTGAAAATTGTGAACAAACTTCATATACCTCCTTGAAATCTTCATCATCCTGATACATATGTTTGAGAGCATCAACCCCTACACTTTGCAACCGAATTTCTTGGACCATACACACCCTTCTACTCAATGCATCTACCACTTTGTTAGCCTGCCCCTTCTTGTGTTTGATTGAAAAAGTATAGGCTTGGAGTTGCTCAACCCATTTCATATGCCTATGATTGAGGTTCTCCTGTGAATTCAAAAAACTAAGTGCATGGTTGTCAGTATAAACAATAATTTTTTTTGGCAAAAGATAGTGCCTCCATTTTTTCAAAGCTTGTACCATTGCATACAATTCCAAATCATAAGTAGAGTACTTTCTCTTAGCATCATTCAATTTTTCACTAAAGAAAGCAACAGGCCTACCCTCTTGACTTACGACAACCCCTATAGCAAGATTACTAGCATCACATTCCACCACAAACAACTTATTAAAGTCGGGCAAAACAAGTATGGGCTATTGTGCTACCTTTTGTTTTAGAATTTCAAAAGAATCATTGGTTGCCTTTGTCCACAAAAACTTACATTTCTGCCCCCCTTTGATGGTATCCAAAATTGGTGCACAAATATGACTAAAACCCCTTATGAATTTCCTATAAAATGTTGCCAAACCATGAAAACTTTTCACATCACCTGCTATTTTTGGAGTTGGCCATGACAAAATGGCTTCTACCTTTGTTGGATCCATCTTCAAACTACCTTGTGAAATCACAAAACCAAGATAGGTGAGTTCTTCCTTCATGAAGCCACTCTTTTCCATATTGATCATCAATTGTTCATCATGCAACTTCCTCAAAACCTGATCCAAATGTTGCAAATACTCTTCCTTAGTCCTGGTGAAAACAAAAATGTCATCCAAATATACCACAACAAATTTGCTAATGAAATCCTTCAACACTTCATTCATGAGACGCATAAAAGTACTTGGAGCATTAGATAGACCAAATGGCATCACCAACCACTCATAAAGACCCTCATTGGTTTTGAATGTTGTCTTCCATTCATCCCCTTGTTTGATTCTAATTTGATGATACCCACTCTTAAGTTATGTCTTGGAAAAGTATCTAGCCCCTCCCAAACAGTCCATTAGGTCCTCAATTCTTGGCATAGGGAACCTATATCTTATGGTAATCTTGTTAATGGCTTTAGAATCCGTGCACAACCTCCATTTACCATCCTTTTTAGGGGCTAGGACTATTGGGACAGCACATGGGCTAAGACTCTTTCTCATTAATCCCTTATCCAACAATTCTTGCACTTGCTTGGCAATCTCTTCATTTTGTGAAGGTGTCATTTTGTAGGCTGCTTTGTTTGGCAAAGTAGATCCCAGTATGAATTTAATTTGATGGCTTATGTCCCTAATAGGTGGCAACTCATCACGCATTTCTTCTACCATAATCCCCTTATACTTCTCTAGCAATTGTTGCACCTCATTAGGAACTTCTTCCTTACTAGGATCATGCAAACTAGGATTGTTTTTAGGCTTCAAAATCAAAGCATACCCTTGGGTTCCTTCCTCCTTAAGGGCATCTAGAAACTCTTTACCATTCACAATCATGACACTTGACCCAACATTCTTTTCTACATGCTCATCAGGCAATGGATCCATTCTATACTTTCTACCATTCTTAGTTATGATGAAAGAATTAGTTTTACCATCATGTTGTGATTGAACATCATATTGCCATGGACATCCTAATAGCAAATGACAAGCATCCATAGGAATTACATCACATAAATTTTTTTCCTTATATTCTCCTATCTCAAAATCAACCCATGATTGTTCATCTACTAGAACTTGTTGCCCTTTTATTCAACCATGATACCTTATAAGGACTAATATGAGGAAGCCTTTTCAATTTCAACTTGTCTACCATTTCAATGGAAACCAAATTTTCAGTTGAGCCTGAATCAACAATTACCTTGCAAATCTTACCGTAGTCCTTGCATGTTGTCCTAAATAATGTCTTCCTTTGAGGGGGGTCTTGTGTTTGAGGCACCTTCAACATGGTTCTTCTCATCATCAAACTTTCTCCTTCATGGACCGGGGTTGCACTTCCAATTGGAGAGTTGACACTTTGGCAATCTTCCTCTTGGATCAATTGGTTCCTTCTCTCTCCTCCATGCGAGCTTGAGGCTTGCTTTTCAGGACACTTGAAGGTTGGATGTCCCACTTGGTTGCAATTGTAGCACCTTCTTGTGAAGACATTAGGACCTCTCTCTGGTCCACCAAATCTACCTCTTCCATTAGGCCTTCTTCCTCTAAAGCCTCCTCTAGAACCGGATTCTCCACTTTTCTCTTGGGAACTAGATTCCCCTTGGCTTCTTTGGGACTGATTTCTACCCCCAACCCCTACCTCTAAAATTTTTGCCGCCTCTTCCTCTATTTTGTTGCTCACCTTTCCTCTTCAACTTCTCTTCAACCCTTAATGCCACTTGAAAGCATTTCTCCATAGTTTCAAGGGTTAATAAACTGATTTCATCTTGGATATTGAACCTCAAACTATTTAGATACCTTGCCACCTTAGCTTTTTCATCCTCCATGTACCCACAACGAAGAGTGTATTTGTGAAACTCTTCGGTGTAAGTAGCCACATCCAAATCTCTTTGCTTGAGATTTTGCATCCTCTTGTAGATCTACACCTCATAGTCTGATGGAAGGAATTGGGACTTGATCCTCTCCAACATTCTGCTCCATGAAGAGATCATACTCTTCCCATTCTTTACCCTCTCACCTTGGGTGTAATTCCACCATGTAAGGGCAACACCTTTGAGTTTAATTTTTGCAAACTTAACTCTCTTACTTTCAGGAACTTCTTTGTATTCAAAGTAGTTGTTTAGAGCCTCAATCCACTCCATGACTTCATCAGCATTCATCTTCCCACTAAACATGGGAATCTCCATCTAAGCCTCCGAAGAATCCTTGCCAATTGCCTTGATGGCTTCAAGGAAATGCTTTTGATCAGCCGGTACCTCTACCTCTTCTTGCTCTTCTTCTTCTTCATCTTTCTCTTCCTCTTCATCTGAACCTTCATCTATCCTCTTCCCTATCCTCAATGCCTTCAACTTTGCTTGGAGTGCTTCCTTGACTCCACTTTTGATCTTCTCTTCCATCTCCTTGAACTTCTTGACCACTTGGGTGGTCATCCCCTTTGGAGGCATATTGCTAGCCTCCCCTTCACTCTCCTCTACTAACATATACCAGGCCAACAACAGAACCTTTTATGGCTCTGATACCACTATGATGTAAAGGCAAATTGGATGGGAGAAGATGGACAAACAAAACAAGGTTCTACTACACCTACAAGCCCAAAATCAAAGATCTTTATACAAAAGTGGGAACAGCAGAAAGAAACTCATGGATCATCATGGAAATGTTGGTTTCAGATGTTAGGGGACCCATTCCATCCATTGGCCAAGGTAGATTGGACTTAGGGTTGGTACTTCCTTCACAAACCCCCAAAATGGCTTGTAGCCCTCCAAAATGACAACAGTCCAAATAACTTTTGACTCAGACCTCCAAACCTAGATCTTAGACAATCAGTAGATACCCATTATGGCCCTCTATCACATATCCCAAACTTAGCATGGGTTGTTTTGGATGGAATGCCTCAACCAATAACCCCTGTCGATGATCTAGAGCCCCAATTAGGCCAAAATGACAAAGAGAGTACCTTCAAATGCAAGCCCAGAACTCAACCAAGGGTTTGAACACTTAGAATGCATGCTAAAACAAAGGATTTTGTGGTTTTTAGTCTTCTACTCTCTGTTGTTCCTAAAAATGCACCTATGGTTCCTTCAATGTGCTCTTAAACATCACCTAACACATGGTCTTGTTAGGTTCTTCAATGAAACAAAAACAAATCACCTTCTCTGCCCAAATCCTTTATGAAATGCATTGAAACAACACTACAACAATCCATTCCACTGATCTATGAGGTCTTACATCAGTGGAATGGAAGAAACTTCATGGATTGCAACCAAAATCCTTGTTTAGGCTTGAAATGGACTGTTTTTAAATAAAACCTTATATCTCCCCTATAATGTAATTTCAAGACACCAAACTACTTTTGAATGAAAGATAACTCTCTATACTACTCAATCAAAACATGATGAGATGATGACAAATCTGTACCTTCTCTGTGTACGGTCTGCAAGAATGAATTTTCTGGAAAAAACAAAATTCTTGTTAAAGAGTAGTCGAAAATCAATTGGTTGTAGATTGCTTCATCTCTAATGTCAGAGCCCCAACTGGTTCTAAGTGGAATTCACTTCAATATACTTCATTGTCAAGAAACCTAAGTTTCATGACAATGCCGTACAATGTAATAGTACGAACTATTACTATGGAAAACACAGAAAACAACAAAAGGACAATAGAGAATTGATTTTTATTGTATAGAACTTCTTTCACCTCTCTACAATGATCATATTCAAGGTATTTTAAACTTGTTTTTACCTTGAACAACTCCCTTGAAGCAGTTTGGTTCGATGGGGAAGGTTTGTAACCACTTCTTCCCATCGAACTTCCTGAACTATTTTTGGAACTTCAACTACATTCAACTGTTTATCAGTTTTGTCCTCATATGTTTAGGATTGTTTGGGCTTAACAAATGCCTTCAAACAAGTGGCAATGATATTAAGACTTTGACATACCTTCCTAGCATTTTGACATGCCTTTACAAGGCTTACAACATGAAATGTTTGACTGTCCTCTATGGTTTTTATGACTGCCTCTTATACAATGATGAATGTTTAGTGCAAACATGGCATCGTAGCCTTATTACATCATGAGAATGGTCTTCCAAGACCTTATGAAACCAACAAAACAAAATGAACACAAAACAAGGCACGAGTCTTTTGATTCTCCTTGGTGCTCCTGCACCAAATTTGAATTGACAACTCAATCGGTTAGTGGTCTGGAGGTCCGCAAGCATCTATTCCAATATGACAGTGATGACAGACTGTGTTCTTAAGGTTCCGGATGAAGAAGAGAATGATTTCAGTAATCAGAAATGGTGTGGATATTCTTGGTGTTTCAAGCAAGCTTGTGGGGGTCTCTAGATTGTGTCCAGTTGGTGTTGGTGGTCTGCATTGAAGATTGAGCTTGTAATTGAAGAATTACTTCCTGATGATGATGTTCTTCCTAAACTTGGTTGATCGGATTATTTACACATCTTGCGGATGATCTTGAAGATGATCTGCAAAGCATGGCATATTCCTCAAAGAAGATTTAAGTCCCAAATCTGTGTGGCCAATAGTGTGGTGATTCGTATGAAGTCTTTGTAATAAGTCAAGTTGTATTTGTGCATTTGCTCTGTAAAGTATGCCGACTTTGATGATTATCCCAAAGTCAATGTCTTGTATAAATAAGAGTTGTGCGGTCATTTCAAAAAGGATTCTGGTGAAGATGAGAGTGTGGTAGAGAGGAGAAAAGCAAAAGGTAGAGCAGAAGTATTGAGCTTAAATGGAACTGACTCAAGCATGGTGAAGATGCTATTCTTCAGTTCAAGTATATAATATTTATCATTCTGTAGACAGTGTGTCTCCTATAGGCAATGAGCCTCTTGTGAGCAATGTGCTCGGGTAGTGAGCCCTAATTGGCATGTGCCATTTTGTTCTTCTTATTCTTTTAACAGAGAATACAATCTTGGGTTAGTCACCCCGTGGTTTTTCCCTTAACCGGGTTTTCCACGTTATAATCTTGATGTCATTTGTGTTAATGTGTTTCTGCTCTTAAATTATTGCACTATGTTTCCATGATTGATTTATTATTATGCTACTAAATTACAAGAAGAATTTAACTGGTTAATAAAAGGAAAGTTTAGGGACAACTGATTCACCCCCCCTCTCAGTTGTCTGTCTTGAAACTAACAAAAGTTTGCAAGGTGATAGATATTTCATGTTACTGATTGATGACCACTCCCGAATGATGTGGGTGACTTTCCTGAAAGAGAAATATGAAGCTCTTGAGAAGTTCAAAATATTCAAGGCTATAGTAGAGAATGAAACCAGGTTAAACATAAATGTCTTAGGTCTGATAGAGGTGGAGAATTCACATCTGGAGAGTTCATAGAATTCTGTGAGAAACATGGGATAAAGAGACAGTTATCTGCTCCAAGGACTCCACAGCAGAATGGAGTAGTGGAAAGAAGGAACCAGACCATCCAGAAAGCATCTAGAACCATGATGATGGAAGCAAATGTCCCTCAGATCTACTGGAGAGAAACTATAAGCACTGCTGTCTATACTCTTAATCGAGTACAAATCAGAAGCAATACTGGTAAGACCCCTTATGAACTCTGGTTTGGCATCACTCCTACTATGAAGTATTTCAGAGTCTTTGGTAGTAAATGTTACATTAAAAGAGATGAAGACCTTGGCAAATTTGATGCTAGAAGTGATGAAGGAATATTCTTGGGTTACTCTGCTCAAAGCAAAGCATGCCGGTGTTATAACAAGAGATTAAGAAAGATTGTAGAAAGTACAAATGTGAAGGTTGATGAAGGCATTGAAAATCCCTCAAGGTTTTATGAGTATGAAGCAAATGATCAAAATGATGTTCTGGTCCAAGAAGATCTAGCCCATTCTGTAGTTCAAATTCAAACTGATCCAGAGAATCCTGAAATACAGGAAGAAGGCATAAGTTTGAATGAACCTATCCAAGAAATAGAAGTGCAAGAAATTCCTAAAACTCCCAGGTATGTAAGACTGAATCATTATGAAGACCAGATCATAGGTGATAGAAACAAAGGTGTTCAAATAAGAAGAAAGATTGCTCAAGATTCAGAGAAGTACTATCTGATTTCAAAGATTGAACCAAAAACAGTAAGTGAAGCATGCAATGATGAAAGCTGGGCCAAAGCAATAGAGGAAGAGTTTATGCAGATTGCGAAAAAATCACACTTGGGATCTTGTTCCCAGACCTAGAAACAAAAATGTGATTGGGACCAAGTGGGTCTTCCAAAATAAACTAAATGAATATGGTGAAGTAGTCAGAAACAAAGCCAGATTGGTCTGTAAGGGTTATTCTCAAGTAGGAGTTAACTTTGAAGAAACTTTTGCTCCGGTGGCAAGAATTGAAGCAGTCAGATTATTTCTTGCTTTTGTTGCCTTCAAGGACTTCAAAGTATATCAGATGGATGTCAAGTCTGCCTTCCTGAATGGTGACTTGGAAGAAGTATACATTGAGCAACCGGATGGATTTCAATTGTCTGATCATGGTGATATAGTCTGCAAGTTGAAGAAAAGCATTGTATGGACTCAAACAAGCCCCAAGGGCTTGGTATGAAAGATTGGATAAACATCTTTTGAAGATTGGTTTCAACAAAGGTACTGCTGACAGTAACTTGTACTTCAAGATTGATTATGAAAATATCTTGATTGTTGAAGTATTTGTTGATGACATCATTTTTGGAGGAAGAGATAGTATGTGCAAGACTTTTGTAAATCAAATGAAAAGTGAATTTGAGATGTCTATGTTTGGGGAAATGAATTTCTTCTTGGGTCTGCAAATCACTCAAACAAAGAAAGGAATCTTCATATCACAAACCAAATATGTGAAAGAATTGTTGAAGAAATTTGGGATGGAAGATTCAAAGCCAATGAATACTCCCATGGTAACCGGGTGTAAACTGAGCAAAGATGATGAATCTCCTAAGGCTGATCAGAAAAAGTACAGGTCAATGATTGGAGGACTACTGTATCTTACTCAAACTAGACCTGACATTATGAATGTTGTTGGTCTTGTGCCAGATTCCAAGCTGATCCTAGAGAATCTCATGTCATGGCAATCAAGAGAATTCTCAGCTATCTAAAGGGAACAGTTGAGTATGGTTTATGGTATCCTAGGGATCATGATTTCTCTCTTCACGCATATACAAATGCTGATTGGGTAGGAGATGTGGATGACCGGAAGAGTACCAGTGGTGGTGCATTCTTTTTGGGGAAAAGATTGGTTTCTTGGCTGAGCAAGAAACAAGAGGCAATATCTCTGTCCACTACAAAAGCAGAATATATTGCAGCAGCAGGTAGTTGCACTCAAGTATTGTGGATGAAGCAAATGCTAAGAGACATCAGAGCGGAGTATGAGGAACCTATCACAATCTTCTGTGATAACTCAAGTGCAATAAATATATCAAAAAATTCAGTGTTGCATTCAAAGGCAACATATATCCATCAAGTTTCACTTTTTGAGAGAGCATGTGAGCAAGAATGAAGTCATATTGGAGTTTGTGCCCTCAAAGGATCAGATTGCAGACATTTTTACTAAACCTCTACCTAAGGACTCTTTTGAGTATCTCAGGGAGAAGTTAGGGGTTATTACCCCTCCGGTTCTGAATTAAGGTGCATTGATGTGCATCAGTCCGATGGATCTCACAATCATATCTTGTGGTCTGGATTGATGATAGGAAGCTACCACTCAAGGGGAGCAGTCTGTATGATTCTGAAGTATTGATGCAAGTATGTGCCCTTTGCCATTGATGTCAAAGGGGGAGAGAAGACATGTGAAAAACAAAAGTGGTTGTTGATCAAAGGGGGAGGAGCAAAGAAAGAGAAGACATATGAATGATTGTTGTTGATAGGGGGAACTATGTCAGTTAGTGAGGAGAAGTTCTTGTCTTGATGGTTAAAACAGTTTTTCACATCATATGTTGCCATCAATGACAAAGGGGGAGATTGTTGAAAGTATGGGCCTAACCGGTGTTGTCATTGATGTCAACATACTCTTGTTGCATTGATGTCAAGGATTGGATGAGCTGTGTGCTGAGGATATTGAGAAAATTAGTCCTATCAGAAACAATGAAGACAGTGAAGCTCTATGAAGTGAAGATCCTAGCTAGATGAAGATCAGAGAATGCGCATCAAAGGGTTTGTAGATATGTGTCTAAAGATGATCCAGTCAAGATTTGAGAGGTCCGCATGAAGATTTGGAGAAGTTATGGCCATATGAGTAAAACTAGTTCTGGCAGCTGTTCAGAGGTGATAGAGTGAGACAAATAGATCTAGTGAGATTTGGAAATGCAATATCTTGTTCTGCGGATTTGGTGGAATGTTTAGGAAGCCAATGTGAATTGACAACTCAATTGGTTTGTGGTCTGGAGGTTCGCAAGCGTTTATTCTAATGTGACAGTGATGACAGACTGTGTTCTTGAGGTTCCGGATGAAGATGTGAATGATTTCAGTAAGCAGAAGTGGTGTGGATGTTCTTGGTGATTCAGGCAAGCTTGTGGGGGTCTCTAGATTGTGTCCAGTTCGTGTTGGCTATCCGCATTGAAGATTGAGCTCGTAATTGAAGATTTACTCTCGGGTGATGGTGTTCTTCCTAATTATGACCGACCGGATGTTTTACACGTCTTGCGGATGATCTTGAAGATGTTCTGCAAAGCATGGCGTGTTCCTCAAAGAAGTCCTAGATATGTGTGGCCGACAGTGTGGTGATACACATGAAGTTTTGTAATAAGTCAAGTTGTATTTGTGTAATTGCTCTGTAATAAAATAAAATATGTATTGTGCCGACTTGGATGATTATCCCAAAGTCGATGTCTTGTATAAATAAGATTTGTGAAGTCATTTCAAAGTATCTCGGTTAAGATGAGAGAGTGGTAGAGAGGAGAAGAGCGGAAAATAGAGCAGAAGTGTTGAGCTTAAATGGAACTGTCTCAAGCATGGTGAAGATGCTAATCTCCAGTTCAAGTATGTAATATTTATATTATTATTCTATAAACAGTGTGTCTCCTGTAGGCAGTGAGCCTCTTGTGAGCAGTGTGCTTGGGCAGTGAGCCCTAATTGGCAAGTGTCATTTTGTTCTTCTTATTCTTTTAACAGAGAATACAATCTTGGGTTAGTCACCCTGTGGTTTTTCCCTTAACCGGATTTTCTACGTTAAAATCTTGGTGTCATATGTGTTAATGTGTTTTTGCTTTTGAGCTATTGCATTGTGCTTCCGTGATTAAATCGTTATTATATAAGAAGCATTTAAGTGTTTACAGAAAAGAAAGTTTTTGGTGACAACTAATTCACCCCCCCCCCTCTTAGTTGCCTGTCCTACAACCAACACAAATTTGGGTCCTAGAGGATGTGGAGAAGACAACTTTCAGGTGTCACTTTGGACACTTCGAGTTCTTGGTTATGCCTTTTGGTCTAACCAATGCACCTGATGCTTTCCAATCTTGTATGAACAAGATATTTCGTGATCAGCTTCGGAAGTTTGTTCTTGTTTTCTTTGATGATATCTTGATATTTAACAAAACATGAGAGGAGCACATGAGGCACCTTGATGAGGTGTTGAGCATCCCAGAGAGGGAGTCCTTATATGCCAAGGAGTCTAATTGTGATTTCGGTATGACAGAACTACTTTACCTTGGCCACATTATTAGCTCTAAGGGTGTTAGAGTTGATCCTGATAAGATCAAAGCAATTATGGATTGGCCTCTGCCGACTAATCTCTCACATCTCAAGGGTTTTTTTGGCTTGTGTGGTTTTTATAGGAGGTTTGTTAAGGGCTTTTCACAAGTGGTTACCCCGCTTACTAATTTGACTAAGAAGGGAGCTTTCATTTGGTTAGATGCAACACAACGATGCTTTGATCATTTCAAACGGGTTATGTGCACTTGCCCATTTTTAGCTATTCCTAATTTCTCCAAACCTTTTGAGTTGGAGCACGATGCTTCGAGAGAGGGCATAGGTGTTGTCTTGATGCGGGATAAGCATCCTATTGCATTTGAGAGCAGGAAGTTGAGAGGTGATAAGAGGGGATATTCTATATATGATAAGGAGTGTTGTCCATCATTCATGTCGTGGCCAAGGTCATACCATATCTTGTGGGAGGCAGATTCATTGTCAAGACCGACCACGATAGCCTCAAATACTTCTTGAATCAAAAGGACCTTAATGATAGGCAACAAAAGTGCGTGAGCAGGCTGCAGGCATATGACTTTGACATTGTGTATGTCAAAAGAAAGAAAAATGTAGTTGCTAATGCACTATCTAGGAGACCTCATTTGTGTTCTCTAGTAGAGATCACATTTGATTGGAGAGAGATGATTTCAGTTGAGTATGCTAAGGACTTTTGGGCTACAGGCATCATTAAGGACACTATACAGGATGACAGGTATGATGTGGTTAATGAGTTAATCATTTATAAGGAAATAATTTATTTAGTACCCAATTCTAAGCTTAAGGTGAATATTTTGAGGACATTCCATGATGCATCTATGGGTTGACACCTGGGTTTCTTCAAGTCATACAGGCAGATCTGGGAAAGGTTCACTTGGAAGGGGCTTAAAAATGAAGTTCTTAAATATGTTTGTGAGTGTCCCACATGCCAATAGAACAAAAATGAACACACATACCCAGTTGGTTTATTGCAGCCCATGTCTATTCCCAAGCAAAAATAGGAGTGCATCTCTATGGATTTCATGACAGGGCTACCGAAGGTCCAAGGTAAGGATTGCATATATGTTGGTGTAGACCGATTAACAAAATTTGCTCATTTCTTTGCCATTTCAGTAGCATATACAACATCATATCTAGTTGATTTATTTTTAGAAAGATATTCAGGCTTCATGGGATGCCAAGGAGCATTGTCAGCGATAGGGACAACAAATTCCTACATCTTTTTTGGTAGGAACTCTTCAGATTGAGTGGGATTGAGCTCACTCCAAGTACCAACTATCACCCACAAACAGATGGGTAGACAAAAATTGTGAACAAGTGGGTGGAAGGGTACCTCGAAAATTAAATTTCAAGGTAGCAGAAGGCATGGGTGAGATGGTTGTACCTTGGTGAGTATTGTTATGATTCTATTTACCACATGTCTATTAAGATGTCACCCTTCATGGCATTGTACGAGTATGAGGCTCTGAGTTTCTATCATTTATTGTTTAGAGACGCAGAGTGCCTAAGGCCAAAGATTTGTTACATGAAATTCAAGATATAATGAAATATTTGAAGGAAAACTTGCAACATGCTCAAAATCAGCAGAAGTTGTATGTTGATCAACACCGCACAGAGCATACTTTTGAGGTGGGTGACATGGTATACCTGCGATTACAATCCTACAAGCAGTCCACTCTCAAGAAGAGTGGGTTAGAGAAGCTTAAGCCATGGTTCTATGGCCCTTTCAGGATCTCCAAACAGATTGGAGAGGTGGCTTATGAGTTGGAGTTACCGACAGACAGTAAAGTGCACAATGTTTTTCATGTCTCCCGCCTTAAAAAGGCACTTGGGCATAATGTGATTCCCTCTTCCGAGTTGCCACCATTGGATGAGGAGGGGAAGCTTATTCTGATTCTAGAGGCTATTATTGATACCAGAGAGTGCACTTTAAGGACTATCAGAGAATTTTTGGTGAAGTGGAAAAACTCGTCGGTTGAAGATGCTACATGGGAGAGTGAGCATATTCTACAACATCGAGAGTTGCAATTGCTTGGGGACAGGCAATTTTGGGAGGACTGTAATGTCCCCTTCCTAAGCCTAGTCAGCTTCAGTGGTTGTTAGCCTATTCCTCAAGTTCTCGTAGGCTAATTGGGTTGTTAGGGGACTCCATAGTTCTTGGAGTGGTGTTAGTGCGAGATATCCAGTCTTTCCTTTGTGGCATTGAGCTCAGTTGGTAGTGAGTTTCACGGCAATGCTTTTGGAAGCATTTTTAGACACCTAGACCGCACTCCACATTTCAAGGAGCACATGGCTATTTTTAGTAAGTCACAGTTTCAGCATCGACTTTGTCATTTGGCAGTGGTTACACCCTGACTTAGTTTTTGCATCCGAAGTTGGTTTGGTGCTTATTTTGACCAATGGTGTTATTTTAATTAACACTAATGTTATAAAGTTAAATTAAAAATTTAACTTACCGTTATGAAAATAATTTAAGGTGACTATGCTAGGTGGGCACTCAAGTATGCAAATGATATATTTTATAAAGTTAAGTTATTTTCTCAATGGGGCGTTTAAGGGAGACATAAGGAAATGAAATAAAGTTAATATTTTAATTCCCATGTAAGGTGTGAGGATTTTGGGGAAGTGAAATGAAAGGTTTTTTTGGGGAGCTCATTTGTTATGCGTGAATTTTGTGGTAAGGTTATGCTCTTGGTTTGAATCCAAGAGCTTTGTAAGGACGAAAACCCTCATGGAGGATATCAACTATGATAGCGAAAGATCTGTCCTAGTTGATTGCTGATAGTTTCATTCAAAGACTAATGGTATTCATTAGTTGATTTGCATATTGTCGCGAAAAGTTTGAAGGGAAAAATATTGAGGATTCTTTGAATAATCTTTTGAGTAGAGATTGAAGGGATATTTTGGTGAGTTTATTGCAAATTTAAAGTGTTTAAATACAGATCTTGGCTCTTAATCCGAGTCATACCTCTTCCTAGGCAAGTCGTACCAGTTGCAGGAGCTTTTGGGCATAGTTTGGCATTGTTTCATTCCTTTTGGGGACATGGACTTCTACCTCTTGGGCACTAGGGATTGGAGAGGGATTTCTATAATTTTTGAAGGGGTTGTATGCAGGTTTTAAAACTGAGAACCATCCTATACATGTCGTACAGCAGACCCTGTAGGGCGTGAGCTCCTTGGGGCAAAACACCTAAGATTTGGAGGGATAAATTGCATCATTGGAGGCACGTAGGGTTCACAAACAAAGTGTCATCATTCTACAAAGGGAGAAGAGCAGTTTTGGTGGTGTTTGGCATCATTTTTCAAACTCCAATTTGCTACAACAGAATTACACCAGACCTGCTTTGCAACAATAACAAATGGGTATGTTTGTATTGATGTTATGAATTGATTTTGTAATCTGGGTATGTGCCAAAATGTTTCTATTTAATGTATTCAAACTTGTGATGATTTATTTATGATATTGGCATAATTTCAGTACATCAAACTGTGTTAAACCTGTGCATTTTGGTCCACTGTTAAAACTAGGTGTTTTCTAAAACTCAAAAAGAAAAGTGTGTATACTACAAATGTATAAAGAAATGAACTAAAAAGATAAACACTAGTCTTGTGTTATATTTCACACTTTTAGTTACTAGTTTAGTACTTCATTACTGGATTGATGGTTGGGGAGGATCGGGTTCCTTCGATGTGTGAGTTCAATACCTTCCCCAATGACAACTAGAGCTTGCAAGGTTTAGTTTGCATATTCGAGCTAGAGACTCCTTATGCATATTGTACTTTGAGTAAGGCCACTTTGGCATATGTGGCAAGTTGGCTCATGGCCTATATTGTATTTTATTATGATCATCGATGGATGTTGTAGTCCTTGACCCATTGTATATTTGAATATGTAAGTTGCACTATTCGTTGCTTGTACTATTTATGTACTTGTGAGATTCAAAATTTACATAATTCACTCTATTGATTACTTGTATTTACTTACATGCATAGTATAGGATATGTTTGTAAATATTGTTTTAAAAAAAGAAAATATTCTAGCCACATTTGGTGGTATGTTACAATTTCCCTCCTAGTGTGCTCGTCAACACCCCTCTTCCACATGTCAATATCAAATGTCACATGTGGCAATGATACTTGTTGCAAGTGTGTTGTATTATCATTGGTAAGATGCTTTTGGTTTCAAAATAAAATTGTTGATTGTGTTTTTGTTGAGTTTGTCCATGGTAAATTATGAGCATTGTAACAATGTAACAAAGCTTTTCATGCAAAGTCTTAGGTGTGCACTAACTATGTGCTAGATGATCAAAATGAATTAGGGTTTATCCTTTTATACAACACCATATTGTGCAATCCAAATATTTTCACACTTTAGTTGGCTCATAATGGTTAATTGGAAAAGAGGAGCATAGGCCCAAAATTTATATTGAAATTTTGAAATGACTAGTCATTTTTTCAAATCACAGAACTGAACTGTGAATCTAAACCTAGGTGGTGGATGGATAAACCGAAGATCAAGTCTAAACTCTAGGACTGAGTGGAGATAGAATTAGGCTTGGGTCATCTTATTTACCAACTTCCAGATAAAATATTTTGTTTTGCATCCTAGTCATTACATTAAGGACAATCGAATCAATTGAGTCCAAAACAAAGGGGATAAGTGTATAATATACAATTGTCACCATTACAAAAATATAGGTACAAATATTTTGAATCTCTATTTTGTTCAACTTTTATTTACAAAGATTTTTAAATAAACTATACTTATAACAAAATTTTATAATAATACTTTTTAATGATGAAAACATACTTCATCAGTAATTATTAAATAAGAAATTCAAATCAACTATCTACCAAATAGCAACCCCAAATATGGATAATAGAACATTATCCCAGTCTATTAGGATAGTCTTGCACTCCACATCCTATGTCCACCATTAACATAATTTTGGGTACTCATCATTTGCTTCTAGGGCTCTTGGTAAAACCCCCGACACCTTCAACCATCAAAATGCAATTATATAAACCAAAATAACCTTTTACACATTCATTTGTTTCTTTTGACTTACAAAGGACTAATGTCATATTCATCTTTTGAAGTAGGATATGTTGAAACAAGGTCTAGCTTTTAGGTATACTTCATAATTTTACTCTATTGAGAAGGGTGAGGATCAATTGCTCTTAGTGAACTTGGTGGCACATTGCAAAAGAAGAAAGGCAACAGTTGCCCTAAACTTATTGTAATTTTGTTGTTCGGGTCCCTCTTGTTCGGTGGTTGTTTCGCTGCTGGTTTGTTGCAACATTGCATCTGCTTGGTTGTTCCTATTGTGTCCCTCTCTCTGGGCGTTTTGAGCTGATATTTTAGCTGTGCTTTTACTGTTTGGTTGTAAAAAGGTCGGGGTCCCTTTCAATACCCCTTCTTTACATTTAATCAAAAAAATTGGCGAGGCATTGCAAAAGAGAGGAAGTACTTCTAAATAAAATCTAATGAGCTACTCATTGATGTGAAAAATACATATTTCAAAAATGTGTTAATAAAGTATAACGCATATTTGAAGTTTTGTTATCTCTACTCTTATTGCTGACACAATAAAAATTAATGTTTGAAAACAAAAACAATTACATTTATGATATCATATTTCATTGTTTAGAGATACGATGTAACGGATTACAAATTCATCTATTACAAGCTTTTTGCTTGTCTTCCAGATAATGTCAACCACTAGAATTCCCATACTGATCTCGGGTATTTCATAATGTGGATAAATGATTGAATCTGGAAAGAATATGTTAAACTAGTTTCACATATGTTACATATAAAAACTGGACCTGTCCAATTAGCTAGTGGTTAATTGCCACAGGGTTTATATCATCAGACCTACAAAGACCAGTCTAGAAACAAAGGTACAAGAACCCCATGACAACCAGAATCCGGCAGCAGTGCACCTCTATCAATATTCAGTGATTCACTGTGAATACTTCAGAGAACAAATTTATGGCACATGCTTTTCAACGTGGCTTAGAAATTGTTGAAGCCACCCAGATTTATCTTGCATAAATTAGGAAACCAAGAAACTAAAATGGTAATCTACCCAGATAGCATCAGAGAAATAATCCAGTACAAAGCAAAAAAAGACTGAAGTCATTAGTATAGAATATTCTTGGAACGACAAACTTTCATTTCATCCTTCTGTAGTTTACAAAAGATGCAATTTAATCGTGTTCATATTTGCAGGGAAGCAACTAGATTCAGCTAGTCAAATAAGTAATGCTGCCCTTAGGTTGATCATTCGTTTTGTGAACCATGAAACTTTTTTGTTAATGCATGGCATAAACAAGCTGACAAGCAAAAATTGTCATGCATTGGCAACCTCCAGCACCATAACCTAAAAAAATGCTTGAGCAGATTTAGTTAAAGATCCAGAGATAGATGAAATGCCAGCTAGAAAAGATTTAAGACAGAAACACCATTTACTGTGCTGCAAACCCTGTTAATCATACACACAGAATGCTAGCTTTTCATCCCCTTTCATAAAATGCCAAAAGTTACATTCACGACTTCCTCAATTTGCACCCTAAAAGGTATACCACGTGCACTATAATCTATTTTAGGTGTCCTAAGTTGGAGCAGGACTCTCAATCAAAGTTTCTGTAGGAGCTCGAGTGTAGGTAAGAGAACGTGTGGATTGCATGGCTCCCAAGGTAGCCAGGTTACCATTTACTGCAGGGACAGAACTTGTTACTGCAGTGGACCCATTGAGGGAAGGAGTAGTAGTTTCTGGATTTTTACTACTTCCACTTGTTGATCCATCTCGTCGCCACTGAAAATGTTGAGAACCAGTATTGGTTATTTGCACAGAACTTTTCCTAAAAGCACATTGTGAACCTCTCGGATATGCAGCTCTAGCCGTAGACCTGATAGGGCATGTAAGAGGATATTGTAGCGAAGGCTGAACAAAGCTAGGAGATGCTTCAAAGTGGGAATCAGTTTTTGGCATAACCTAACAACAAACATGGAATAACAGAAATGATTAATATGGAATGGAAGCAGAAATTTGCGTAGATTCAAGTCAATATTTGAAAGAATGGAAGCATACCTTTAACATTCGTGACATATATGATGTATTATTCAATAACAATGCCCTCTCTGCTGCTTCTCTGGAAGCAAACATGATATATGCTGACCTGTAACAGAATGACAATTAGGAACATAAAGAAGCAAGATATCTGACTTCATGGAGAACCAACCAATTAAATCATAACAAAAAGGCAGCATCCTACTCCACTAGCCAGAAGTAAATAATTATAAAGAGGGCCATCATATATATACCCTTTTGGCTGTCCATTTGTAACATCAGTTAGCACAATAACCTTGAGCACTTCTCCACACTTATTGAAATGGGAAGATAGTGCCTCTTTTGTTGCTGCGAAATGTACCTGCAACAATAGAGCAGCCATTTATCTAGGACCACATCATTACTCCCCAAGCACTTCTCTTAGTTTGGTATGTTGCTCAAGACAAATATTTGCATACACTTAACAGCTTTCTTAACGTAAAGACCATAAATAATGTCATAGTTATGGGGATGTGCACACCCAGCCACCTAAAAGAGTAAAAAGACACCCACTAGTACATGATGTTCACTCTAAACCCTACATACAATTTTGAATTTTTCTAAATTTTTTGTATAACTCATGCATACAAACATATATAACATTTGTATAACAGCAAAATACAAATGCACCCTTACCCCACACACCCAAGTTATGGGGGTCTGCACCAGGAGCTACACACCCCTGCAGCCACCAGAGTCAATTAACCTTGGTAAAGACCAATCAATATAGAAATTGAAAGCATTATATTACTAGACCAAACATTCAAGTACTGAGAAATACTAGGGCCAAAACAAGAGGTCCTGGAAAGATAAAAGCACAACAAAAAGAAAACTGCTCGTGTCTATATATGAGCCTTAGAAAAGTTGGTTAATCAAATGGCATAGGTCGTTCAGGCAGAGAGAAGTCTTTACATAATTGGACAGGAAATCGGTATTAGAATAATATCTTTCTATTTATGTTATTAATGGTAATCTTAGGATATTTCTATTTCAGTCTTAGTTTAGTTTAGTTTAGAATGTTTCTAATAGATTTGCTTTATTAGCTGTATTCTCTATTTAGAAACATCTTGTATTTCCCTTTAAATAGAGCTGTGCTCTTCTTTGCAATCTCATTCAGTTAATATAATTAGGTTTTTCAGTAACATGGTATCAGAGCCAATCTAAGTCCAACTCCCTCACGGGAGGGCTCAGGATCTTGGGAGGGCTCTTTGTTTTTCAGAATTTGGCAAATTTTAAAAAAATTCGTGGCCTCCTGTTTTTTAGCAATTTTTTTTATTCATGGGGCATTTTTGTTCTAAAATTTGAGGATTTCCTGGTGTCGCCTCTAGTTTTGTGACTTGCATGCCTAATCGATGTTTTTGGGTTTTAATAATTTTTCCTCAAAAATTATTTGATGGGTTTTAATAATTTTCGTCAAAAATTATTTGATGGGTTTTTAATTTTTTTTTGTCCCTAAAAAAAATTCTAATGGGTTTTAATAATTTTTCTTCTTAAAAACTTCTGTATGGTTTTCTGATTTTTTTGCTTGAAAAATCATGGGAGGGTTTATAATTTTTTTCCTCAAAAATTAAGGGTTTGCACCTGTATGCCCTAGTCAGGTTTTTTGCAGTTCGGGAGGGCTTTCTAGTTTCTGGACAGGTTTTACCGTTTTTTCCTTAACAACGATGATTTGTATTCTGATCCGTGTCTGGTTTTGATTGATTTTTGTGTAAGCATCTTGGGTCTGGCGATTTTTTCCTCAAAAATCGTACTTTGCTGCAATTTGTCTTAAGTCACACCTGGAATTGTGCGAACATCTGCACCAGTGGTTTTTGCAGTCTGTTTTCGGGCATCTTGCTCATCTGCAACAGTTTGGAGGGTTTGCCGATTTTTTCCTCAAAATCGTGGCAATTGTTCTTGGTGTATCTCTAGTTACAGGGAGGGGCAGTTCTCCAACATCAGGTTGGACGATTGGAATTGTTTTGGTTATTTCCAGAAGTTCTGCAGTTTCTGGGAGGGTTGGTGGCAAACTCATCTCAAGTGGCAGAGTCAGTGGCAGGCTCTTGTCTTTTGTTGCAGAAGCGATCTGAGAAGGAGGCAGCCTTCTCTGTTATCTCTTTGGGTAGTTAGAATGATGACCATTAAGGGAGGGTATTAGAATAATATCTTTCTATTTATGTTATTAATGGTCATCTTAGGATATTTCTATTTCAGTCTTAGTTTAGTTTAGTTTAGAATGTTTCTAATAGATTTGCTTTGTTAGTTGTATTCTCTATTTAGAAACATCTTGTATTTCCCTTTAAATAGAGCTGTGCTCTTCTTTGTAATCTCATTCAGTTAATATAATTAGGTTTTTCAGTAACAATCAGGGTGACCACACAAGACCAAACCAATTCAACAATGTCACTAAGAATACTTATGATGCCTTGGCAGTGCAAGATTCTGTACCGCTTCTTGGAATAGATTAGCCCCTAACAAATGGATCAGGATTCACTGTCTAGCTCTTTGTTTTCCTTGATGTTTTAAAGCACTTAGTGTGCCCAGCCATCATCCAATTCAGTTTATGAAAAATTAATAGTGGTAGAGTTTCTTTCATGTACTTGACGAATTAGATTCACAAAAAAAAAGCGAAAATATGAGTATCTTGTACATAACATTTTATGCTTCATTCCACTGTTTATTGCATATGCCAAAATCCACCAAACTCCTAATGCATCCATGTGAATACCCAAGGGATGTACTAGATAACACACTTACAGCTCAAACACTTTGTACACAAACATTGAAGACATCCTGCTTGCATGCAAACTTTCACTGTCAAAATCAAAATCATTACCATAGAGCCAGGATGCTAAGTGAAAATTTTGCTATCAAAAACCAAATTTAGCTTGGCTCTTTTTCTAACTTTGATACAATAAAGATCAATATTCAAGAACCCTCTATCTGTCAGAAGATTAATTAAAGTTCCAAACTTATGGACCATAAAATACATCATAACATCTAGAAATAAACTTGCTACAAAATGAATAATAAGACAAGGAAATAACTAGGAAATTGTCCAGACTATTACGTAAAAAATCTCCAACCAATTATTTATAGCTCCTATTAGATAAAATGCCAAAAAGAAGAATGTACAGTTCTAAAAAATCAAATTTACATTATTGACAAAAACTGTCCGTGAGTCAAGATCATCCTCCGAGTCGAGCAACAAGGATTGAGTTCCTGAAAAAAAAGGTAGTGCCCTCAGCATTTTTGGTTCTGTAAATATTAAATATATTCATAATTATGAGCCTTAATACACCAAAGAACTCAACATCAAATGGCATGAAGATTCAAAAATACTAAAACAAAAATCAACCTAACAAGTCAACTGTAGAAAATGCATAAATATTATAAAAAAGATTTAAGCAATATTGAATTAAACAAAATAAGTTGGAGCTTCATACTCACACTCCAAATAAATCAATGAAACAGGAACTCATTGTTATGTCAAGCATGAAAAACTTAAATAAGTTTCAGAGTCAAACTTGAACCAATCTATCTCAATTCCATATGAAATAACCTGCTACTGCCTGTTTCCAAAACAGACAAGTCTAAGACTGAGTCTTCATATTTGAAGTTCAATACAATCATATGCTTCATCATTTATGCTAAGAAGTGCAAAGGCAGACAGGCATACTATGGTAATGAAGTGTTAATGGTTTAGTTGAACAACAATGAGATGACATCCTGTTCTGTATCAATTAGGTGTTGACTAATTTATGAACATAATGACCATCCCTGTAAGCAATTGCATGTAGTTAAGTCCAAACAAGAGCTACGTTCCCCTTTGAGAATATATTTTGTTACAGAGGCCAGCACTTAAGGGATAACAAGCAAGCTTAATACTTCAAATTTGAAATCATGAAGTAGTTTGACAGGTACAGACAATCTAAATACAGCAAAATTCAGAGGCTAGTCCAAGTCAAACTAATTCTAAAACAAGCCATAAGTGTATCCAATACTACAGATTGTTCTTAGAGGAGTAAATTTTCGTACTTGTTTACTTATGACAGTACTCTAAGAACATCAAGCCCAATACGATACTTGTTTACTTATGACAGTACTCTAAGAACATCCAGCCCAATACGATAGTTGTTCCTGTGCCTAACCCTACAGAATGTAAGTAAATCGTGACCGTAAGAAGAAAAATTTAACCCTTCCTGGTATGTTATGACTGATATGGAAGCCAAAATCCAAGATGATAAATTGCTCAAAAATAGAGGAACAAGTTATAGATCAGCCCCTCTTGACATGCATTTCCTGCAAAGAACAACATGAAGAGAAGATATATTCAGATGGCCAAGTTCTAAAATTCACTTCCATTGCTGGTTTTCAGGTTTGCGAGAAATTTCCATACTCCTCTGCAAGACTACTTACATAGAGAAAATTGTTTATGATGCTTAGAACTTTGCTCCCAGATTACCTGTGTTACATGAGAACACATTAGGTAGAAGATTTAATTTATGGAGAGAGATTGTCAAGAAGTATTTTCTAGGATTATCTTATTTTGAAGAAAAAGATGTCTTTGCAATGCTCTTTAAAATAGTAGCATACCTCTACAAATATAGAGGTTATTACTGCAATAGATTGTCACTGAAAATTACTTTAGCTCATATTTCTTATATGGAAACAATATCTTCGGTGAGATTATAATATTTTTATGTGTGTTGGTTTACAAGGTGTATTTCTAGCTAGCTACGATAGCACTTCATTTGCTGAATGTTAACACGATCCAAAGCCTGGTGGTGCATGAAAGAGTATTGGTTATATTCCTTATTTTCAGAAAGGTATAAGTAAATCTATTCCAGTAATTCCTTCAACGGGCTCCTGCTGGTATATTCATGAATTTCCATCACAGGAAAATTCCAAACAAACACAAGTTTCATCCACGGTAAGCCCATCATCTATCAACTCCTGATTTTTGTTGTATAATGGCAATGTTGACACGAACTTTTACTTAATTATTTAACCTTACAGTGTGAAAGTAATGTTCACAGCTTTGTACTATTCATCCTAATTGAGGATTGATTCAAAAAACTACAAAATTATTAAGGTAATAACCAGCTAGTAAAAGTCACTGATACATCCAAACTTGCTTCATAGTTAAGACACTAGACAACCTAGACCGAGTGATATCAGTCTACATAAAACTAGCAAAAAATCTAAGATAACACAGAATGCACAACCACAGCACATGGCATACTCATTGCATCGAGAGCGATAGTCATTTCTCTCAAAGATAAGATAGTGACAATCTTAAATGTATATAAAAACAATAGAACAGATAAACTATTTGCAGCTGGAAAACAGCAAGATTCCAATAAAGGCACAAATCAAACTGGCATGATAAATGTAATATGCTACCCCAATATTTTTTTTAAAATTTGTACAATGATATCACAATGTTAGCACAATATTGCATGTATCCAACTAAATCACCTCCACACTTCTGATCACCTAGTTCCCAAATTGAGCGAGGTGAGAGCATACAGTGTTTTGGCTTACAAAATAAAGATTGTGCAACAAATCTAATACATTCATCCGCTATATAGCAGACATCCACTTATTCAGTGGGAATATTCCACTTATTCAGTGGGTGAATGGACAAGAAAGAAAGCTTTACAATTTTCTCCACACTGGCGGTTGAACCATCCAGGGGTTATAGTGTGTTTGCAACATTAGTTGAATGTTTACAAATGAATAACAAGATGCTAACAAGAATAGAAATATCAATCTAGATCATCATATCAGTACTCATGAGGACTTGGCATCATGGAAACCACTGCACAAGTAATTTGCATCATTATTCACATGACAATATCTGCCCCATCTGAGTAATAAGCATGATGAATATGCTGATGAGAAGAAACTCAGAAAATCTAACTGATATCCTGCTGTACAGGCTGCTTCGTCAATCTTGAACCCCACAAAGAAGCACCAAATGGTCATAAATCAAATTCAGACTTTACTAATCTCAAAACAAACCTGAAGGTCAGCCAAAAAGCATTATTTCAGACATTAAACGTTCCATTTGAACTCACACCAAACAAAACCTCACTATGGTGCACTATACGGCGCACCTCTGCTGGTACAGCAGCTCAAAATATTACCAAAACAGCCTCAAAACACCACAAATACTACACAAAAACTGATGCCTACTCCATACAATAATATTCCAAGCAATACATGCATCATATGAATCAATATTTATTTCATATCAAATTGCCCAAGCTGTAAGGTACGACCCTGGTACGGCCCAGCAAGGGTACAGCTGCAAACCACAAGAAAATATTCAAAATAAACTCCCAAAAACTTCTAAAAATCATCATAAATATGCTCCACTGTAACACCAATCAAACCCCAAAATATATTATCAACTCCCTTTTCGGCTCTGTGCAACTTCTGATATGAAGTCACCAATTTCTAGCTAGGGTGGATCTTTCACCACGGAAACTAGACTTCCTCTAGAGGGTTTTCATCCTCAAGAAGGTGGGAAGAACTCCAAGTTCATTCCAGCAGCATCTCAGTACAAAATCAATAAGCATAACCTTCAAAATGAGCTCGCGTCCTCTTTATAAAGGCACTTTTGGAGTTACAAAAGAAATGAATTATTTCTTGGAAATGATAATTTTTCCTCCAACTTAAATAATTCCATTTTTTCTCCACTTAAGTGCTCACTCTTAAGTGCCTAAATAAAAGAATATATTTTCCCCTTCCCAATGAGCTATAACACTTAATTACTTTTTAATTATTTTCACCCTTAGGAACTTAAGTGAAAATAATAATTAAAATAGCTCATTAAATATTATTTTTTGCAGAAAATCCCAAACTTCAACCAACTGCCAAATAAACTGAACCATTATGCTCTGTAAGGTTTGGAATGCACAACGATGTCTTCTGAGTGACTTTCCAAAAATAGACGGCTCCTCCAAGAATCTTGGAGAGCAATCCAGGAGCTCGAGCCAACTTCTGAAAATTGCATAGTCATCCCGACACATCATAGAGCTCAAAACCAACATTAGAAATCAATCAAACAACTCAACCAAGAGTTCTTCATAAAGGGGAACCCCTTACAAATCGATGTAGCCTATTGGGATTCCGGAAAATAGGCTATCGGACCCATAGCTGACTAGGCTGAAAAAGGAAACATTACAATAAACTCTCGTTACAATAAAAAAAATTGATTGTTGAAGACTTGGGTAACAAAAAGTTCCAACTTTTGGAAGAACCAACTATTTGGTTGGCAATCGAAGCACCTGTATCTTGTACTTAACACAATGTACTAACCAATTTTGTACTCCCTAAGAACCAAAGTTCAAATATACATAATACCCAATCACAGAGATTTACACAAATGTTGTGTTAGATCTTTCCATTATTAATTGACATAAAGTATTCACATAAATATCTTATATTAAAGTTTTGTCCCTTTCTTATTGAATGGCGTCACTACCGAAAACTAGGACATCATTCGTGGGCATTAACGGGGCTTCTGGCAGCGCTGGGGTTTTGCGGGATGGTGAAGAAAATTCAGCTACGAGCTTCCCGGTCGATGGAAGGGATGGGTGCCTATCTATGCAAGCGCATACTCTGCCGTTTTCCTCCTCCACGAAACTTTTTGATGGTGATGCCGCTCGGGCGATGCCTGGGGGTGTCTTTCGCAAGGTTGATGTCTTCCCACGATCCTCCTTGACCTCCGATGTGAAGCGTGATGGGGTCGGATCTACTACAAGATCTTTGTGAATGTAGTTAAAAATGGACCAAGGATGGATGGGCGAACTGAGGGCGCCCCTCTACCTGGTTTTTCATCGGATAACTCCAAATCTGGGTCTGCTGCTGCATTGAAACCCAAGCAATCAAGTATAGTCAATAGGGGGACTGTTCTTTGCTCAAATAAACCCGTGGAATTAGAGTTTGATGCTATTTTAGTGAAGGAACTGCGTGAAAATGAAGAATTTTTCTCTCAGAATGGGTTAATTGGTAGGTTCAATCAATTTTGGCCTAGCCTTCTGTTGTGACCAAATCACCCATCGCCCCATTGCAGATGGGGACCCCCCCTAGTTGTTTTATTCACTTTGGAGTCGGTTAAATGAGCAATCCAAAGACTTCTTCAAAGGCAAGTTCAGATGACAAGTTCATGTGGAATAGGTATAGGCGCATTACACACTTAGAATCGCTTCAGATGAGCGCCCAAAGGTAAAAAGTCAATATGTCACCATGATAGCGCCTTAGGAGGAGATAAAATCCAAGAGGGATCATTCAAGTGACCATTTAACTTAAGGCGCCCACTTATGTTTGAAATACCCCTTTTGGGCGCCCTATACACAGAGTAACTATCTAGTGGCTCCTTGATGTAGGACACTCATTGTGGAATTTCCAAGAAGAGCGCCTTGTTTCAAAATCTCTATGATGGCTAGGTCTCAGTAGATCAAGTTTGGGCACATTTTCCTGTTGATTTAGCGTCTTAGGGCGCTTAAGGGTTGTATTGATGATGTGAATCATTATGAGCGCCTAGACTGAGGGAACATTCAAAGATATCCATCACCTAGTGAGCGCTTGGGAGAGAGAAGCCTTCTGAGGCATGCCTAAGTGTTTGGGACCATCAAATAAGATCTAATCAAGTTTGGGCGCACTTTGTATTTGGAATAACCTCACTTGAGCGCCTTAACAACAGGATAAACATCATTTGAGATTCTAAAAATGGAGACCTAGATGGGCGCCTAATGTTACAAGTTCCTAAATGACTAAAATCTTGCATTGAGACTTCTTAGTGCCTATTGTCACTAGTCCTCACTTTTAGCGCCTTGAAGAAGTGAGCCAAGAAAGTTTTGGCGCCCTGTGGAGGGAATGGAGAATGTTAACTTAGGAGACTAATTGAAACATCATCAGCGCCTAAGGAGAAGGCTTGAGAATTGTCATTTGCAGATCTGCACCTTGAGAATCATAGAATATGCCTTGTATAGTGCCTTAGAACATTTGAGATTTTATACTGGCTTGAGAAGTTTAGGTGCGGATCTATGTCTAGAGCTCCTCAAAGGGCACCTTATGTGTAATTTTGACCTCAATCTGCTTTAAAGATTGAAGATCTTCAAAGAAAGGACTAAGTAATTGTTAGGCGCAAGTTGTCATCTGTAAGACCTCAAAAGGGCGCCTAAGCTAAGAGCAGGAGAAGTTAGCATTAAGTTGATGTTGAGAGATGTTTTGGAAATTAGTCAAGTTAATGAGGGCGCTCACTGTCACTTCTAGGATATCAAGATTGCGCCTAGGAATATTGGAGGAAGACATTATGTAAAGACCCTCATATTGCACCTAGTGATGGATAGGTCGAATTTGAAGTGTTTAACTTGAGATTTTTGGAATTTAACACAAGGTCATTTAGGCGCATTCCTTTATTTCTGCATATCAATAAGTGCGCCTTGGATTGAGATTTGTTCTGACTTTGACAAATAGGTATGTGCGAGACTATTAAAGGTTCTAAAACTGAGTTAAGGCTGCCTTATCTGAGTAAGGAGCATTTTGTTGCTTATAGAGCATTATTTGGGCGCCTAGAAGGTTAAGTGTCAAAGAGAGAAGATATGAGTGAAGTAAGAAATCCCTTTCAAGATTAAGGCACTCCTTGCCTTCAAATTCATACCCTCCATATTAGGCGCCCTTTGCTTGGGAGAAATATTGACACCCTAAGGCGCTCTTGTAGCCTTGCAATGACCCAAAGATCCGCCTAGTGTTAGGAAGTTTAGAGAAAGTTTTGGCGCCTTGAAGCCATAGAAAGAATGAATAAATTGGAACCATGCCTCTTAGGCGCTGAGGTTAAAGAAAATACCTAGTGCAAAGCTTTGCAAGTCAAGGCACTCCTTCACCTTTGTGTAGACATAGTTTGGCGCTTAGGAAAGATATGGAGTAGAGTGAGGTGTTGCAAACTTTGATAATGGGCACCTTGCAATCCATGATAAATTTTGAGAACTTAGGCGCCCTTTTGCACCTTTAAAGCGCCTAGCAAGTGGACAATTAGAGAAGTAGTTTTGGCGCCCTTGAAATGTGTGCTTCAAATTTTTTAGATACTATATTAAATGCATTAAATAAAGGCCGACCTCCCTTTTAGCTGGCCGACCAGCATTTAATAAGGAAAATGCACTATATATGAATGAGCACTCCTCTATCATTTTTTCATAATTCACATTGCAAATTGAAGGAGCAGCGAATTTTCCATAAGGGTAGTGAATTCTTCAAGGGAGAAGTAGCATTTTAAGGAGAAGAGCTAATTTTTTTAAGGCAGACCTACATTTTTGACTGATTTTGGTCTGGTTTCTGCCATTTTAATACTGATTTTTATCATTAAGTCCAGAAATCTGCCTTTTTCTAGATCAGAAATTGATACAAGGTATGTTTTAAATCACTTTTTCACTTCATAAGATTGCCTGCTATTTTATTAATTTTGCTAAATGTCATGATTTTATCATCTAAAATTAGGTTTACGAGGGTAAAAATCTATTATTTCAAATCATTTATTCAAGTCTTGTTTGTAGATAAATGGGCATGACGGCAAAAGAGAGGCAAGTGATGATCAAGATGGATGCCAAGTCCACCATACCTGACTCCAAGCTTGAAACTCAGTGGAAGAACGTGGGAGACACCAACATGGGACACGTCAACTTGGATGAGGTGAAGGACCTCTTGCTCGCCATCACAAGGAATGAAGACATCAAGGCCATTGTGAAGAGTGGAATTGTACAAGCAGCGTGTTTCCCACCTACCTTGCCTAGTGCTGAGTTAGTGTTGTAATGTGTTTAGCGTTATGACAAACAAAAGAGACAGATCATAGCTAAAGACGGGACTGTTGTCGCTTATCTACAAAGAGAAGCCATCAAGGAAATTTTCAACATCCCAAGCCGGAAGGGAGTCTTCATATGTCCTACAACTGCTCAATGTACTTTTGAAGGCAACTCCAAGCACTACATGCAAGAAGTAAGAAAGAAGTGGATGACTAATCCATCAATCAAGATATATAACTCCGAAGATCCCAAGTTTCACAAGGCAGACTTCAAACAAGAGATAAGTTACTTCATCATGTTCCTGAATCGAGTAACAGGTAGGCCTCAATCATCTACTTTCGAAGGATGGATGTATACTTATTTTGATCATGTGTTTACAAAGAATAAGATGGTTGACTGGGCTGGCCTTATAAGCCATTGCCTTGATGAGCAGTTTGAGAGGTTTGATAAAACAAAATCCTTCTTCATGACTTCCTATCTAGTTTACATCCTAGCAAGAAATGTGGTTTATAAAGGATTAACAGCTAAAGGGGAAGTAGGTACAAAGTCCGGACAGATCCTATCACATCAGTGTTATCCTCAGCTTCACTTGAAGAATATCAATCATTACAAGAGGTTCAATGATGCCTTCGCTATGTTCATAGTGAGAAGATTGAGAGGCGAACTGCATAGGAGACTAACAGGTGCTGCTAGAAACTTCATTGAACAGTATGGAAGGTATTACATCCAGTATGACAAGTTCACATATATCAGGATTCAGGGTTTCACATCCTTTCCATACAGATTGCCTAAATATCCCACCAACAGGATGGTGTTGCGAGAGGTTTCAAGACAGTTGCTAGAGTTTCATAAAATGCAAAGGGCAAGAAAGAAAGCCGGAGTTCAGTTTCCTCTCTAGCTTGGCAGATATTACTCCTGTCCATCACTTCAAGCAGCTGAGCATTCAGAGGTTGAGCTTCAGGCATATCATCTACATCCTCATGATTCAAGGAGGGAGAATTTCGATCCGCATGGAGCCATTAAGCAGTCATATTCCTCTTACAAACATTTTGAGCAGCTGGAAGATCATTGGGCTAATGCTATTGATGATGATGATGTCAAAATGCAATAGTGTTCAAGATTGAAATGGGATCTAATGAGAGCTACTAAGGTATTAAGGATTCCTAATCAATTAGATAATGAAAGAACTCTTTTAGGTAGTGAGTACAATAAGATCCGAAACCTGCCTTATGATATCAACTGGGCTGATAGAGAAAGGGTTCATGATGAAGGATTGATAGAGCCTATCATCGCTATCACTGAAGAGCAAATAAAGGAGCAAGTACAAGCATTGCTTGATGAGGGTAAGAAACTCACTTATACTAAAATGGGAGAAGTTGATCATCAGGAACAGCACAGTGCACCTAGTAGAAGTTCTGCAAGGACAATGAAAGAGATTCACGTCAAGCAAAGAAAAGAAAACAACTTGAATCTGCACAAGGAGAATCCAGTAAGAAGAAGAAAAGGATAAGTATTGAAACTGCTTCTTCCAGACAGCCAGGTGATACTCCACTGAATCAAGACATAGTGGAGCATGTTGAGGATGCAGTTCCAGAGACTCCAGTTGAAGAAGTGCCTTCGAGTCCACATGATACTGAGATCATTGATGAAGCTAACACCGAAGACAAGGATGAAGCTGAAGAAGAGTCATTGCCTGCACAAGGAAAGCAATTACAACAGTTACAAGATCTTTCATCATTGCCAGAGTGGCTGCAGGAAAGAATCAGGGAAAATTACGAAGTTGAGAAATGTCCTCTTCCAGTTGATGAGTTACTTCTAGACATGTCTAATGAAAAACCAAAGAAGAAGGCCACTATCCTTTCAAAGATCACTAAAGATGAAACAGGTGTAAGGAAAGTTCATGTAGCTGTTCCAAGGCTTGAGAAGAATGTAGAAGATATAACACTTGATGATTATGACATCAATACAATCAATTTGGGTCCATTGACTGAGATGCAAGTAGAAGAACTTTAAGATTCAATTGATAATGCTCGAGCTATCATAAGGCAAGAAACAGAAGGTAGAATTAAAGCAGAGCAAAGGTGTCAAGCCTTAGAGCAGTATATTCAGCACTTGGTTCATCCTATTCGTCAACAGGACAGGGTGTCTACACCTCCATCTCTTCTTCCTCCAGAAACAGTTATACATCTTGAGGAGTTGAAGTCTTCATCTCACAGGATGAGAGATTGGATGAAAAGATCAAAGGAAGCTACATATAAACACCTAGAAGATATCATGCAAGTGTATGATAAGATTGTTGATCTCAAAGAAAGGGTACTTGCATTGATGACAGTTTGTACTGAGTTTAAAGTTATCAAGGAACAATATATGCCACATTTGAAGGGCTTGATGGAGACTTCAGTTGATGAGTTGACAAATGCTGAAGTGATTGAAGAAGGTAGGACATATGACTTCTCTTCTTGGTATTATGGCTTTCGCATTAAAGGACAGTTGCTAGATAAGATAGAAACAAATATGTCAAGAGTAAAAAGTGTACTTCAAAGAATTCAAGATGGAGTACATGCCTCCTTGATGAAGATATGTAATCCGTTTGGGGAAATGACTCTTGATAACATGAAAGAACAAGTTCAAGCTTTTTACTTCCAAGAGGATGATGTTTCTGATGAGAAGCTTGATAGTATATTTTCACTTGCTATCCACCTTGGCACCAACAAAGCGAGGATGACTGATTGGGAGAAGACACTTGGCCTCTATTCAGATGATGTACTTGAAGCTGAGGGAACCATTCACGCCAAGTGTACCTTTGGATGATGTCAAGCAGATAGTGTCTAGATTCATTGAATGTCAAGCTTCTAGTGATGGATATTCACATGGAGACTCCTCATAGGTTGATGATGTGTTATCCTTATCTTCTTGGGACTAAAGATAGCCTCTTTCATTTAATAAAGATAGGAGTTTGTTATAACTACTTGTGATGTGGCATGATTTGGTCCATTGGCTTGCCCGATCGATCTTGACCCTTCATACATTTTGAGATCTATAAAAGGGCTCTTTTTGCTCTCATTTGTACGATTGAAGACTATGGAATTGTTGCAAGAGCTCTCTGGAATAATATAAGACTCATTGTTTTGGTGACTCTATATATGTTTCTAAGTGTTGCATGGTTTAGATTTCTTCAAGCGAATATTAAATTAGATTATGTTTTCTTTAAGTTTATGTTAGTTGGTGGAAGGCTTCATTATTGTTTGTGGTGAAATCTTTGTGTTCACACCATTTGTAGTTTGTGGCTTGCAAATTGCAGTGTATGGTTAGTCTGAACAAAACTGAACTTCAATTTGATCTCTATGTTTGTTGAATGTTTCATGAGCATAAGTGATTTAAACATCTTGTAAAACCTTAGAAGATTGCATCAATCTTGTCTTTTCTTTTATCAATTTGGTTAGAATTAGGATTCAGCACTTCATTGCTATATCATATGTCATAGATTATAGTACTTAGATAGTCCGGTGTCCGCTTCTTTCATTGAATCAACAACTTGTCGAGCAATTGTGTAAGTCCCTTTGTGTTTACCAGCATAATCATACTTAGTCATTGAGCTATCTATTACAAAATCATAAGAAAGGAACCTTGGAGTCATCTTGTTTGATCACTTTGTTCAGCATTCGAGAGGCTTTGCTCAAGAGAGAGTCAGATACTCTGTGTTTCACTCTATTGTTGACTTGTCGAAAAACAAACATCAACACCTTCCAGGACTTCATGAGTGGATTTCAAAATCCTGGCTCCCTCTAATGAAAAACAACTTCGAGATTTATCCCAATGGAAAAGGTTTTTTCACAGTGGTCTTTGACAGCAAGCATGACAAAAATGCCATCCTTAGCTACACATGGCATTGGGGAGAGAGCACACTGCTTTTAAAACCATGGCACCCCAACTTTGATCCGGCCACTGAATCATTTTCTATTATGCCGATCCAGGTTCGCCCCCCAAATCTCTCTTCACTATTGGTTTGAATCTTGTTTTGCAGCTATTGGCAATACTCTCGGGAACTTTTTACGCACAGATGCAAACTCAAGAGACTTCTTGCACACAACCTTTGCGAGGATTCTGGTTGAGGTGGACACTTCCAAAGCCCTTCCGACGGAAATCATTTTGAATGCAAATGGGAACAGCTAGTCGTAACCCTTGGACTATGAAGGCTTAATCTTCAAGTGCAAAAGATGTTACAAAACTGGTCATATTGCAGCAAAATGTCCAAATGTGAAATCCCAAGCAAATTGGGCGGCGTCTTGGTGGAAGGATGCTTCCCCTCAGCATTATTCAGTTTCGAATTCCCCCAAGAGTTGTGATTCCCCAAAGAATGTACCCAACAGTAAGAACGTGGGGAAGATTGTGGAATTGACTGCAGATTTAAAGATTAATCAGAAATTGCCTTCTTAGAATGACTCTTGCTGTCTTAATGGTGTTGGTGGCACAGTTGCCACCTCTTAAAATCCCTCTCCCATGATTACTTCTGCGCAAACACTTCAACAGTCATCAGGTGCCGCTACATCTAGCATGGAATCTCCTACAACTAAAGTTGAGCGCTCTCTCTCCGGCCCCTTCTCAAATTCTAACTGATCTTACTGATGGGGATGGGGGTAACGAATGGCAAACAATGAGAAAGAAAAGTAATATCAGTCAGAACAGGGAAGTCCACAGTAGTATGCAGATTCGGTCTCATTCAAATTTCAGCTCTCTGGGACAAATGTCTTTGGGGGGCATGAAAGGGCTCATTGAATAGAAAAAGAAAAATGCTCTCCTCAAACTTGAGGAACTCGGCAATAAATTAAAATCGGGTGTCAATTCTACTACTGGTTCCCGTTAGCAGTTGGATGGTGCAGTAATGTATAGTTGGCATTTGCGGGTGTAACTTCATTGTATACTCTGGTAGCAGTTACGGTTGGGTTTTGTTTTTGGGTTCTTGCAGAGAGACTCTGCAATTTTTGATATTCTGCATAGCAGAGCTATTGTAACTTTTTTGAAAATTAATACAATCTTATCCTTACGTATCAAAAAAAAAAAAAGGGTTGTCTCTTCCTATGGATGTACTCCATGTTGATGCACTTAAACCAGATGGTAATATTCTATAAATGTGGTAAATAAGAACCTTTGTCAAAAGCCTTGCTGCATTAGAGGACAGCATAACTAATAACAAAATGGAAGCTTCATTATTAATGTAAAGATGTTAGAAAGGAAGAACAGGGTGAGGACTCAAGACCCCAACAGCTTCTATATCAAAAAGGCGGCTTATAAATACATATTCAAAAGCAATAAACCTCCTAATCACCAAACCACTCTGTTAATGAATGTTGTCTTACAAGTTATTTTATTATTTAAAATTCTAAACTTCTAAAGTATAGACAAATAACATTTTTGAATTAAAAATCCAATAAACCTCCCTTGATAAAAGACAGAGATCTGATACTCTCATACCCTGCTCAACCCCTGTTGACACATTTGCTTCCCTTCTCGCACACTCCTTGACACGAACCTAATGCTGAAGTGTACCTCACTGATCACTGTTCTCTGATCCCTGTGCCTGTGCCTTGATCTGTAGCATGGAACATCTGGGTATGCCAATCACAATCTCTTCTTGACCAAATCCTATGGTATAAAACATACAATCAGATATCTTTAAAATATCCTGATATATTCCGATATATCTTTTCTCGGCAGGGTTCCTGACATTTTCTTGAAAATATCACGAGTTTTTCAAAATATCTTTGACAGTGACTTTGACCAAAAATTTCACCAATATATTACAAAATTATTGGTGATATATCACCGGTAATATCACAATAAATTAGTGATTTTCTATATAAGCATCGGACCTACACTTTTTTTATCATTCTTCTCTGGAACTTTATAAACAGGTTATACGCCTTGAATTGTGTAAGTAGCTGTTAAGATTTCCAGGTGCCATTATTGTATAGCGGTTAGATCTGTTGCAAAAGGGGCAACAACAATTATTGTTGTTGTTATTTCAAAAATGAACGTAGTTATCTACAGTTGTGAAGACACTTGGTATAATCAGGTTTGAAAACCTTGTGAATAGGAATAACATTTGTGAAAATTTAGAAAACTCCAATCCAGGATTTTACATTGAATGACTCCCACAATGAATCAACAACTTTGGCAAACATGTTAATTCTAAATTTTATTAACCCCGACTGTTGTTATGAATTAAGAATTCAATTTCTCTACCAATTTATTTTCCTCATCTCTTTCCTCTTTGTACTATGATACCAAGGCTTCCAGTTCTTCAATTCTGTTTTCCTTCATTTCTTCCTCTTGTCCCACAAAAGTTCTTGCTGCAATTTGAATAGCAAGGTTGGAGGAGAAAGTACAAGTGGCATGGGTGATTTCATTTGATCTTTTAACCGTTCATGCACCACCTTAAGATTCTGCAGTTCATGTTTCAATTTCATATTCTCTTCCTCTAACCTCTCACCTTCTACCAACTTCTCAGTTCTTGCTTTATTGAAATGGGCATTATGGGCTACCATTTGTGCAACATCTACTACAAAGATCTTCTCCACTCTCTTCACCATCACTTGTCCTATTAGACCTTGGGGAGAATTTCTGTTAATGGTTTGCTATGTGAGGGAGCAACCACTCAAATAGCCAAAGTATGCATATCTGGGTCAAAGGCTGACCAAGAGAAGTAATCGAATGCTTCCAACTGGGTCTAGAAGTACACGTCAACTCCCTCTTTTCTCATCATGGTGTCCAACACCATGGCCTATGCAATATCCTATCAGGGGAGCAAAATACATTCACTATCCCTAATGAGAGCTCTCCCTTCTTCAGGTGTGATGTCCACATCAATCTCAGTGCTTAGGGGAACCAAACTGCTCTCTATCATGTCCTCTTCTTCATATGATTCAATTGTTGCCCTTTTTGCTGCCAACCGGGCTTGTTGTTCCTTACATTTCTGAACCCAAGAAAATTATTTGAGCTCACTAGTTTTAACAAACTCGTCATCAGCAATGAATTCTTCATATGGCTTTTCCCTGACATCTTCCAGTACCTTTTTTGCTAGGCGGTTCCAATAAGGCAAACTCCATTTCAGGAGTAATGATTTCATCCCTTTAAGGGCACTAAGGGGAGCCAACAATATGTTGCATTTGTGACTAGGGGCCTAAACTCTCCCCAACCACCTCGGTTTCTAGGTAATCCACCAAACCAATAAGAGACTTTTCTTGCACTTGGGGTGCCATCTATCATGAACCTTGTGCCCCTAAGTATCAAGAACATAATCTGATGGCCTAGTTACCTTCATGTTCCCCTTGTTCCCCTTCTTGTTCTTCCTACTCATCCTCCACAAGCTCTTTTCCTTTCTCAGTCACCTCCATAGTTGGTTCATCTAGCATCACAAAGTACATATGTGCATTTTCCAAGAGTTTTTTCATCCTTTCAATTTTGTCAACTCTCTGACAATGGTCCAAGGTACTTAGGGTTTATCTATAGCCTCCTCTCAACTAGTTGGATTTTCAACCAGGTATCTCTTCTATGGACCTTTTCAACTTCTGTAAAACAACTCCTAATCAATTCCAGGGCCTCTTCATTCTGGTGTGCAAAACCTACTCTCTTCTAGTTTGGCCTCTTGATTTATAAAACCGTCAAGATCATAGGGTCTCAAAGTATCAAACTCTACTAGTTCATCTAGCATCACAAAGTATATATGTGCATTTTTCAAGAGCTTTTTCATCCTTTCAATTCTGTCAACTATCTCTGACAATGCTTCAAGGTACTTAGGATTTATCTATTGCCTCATCTTAGCCAGTTTGATTTTCAACCAGGTTATCTCTTCTATGGACCTTTTCAACTTTTGTAAAACAACCCCTAATCAAGTCCTTGACCTCTTCATTCTAGGGTGCAAAACCTACTCTCTTCTAGTTGAGCCTCTTTTGGTTTTTAAAACCTTCAAGATCATAGGGTCTTAGAGTATCAAACCTCATGTACAAGTTGTCAAGATGTTGGCTACTTCATCATAAGCTCCTCTACTATGAAATCTAAAATCATAAATCTAGCTAGAAGGCATAATTCCCCCTTTGCTAGCATCCCTGAATTGCATGTCGTTTGCAAATAGCAATTGCCTTATGGTTTCCAAGAGAGTAATCCTAGTAGGTACAATTCTTGGCAATTGGTAGGGAGTAGCAGCACCATATATTCTAATTAGGGTGTACCCATTGTACAAAAACCAATCACCCCAATTATGGGTCCAATTCCCAAAGGCTTTTAACTGCATAGGGCACATGTAGGCCATTGCAAAGTTTGCCATCCTAGGCCTAATTTGCCCATATAGCTTCTCATACAATGAGGTGACAAAGCTATCCTCAAAAATCAAATAAGAATCATGAGTATAGTGCTTATCCATGTGAATAGACCATAGTTACGAGACTTGCCTAGACTTGCCCAGACTTGGTGAGTCCAAATGCAAATTGGTCAAAATGAGGCCCCAAGACTTGGAAACTGGGTACCCAACAAGTCTAGTCAAACTCATCGAGTCTCATCTACAAAACTCGACCATGATAATCAAATGGAAAACTAGAAAAAGAGAAAAAAAATCAAAATGCTTAAACCTAAAACACGTAAAATGATCTTTAACACTTCAAAATGATATTCATTTCATGTACAAGTGTTGTGACCTCCACAACATGCCCCTCATTTTTCAAATTTGGGGACCCTAGTATTGGATTTTATGGTTTGCATTTTCCGAAATGTCTTGATGATCCTTTGTATTGAATTCATTCTATCGTGTTTGCACAATTGGGTTTGTCTTATTTTGAGTCAATCTCATGTCTTAAGGGTTGATAGAAGTCCAATATCTTGTCCTAAGGTGTAAAGGGACATTTAAATTGAAAAGTTAAAGTCATATTCATCATGTTAAGGTTATAAAGTTTATTTTTTTGCCTAAAGGTGCAAATCTGTTTCAAACTCTGGGCCCCGTTTCCTTAAATTGTAAATCTACCTCGAAAGTCTGAATCTCAAAAGTGGTTTGTTGCAAAACCCTGAGGGCCGAAGGGTACCGCTTCATTCTCCCGACCATTTGACTTCTTACTGCGAGCTTTGGTGATCCAACTCTCCTACACTTAACAACGATTCATGAATCTAGATTTTTCAAACTCTTTAGGATTGATTCATTATGGTTTCCAGGTTTTTCTGTCTTCTTTTCTCTGGTTTTGCTATTTGCATGTTAGAATCCTAGGGTTTTGATCTTGAATGGATTCTACCTGCAATGTCTCCCATTCCTTTAGTATTGCGTCAAAATCTTTGTTTGTGATTGATTTATACTTTTGAAATTTTTTGAATCAATGTTGAACCGATAAACTTGGTTAGTGCACGCATCTTTCTTCACTATAAAACTTCCCTTTCATGCCCTAGCTCTTTGGCCTTGAATCTCAAAATTGGAGCTTAAAAGATTTTTCCCTTTTTTTCACTTTTTGCCCTCGCAATCTGGACTTCCAAAGGTTTTTGTAGTTTGCAAAATTTGTTCAACATACACACTGGGTCCAGAATGTGGTGTGCAGTTCAGGTTCCCAAAACTTTTTGCAATTTGCAAGTTTCTTGCAAACTACAAGCTCGATCTGAAGTTCAACGTGTAGTCTGGAAACTCAAAAGTTTTTTGCAATTTGCAAGTTTTTTGTAAACTAAAACTCAGGTTTGAAGTCTAGCGTGTAGCCCAGAAACCCAAAACTTTTTGCAATTTGCATGTTCTTTGCAAACTACAAACTAGGTCCGAAGTCCGACGCACAATCTGAAAACCCAAAAGTTTTTGCAAACTACAAACTGGGTCCGAAGTCCGACATGCAGTCCGAAAACCCAAAACTTTTTGTAGTTTGCAAAATACAATAATAGTTGCAAAGTGCAAATCGGGCCTGAACTCCGATTTGCATAAAAGCAACAAAATACTTGTCTTGATCATTTAAGCTTCTACAACTTGGAATCTTAGTTCGATTTCGCATTGGGAATTGTGCATATGATTTTACAAAGGTCCAATTATGCAAAATTGACTTTGTATCCTACAAATGCATTTTGAAAGTCAAAAGTTTTATAATGATCAAATTTTAATCTTCAAAAAAATTATGTCGAAATATTGATTTAAATTGACTGTTTATAATCGTTTGACATTATTATTTGTTAATTTATATTTTAAACGAATTTGATGCTTAGTTGTCATTAAATGTAGGATACGAGAATAAATAAGGAATGCAAATTGCTCAAGCAAAGAAGGAACCAAGACCCGATTGCTTTGATTTGAATGTGTTGATATATGACAAAGGTTTTATTAGCCAAGAAGGATCTCTAGAGAGTGAAAGGCACTTGGGAAGTGTGCACAAGTTCTGTGATGTGCATCTACATATCAAATTTTAAGTGACACATAATGAAGGAATAGAATATGAAACAAGTCAGAGTGAAAGACATTCCAAAGTAATTTGTCATTTTGTGATTTTGGAGGGACTATTTGTCTTCCCACCAAATGTGCCTATTTATACACACTTGCAACTTATTGTAAAGGATTGGAAACCCATGGAAACTCTATTTTGAATACAACATACCAATTTCTACTTTATTTTTTTTGGGTTTTCACTTTTTTACGACGTTTTCCAAACTCTGAATTTATTTTCTTTCCACATTTCTACGCATATAATACACTGAATGTTGATGGATTCAGTATATGTTTAAACAATTGATGCCTTGCTGATGGTGAGGTATTTTGTGTGGTCGAATGAACATGATTCGTGCATACAGGAATTTGATAACAATCACGCACGTGATATTTCCTTTGAAGATCGCACCATCTCACATCTGGATTGCGGATAAAAGGTCCGACGAAGATTGGTTTCAAGCTGAATTTGTCCATTTACAGAATAATGTGTGGAAGGATTGAAGATGAGTTTATATCCATTTTTCTTTTCTCTTTAACCCTTTCCTTTCCCCTCTTCTTTCTTACCTTTGTTTTTTCATATCAATGTTAGATTAGGATTAGTTTAGAATTTGATGATAAATTTCAATCATAAAAGGCATAAAAGTTAAAAGATTTTGGTGTCCTCAAGATCAAAATCAAATTCTTGATAACTGGAACGAATTTAATGAATGACTTTTCGTCTTCCAATTTGTAAAGCTTTGATTTTGAAGGGTATATAATGGTTTTAACAAATTGAATCATGTTTTAATGTGTTCGAAAGAGACATTGAGGATTTACGATGGCTAATAGTGTTTTGTTTGCACTAAGTAAGCCTCTTTTCATATGGATGACTCATAATGTTCTCTGTAGCCCCTTAGACGAACCAGCCAAAAGCACTCTCCAACCAAGGGATTCTGGTAAACCTTGTGCAACAATTGATGAAAGGCTAGCCACCTTCCAAGCAAGGGAACCTTTGCCATTCCAACCTGTGGCACTTCACGGTTCACAAGAAAGTTGGTGTGTCAAAAACCACATCAACAACAAGCACAAGGGAGGAGAAAAAAAGAGAATTGAAGCTAAAAATACAATCCATTGAAAAAAAAACCAGCAAACATAGTTAGGGCCTAATTGCTGCTCTATGGCTTCGACACGCATTTTTTGAAGGGTTTGGACAGCTTTGGAGCTTGGTTAAAAGCAATAAAATTATGAAAAATGCCATGCACCATGAAGGTTTCTGTAGTGTCAAAAGCTTTGATTTGGGGCTGCCCTTAGAACCCATGAGGGGCACTACCCCCAAACCACCACATGGGGCATTGCCCCTCAACCTCACTTGAGGATGCCACCACTGTCAGATGGAAAAAGCAATGTTTTTTTATCCTTTCGACTTTTTCCCAATTAAATCCCAAGTAATTGAATTACATTTATACTTTTGGTTTGCTGAGTCAATCCCCATCCTAAGTAATGCTCCTATGATTGTAGCATCATTTGCAGACTTGTCTAAGATACAAGTGCAAGACCCCACATAGTGCTAGTGATGCTAGATTGAGTGATAAAAGCTCATTTCTACCATAGTTCATGACTCCATGTTGTGATTTTTGTTTTTGATGCCATGGATATCATAATCCATGAGTGTTGTACACCTCAAACACTTTAAGAATATTTATATATTTAAAAATGTTGTTTCCTTTGACTCATTTGATCGATGTATACTTGTGTATGTGATCAAAGTAGCTTCTAATTAATAAACTTATTATGTCTTTAAAGTTGATTTATTGAAGGGTTCATAGCAAAAGATTTAAGTCCTTAAAAAATATTTCATGGTTTTCAATTTGCTGAGTCTGAGTGTCGAGTCTAAGTCTGAGTCAAAAATCAGCTTACTAAGACTGGGCTGAGTCCAAGTTTGAGTAAAAAAATCAGCTTGCCAAGATTAAGTTGAGTCCTATAACTATGGAATAGACCATAATTGGGCAAGCTTGATTTCTCCATTTTCTTGCGAAGGGAAGGTCAACTTGATCCCCAAAGAACTCAGCCACTCATATACCATCAATACAGAAATATGTAGCACAAGACCAAATATCTCCTAAACTTCTTGAAGTCTCACATCTTCTTGAACTTAGACAACTCAATATGGAGCTTTGTGGCAATATACTCTGCAAAATCATATAATGTATTCTTGTGAGGGATTTGATTGTCACACAAGAAAGCAGTGCTACATCTCCAATTATTGAATCCATATCTAACCCAATTATTTGGCAAAAGTAGGAATAGGAAAATTGGAAATATTCTTGGAAATTAGCAATATCAATTGGTTCCTCCCCTACAGCTAGAATAACTCTATCCTTTGGTTTCTCATTGTGCTCAGGGATTTTATGAAATAGCAACTTGAATCCCTTGAAAACATTACTTCTACACTTACATTCTAAAGCCAACTTGTTCAAATTAATGACTTGATTGGTATTAGGCATCAAGCCAAAGACCTTCACTGTCTCCCTATTCAACTTAAAAATTAACTCCCCAACCTTGATGCGAATTTCCTTGATCTTCTCATTATAACACTTAGCTGCCCATTGTATAATATCAGGGTTTGGGAAACAATTTGGCACTATTAGCTTTCTAAGGTCATACTTCCAAGCACTGCACTTAGGGGCACTCCAACCCCTTTTATTGTGATGCCAAGTGAAACAAATCCCAGCACAAATAAGAACTCAATGGATCACGGATGTTTCCTCTGGAATCCTCAAAGTGTTGCACACTACTCTCACCCTTGCCGTTTGATTTCTTATCTTGCTTGGACACCAAGGAAAATAGCGAATGTGTCCTGACTTAAAGCATGCTTTGGAGGAGCCTTTAAGGGTTTTAGGGTTTAGCAACAAAGATTGCAATTACCAAGCTAACACTTAAATTGTTTCCTCCAAAGTTCAAAAAAGCGGACTCAACACAGACTCGGACTCCCAAAAATTTGACTCTGACTTGAGACTCAGCAAAATGCGGCAAAAAAAGACTAATAATTACACAAAAAGGAAAGAAATTAATGCATTTAGAGAAAGCAAAAGTCTAATTTGACTATCAGTTTGTCATAATTCAAACATTACATATGTCTTATGACTCAAACTCTCAAAATTTAAAATTTCAAACTTTCAAAGTTAAACAATACACTATAATATAACAAAATTATAAATAATAAATGTATAACGGCACTATAATTGTTTACATACCATGATTTGTCAAAAAACAGCCAAATATAATCTACATCTTCCTCTTCCCCCTCCTAGTGTAACTTAATTTTTTAGGCCTCGAACTAGAAGGTAAGTCAGTATCAAAATGATGATTGATTGTCTCCTCAAAAGTGTCTTTATTTTCCTCCATCACATCCAACTCTGCTGCTTCTACTACTCTCTCCAATTCAGCAAGATCTTCGCTAGTAAGCAAGACATCACTTTGTTCTTCGACAAACCAATCAACAAAGAGATCAATGTCATCCAAGTCAATGGCATCAAGAAAAGGACCCTCCACATTTTTGGTTCAAAGGCGAAGGTTGTAGCAAGTGAAGACAAGGTCATTGAGGCACTCCAAGGTCAACCTACTTTTCTTCTTCGTGCAAATGCTCTCAAATAGGCTCCAATTGCAGTCACCCAAAAGCACTACAAGGCTGGGACAAAACATCGATAGCTAGCCTCTAAAGATTTGATGTGCCAGCATCATAATTCTCCCACCATAAATCTACAAAAAATGTATTTAAAAAAATAAGTAAAAAAATTAGAGCTTGTTCAAACTTTAAAATTTCTAGTTTGTACTTCTAGTATTAAGCTAAAAATTATTCTTTTACCTAGTTGTTGTTTATCCCTCCTTTGAATTGCTTTAGCTGAAAAAACAGCCTCCCCTCTGCACCCTTATAGACCTCCACCTCATAAAAAATTGTCTCATCTCATTTTCTAGCACCATCTTATCAATGCATGAAAGAACGCCTACCATGACCTCCTCATTGGCCTTAAATGTATCAGAGAAGTAGAACTTTGGATTCAGGTAGTAGGCCAAGGCATGTATCGGCTGGTGGAGTTGGTCCGTCCATAGCAGAAAAAATCTTTTGGGGAAAAAATCGGCAAATCAAAAGTATAAGATTTTTTCAAAAAATCGGAAAAAAATCGAGAAAAAATCGAATTTGCAAAAAATGTTAAAAAAAGCTAAAAAAGAACGGAAAACTGTTGTTTTTTAAATTTTTTAGGGTTGGTTCTTTTTAATATATATATAAAATAGATTAATGATATAAATATAATATTATAATATTATAAATATTAATAATATATTATATAAATAATATTATTATTAGAATATATTAATAACATAAAATAATATATTATTAAATCTTTATTTTTTTTTTTGATTGATAATCTTTATATTATTAATACTATAAATATTATAAATATTACATTATTATAATATAATATTATTATATTAATTATAAAATTTAATAAACATAAATTTATTATAAAACCTTTAAAAAAATTAAATTTATCAATAACTCATTACAATCTAATAAAAACATGAGCAATAATTAAATTAAATATTAATAATTTTAAATTAATTATAAAATTTATAAACATGAAGTGCCCCTAGGTAAATTAAATATTAATAATTTTATATTAATTATAAAATTTATAAACATAAAGTGCCGCTAGGTTTTGTGTAATGCAAGTCCAACATTATATTAATAATAATTTTAAATTAATTAGCTAAGCATTATAGTGCTCGCAATTGTCTCACGCCGTAAAAAAAAATTCACGCCGAAAATTCTATCGGCTTTTATATGTGAGCATTACATTGCTCGGAAAATTGTCTCATTTTCGGCTTTTATATGTGAGCATTACAATGCTCAAAAAATTGTCTCACGCCGTAAAAAAATTCATGCCGGAAAATTTTCTAAACTTGTCAGTTGTTCCTATCGGTGTAAACAAAATTTATAAACAAAATATGCATGTTGTCAAATACCAACAAGTCCTGCAAACATAGATGGTGAAACTATGGAAAAAAACTCGCGTATACAGAAACCCTCCATGAATCCAAATGGTGAAATCGCGGGAAAAAAAACTCGTGTATGCAGAAACCCTCCGCAAACCCTCCTTGTCATTCGTAAAAAAAACCCTAAAAACCCCGATTTTTTCCATTCGCGATTTAAATGTGTTTAAATCAGGAAACCTTCGGATTCGCGACTTTTACTAAAAATCGCGATTTAAATCCAATTTTTGCTTCTATGCGTCCATCCATCTGCAATCAATGATACACCAAATGATTTCATATTTTCTTTTGTTTCCACCATAGTAATAATGTAAAATGGCCTTTGTGGCCTTATCCATGGCCTCATAGAGGTAACCCATCGGCATGCCATCCCCATCCACCAAATGAAGAACCTTGACCAAAGGTTCTATCACCTAAAAAATTGAAAACAAATTTGAAATTATTACAAAATTAGCCAAGAAAACAACAAATAGATAATTTCATATAAAGTTTATGTTTGTATTTGTTACTTACCTTGATTAACTCCTTTGCATTTTTTATGAATAAGTCGTCAAAAACTATTCTTGCAGCCTTCTCCCCTTTGGTTTTTTTGGAATATGGAGACTCCATCCAAGCATCGGACACAGACATTTTCTTGAGAGAAGGAATTGCGGCAACAATGCTTTGCAAAGTGAGGAAGTGGCTAGCAAATCATGTCACTCCCGGTCACACAAGCTCCTTGCCATTCATGTGCTTTCTCATCAAAGAAAGGACCCAAGCATGGTTGTGGATGTACATGTTTAGCATCTTCAATCACATTTTTGATCCATCCAATCTTCCCAATGTCCTCTAGCATCAAATCTGAGCAACATGCAGCACAAGCCATCCAAGAAATAGTAGGATGCTTCTCCATAATAAGTCTCCCCGTAGCTACATATGTTGTTGCGTTGTTCATGATAATTTGGACAACATTCTCAACCGCAACCTCCTAAATCACCCCATGCAATAGATTGCACAATGTCTCAGCATTTTTTACTTCATGTGAGGCATCTACGAACTTCAAGAATACGAATGTGCCATTAGAAGCCACTAAAAAGTTAAAGAGTCTTATTCCACCCATCTATCCATCCATCTAATAAGATGTTGCAGCCCTTTCTCCACCATACTTTCTTTTGATCATCAACCACAATCTATGTATTTTTTAGGACTACCTCTAGCAATGGTCCACTCAAATCTGTAGTTGTTGGAGCCTTAAACCCCTTATCGACAACTGTCAATGCATTCACCAACCCTTCCCAATATGGGTTGTTTGCCACATTGAAGGATAAATTATTGTAGTACCAAAATTTTGTCGCTACCATCCTAGCCTCATGGTGTTTTTCCTTATTCCAAGGGGTACCTCCAACATTGTGTGGAATAAAAAAATTTGATGCCGATGAAGAAGGAAGACGGCTAGAAGTAGAACCCTCGGGAGTCTCACCAATAGAGGAATGCAAATGACAAATGTTTGGGGCAGCAAAGGAACCTGTAGATAAATTTGGATTGACATTCGTCGCCACTACCATTACTTCCTTTGTCCTCTACTTTTCCATTTTTTTCATTTCATAACTAGAAAATAGGGCATCCATTTCTCTCATAATCTCTTCAGGCATGTTAGAGCATGCCTTCACATCATGTCCAACTATTTTTGCAAGGTGGTATTTTAATCTATTAATTCCTCCAGTCATGAGAAGTTCGCATTTAATACAATGGACTTGGCCCTTGACAATACCCAACATCCCATAATTCCATGTAGGGTCTCTCTTACCACTCCTTTGTGTTGAACTTGACATTGTTGATTTTAACATAGAAAAAAAACAACCGGCTTTTGAAAAAAAAAAGCAAGCCTTTGAAAAAAAACAGCAGGCAAAGTGACAAACATTTATAAGAGAAAAAAGAATGCGAATACAATAGAAAAACGTTAGGAAATGAGGGAAGAGGGGAAATGCTAAAAATAATCAGCAAGCAAAATGACAAACATTTATAAAAGAAAATAGAATGCAAATAGAATAGAAGAATGTTAGAAAATGAGAGGGCGGGGGGAGGGAAATGTTGTCTATAAGAGAAAAAAGAATGCAAATACAATAAAAAAATGTTAGGAAATGAGGGGGGGGGTGCTAAAAAAAATCAGCAAGGTTTTGAAAAAAAAAATCAACAGGCAAGATGATTTAAATCTTTGAAGGCACCTTACAATCTCCTTCCAATCCCTTCTCTTAGCGTGTTTTTGTCACGTGGATGCCGAAGATGCCCTTTGTTGGGCGAAATAAGATTGAAAATGTCAAAAAATGAATTGAAATGCTGAAAATTGTGTGGGTTTTGTTATAACCTGTTGTCGAGTGAGTCCAAGTAGAAAATGCAAGTCCGAGCAAAAAACTCAACCAAGTCTCAAGAAAAACTTACTGAGTACTTGGCCTGACTCGCCGCTAACTCGGTGCGGCAAGAAGGAAAATTCATAAGTCGTGGAAATTCAACCAAGTACTCGTCGAGTTTTCCTACTATGGCTTCTTCTACTACTAACAATTCAAGAACAAACAAATTCTCCTATCCCACAATTCAATTGATTAACCCTCCCGATTTTTTCAGAGAATTTGAACACAAATATCTTTTCAATTTTGAATTTGACTCCAAGAATAGCAAAGAAAGATTTATGAACTCACTCAAGGACACTCATGTCAAACACCAAGTAGTGAATTATAATCACAACTTAAATCCTCACACAACAACCTCTCTAGTTGCCTTAATTGCTTTAGAGCTCAATAATTCTCATTATGGAATAAAGAAATGCTCAAATTCAATTTTGAAGCATCAAAGCAAGGCCTCATTCAAGCTTCATTAATGAACTACAGCATTTTCTACAAGGTGAGCCATTAAAAATTTAAAAAGTCAAATTTCTAGGCAAAGAGAATAACACATTTGAATTTCTAAGGAGATCAACGATGGAGATCACACATTGCAACAAATCAACAGTTAGTGATCAATCAATGAGTTCCAAGTTGCATGCATTCATGATCTATAGATCTATGACAAAGCCCCAACAACTTCCATAGGGCATGATTCAATGAATTGGCAAGGAAGTTCAATGGCCATTAGAAGGTCTATACTTCTTTTATGGGCCATACTTGACTATCCTTAGATCTATAGAAATCAATCAAAAAGAACCACTTGGCTTCACTTTAGAGATGTTGATGGACACCACAAGTACCATAGAACATTGCCAAGTGGACGACCAAATTGCCATCATTTCTCATAGATCAACGGCCATTGGAGGATCCATAGACCTCTTTAGGCCCACATTCACCATCTATAGATCTACAAATACCAATGAGGAACAACCACATTGCCTCGACTACAAACAATAAAGACTTTACTACAAACCACCAACTCATTCTTCAATGATCAATTTCCAATGATGTGGGCCAACTAGAAGGGTCCATGTCAGCTCAATCTCACAGGCCACCATCCCACGTGAAAAGCAACCAAATGTTAAGTTAAACCACTACAAAACTTCTATGGATTGAGATTTACCATTTAGCTGGTCCATAGATGTATAGAAACCAGTCAAACAATCAACTTACAAGGGGAACCAACACAGACACACCATATTGACCAACACATTAGCTTAACAAGGGAAAAGGAAGATTTGACTTTGTGCATCAAGAAAGTGAACATTTAACATTCATTATAACAATTCCTAATTGCTAGATGTCCTATTCAAGCACAACCAATTCATTCGACACTTTGATGACTTCAATGAGGCCGCCATGAACAACGAGAACTAGATAGAAGCAAAGAAGCTCACAAGCATAAGGGCTTATGGTTTCAACAACAAACACACAAGGGAGACAACCAATGAAGCAAAGCTTGAAGCCGACTATAATGTCCCCTTTTGTATCTACCCTAGTTTTTGCCCTAAAATCACAATTCCAAGCAAAGAAAGAAATGAAATAGAGTTAGCGATATCATTTACCAATTTAAATTGTTGAACACGATAGATCCTGGTTGAGAACCTACAATCATGTTAGATAATCATTGAAAGCATAATCCATAAAATAGATCTTAAATACTAGGGTTAGGAGTTCATTATCTTAATCATATGGGATTCTCTTTAAGGTTTTATCCAAACAGCCCATCGTCATTGTGGAGCACCACTTGGGAGATCATACAAGGCGCCTTGAGCCGTTCCATCCAGCCTAGGAGCACGGAATGACACCCGCCATTCGGCCTCCCAGCCCCACTCGGGGTGTCCTTACCGAAATGGACTCCCTAGCTACTTGCATTCCTTATATGTACTATCTCTCCTCAAAAATAGACTAACCACTTGGATGAGAACCTTAAGGAAGTCATTATATTGGTTCTATTGTGCATAGGCAAAATTATCTAGTTCAGTTCAAGGATTGCCATATATCCTTTTTGTTGTTCACAATGGTTTATATGACTCAACATATATATCTCTGCTGTAAGTGTTTTATGTTTCTTATTTGCTGCTTGGATTCCTTTATTATTTATTTGTGAGTATGCTTGTTGTTACGATGAATTGAATGCCTTTTTATAAGAACTGTTGTATATTATATAAGTTATTTCTTCCTGTTATGATAGATCGACCATTTCCTTTTTATATCTTCAATAATGTACATGAGTTACTGCAACTATTGCGAAGAGAGGCAATAGTTCATGAACCAACACCTTTTCTCAAAAGTCATACCTTTCTTTAATGAATCGTTGTTCATAAACAAATCTCAACACTTGTTGATAATTAACAATGATACATCGCTGCCCTTTCATTTCATAAATCACACCACTTCATTATATCTTACAAATAAGACTTTTGTCTTATTATTCAGATCGCTCCATTCCTTGTATTAATTGCACACCTTAATCACTTAATGATATTCTTCAATCGCTCTACTTGTATATCAACGATCGCTTCATATATTACTCTCATTTCCTCTTCGTTGATAATCACCCCACTTTATTAAATATTGGTTTTGTCTTCTTGTAAGGTGCTCATCACATATGAGGTCGGCCTCATCTTTTTATTTAATTTCACATTTTAAATCGTCTAAAGTCGGCCACTGCCTATTCGATGCATAAAATTTTTAATTTAATTCTTATTCGATTTTATTCATCAATCTCTAATGGGGGATATTACAATCTGCCCTTCCCGAGATTGCTTGTCCTCAAGCAATTTTAAATTGGGATGATCGAAGATTTTGGTTCCTTCCCAGTTGACAATTATCTTGGTTATGTCTGACTCTACACTTCGATGATGTCTTTGAGGAGTAGTTGCTAGTGTACTTGCCCCGACCTGACTACCAATAAGGTTAATACCATCTTCTAATGTAATTTATTGTCCAATAGTTTTCCTACTATTTCCCAGTAACTCTCAACAACAAAACCAAGAGTTGGAAATTGGCAAGACTTGTTACTTAAGACAAGTTTTCTCTCATTTCATCACCCCAAGGATCCTAGGCAATGATACAAACTCTTCCTTACCCCTTGTTGAAATCTAAAATCATGATGGATTGTGGGAATGTTGTGAATATCAAGATCTCACTCCTTTGTGTAAAATCACTTTTGCATTTGTGTTAAAGGACCTAGATGTTTAAATGACTTCCCTTAGATAAAGTATGTTTCATTTTGTGTAAACATTCAAACAGAGTTTGTGGTAAGTTTGCTTCTAATGAGGAGCTTATAGGGTTTTTGTATTACTTAACCTAATCAAACATCTGTCATACCCATAGGTAATTAATATTTAAGTACAAATTTATGAGATTGATCAAGTCAATAAAATGAAAGATGTACCATAGTTTAACATTCCTAGCAAGCGTTGGAGGATTTAAATTTATAGGTTTACCCTGATGTCCAATTCTTGTTCCATCTTCTAATTCAATTGGAGGTTATCACTCCTCTTTGGCATATCTTTGTGTTTGGAACTAAATTTATGTTCATATGTTGGGAAAGTAACCAATTTATTTATCCCAAGGTTTGATAGGTGAGAATGATCCTGGGATTTGTGGGTTATGGGCCCATAATGTAACAATTTGGTTGTAACTTGATTTGTATCAAATTTATCTAAGGTACCTACATGCCTAATATTGATGTCCTTGATCTTTATGAATGTGGAGTTACTTTGATCAAGAAAAGAACTTAGGAGGAGACTCTCGGAAGAATTGATCTTATATAGAAGTGAATTTGGTTCACAAGACAAAGTTCACTAGATCAATTTTATAGGTTACAAGATAGATCATTTGTGGTATTGACTGGATTGTATTGCCGTTGTTTCAATGAGTGTGGGATAGATCATTGATTGTACATTTGATCTTGTTCCAAAGGAATAGAACAATTTATTCTCAATTACATTCCTCCTCCATGAAGCTTGATGAATATATCTTATGATAGATTTCCAACATTTCTCTTAAGATCTCTCAAGAGTCCAAATTTGTAGGTCCCTAAAGAATTATCTTCATTACATTCTCTTGAAAATGTTGGTTTGGCTTTTTTAAGAGGTTGACCATGTCATGTCCCCGAATAATTGATTAAGTAATCAATTATAGATTTAATACATTTAAATAATAAATGAATATACAAATATAAATATTATGAATTTAAATATTATTATAATAATCATAAAATGATTTGTAATATAATGTGATACATAATATATATATATATATATATAACATAAATGAACATAAATATATATTATAAAATAGATATTAAGTAGATTTCCATTTTGGAAAGCCTTAATAAAGGCAATACACCCGATAAAGGAATAAAGCAAGATAAACATTAATAAATTAAATACCATTCAAGAGACCGATTACTAAACAAAGACTTAATACCATTGATAAAAGGGGATCGATTAGAGAATGAATTACATGATCAGCGATTAATATAAATAAAACCAAACAGCAAACAATGATCATTACATAAGATATAATTATGATAGCAGACACCATGAGAAGTCACGTCTCCATCGATGGGTAAGTTCAAAGATATAAATAATAATCAAGGGAACATTACAGGGCAGCAGTGGCAGATGAAGATCCAGATCTGCAAGTAAGAACCTCCCAGTTAGTGGCTTGGGCATTCAGGTTTTAGAATTCAATAACACATCAATAACAAGCATCGAATCATAAGGGATCGAACACCAAAAGAGAGCCACGATCCTTCCATCAGCCGATATCATTATTTACTCATTATTACAGCAGATAACAAGTATAAGTTCCAGCAAAGTGCATCCATAACATTACAGTGACAGTGCCCCTGCCATATATTCGGCCACTTTTTTATAATCAGAAATCAAGTAATTGCTGATCGTTGTCATAGCATATATATATACATATATTGTCATTATTTCTACAAGCCGAACCACATCTATTCAACCACAGGGTCATATCAACCATAACAAGGTATGTAATTTACATTCAATATCTCTTTGCTGCATTATATTGTTTAATGTCTAATTCAATGATATAATGAACATAGATAAATGAATTTCTCATGATGAAAAAGCTAGATATTACATGAAATAAGACATAACAGTTGTGAAGCATATTGAGCAATAAAATTAATACATTAACTTCATAGGAGAGAGTGAGTATGAGATGTCCATTTAGCCAACCATGGGTATATAGTGGCCTTTGTCACAGTTGGTACAAAAGGTACCCCTTGTGCAAAGGATTATTATATAGTGGCCTTTGTCACAGTTGGTACAAAAAGTACCCCATGTGCAAAGGATTATGATATAGAGGCCTTGGTTACAACAAGTGCAAAGGCATCCCTCGTACCAAGGGTTATCATAGTGGCCTTGACTCAGCAAGGTACAAAAGGTACTCCTCAAGTCAAAGGATAAAAATAGTGGACCCATAATGGTAAGTGGCAAAGACATCATATCACTCCTCTCATATGAAATTAATGATTAATCCCTGGATAATGATAGAGACTATGAAATGTAAATTGATAGTGATCATGACATTTAATGATATCATATGAAATATATATTGATAGTGAACTTAAGATTATTGAGGGAACATGTGAAATATATAATGATAATGATTATAAGATTAGTAATAGAAATGTGTAGTGATCATAAGTTTATTGTTAAAAGATGTGACATGTATAATTGTTGTTAATCATAAGATTATAAGAGCAATGTTACTATATGATTTGAATACTTCTTACATCTATTGCAAATATTTGAAAATCAATGAGGGTTTAGTGTACTAATGTTCTCTTTTTGCAAGTTGAAATTTGTGAACAAGGTTGAGAAATTTTGATTTGTGACAAGGGGACATTACAAGTGGTATCAGAGCAGTCATCTTGCCATCCTGTGTATACTTGTGACTTATGCTCTCATGTGAATACCTTATGTATTACTTGTATTCATGCTTCATGCTTGATATACTCATGTGTTGTGTATACTTTGATAGTACATGTGTATACTTGGTGACCTTGGGATGGTGGACGGACCCGCGGTGTAGTATGGGATGCACCAATCCTCTTTCCAATGGTCCGATAGTATACTTATTGGTATTAATGCATCTTATGTTTTGTGGCTCCATGTATTTCCGAGTGTGCTTCATGACTTATGCTTCCTGTGTATACTTGTATTCAAGGGTATACCTTGTGACTTATGTATTCAAGAGTATACTCTATAACTTGTATTTGCATGCGCGTGTATGCTCTATGATTTTGTTCTCAAAACTATGTAATTGTATTCGAGTATACACTCTATGATTTGTATTCGTATTTGAATGTATACTCTATAATTTGCATTTGTATGTACATGTATGCTCCATGTATTTATGTTTCATGCTTTTATGGGTATTACTTCATGCTTTAACTTCATTGCCTTACTTGTATGCTTCTTGTGTGTATATTTATATATATTCTTGTATTTTACTTCATGCTTCATGTCTCTGTGTGTGTCTATGCATATTCTTGTGTGTGTTTTTACGCTTCTTACCTGTGTAATCTTGTGTATTTTCATATATGGCTTCATACTCGTATGCTTCCTACTAGTATGCTTGCTCATATTGATTTGTGTTTCTCATATCTGATATATATTCTCAACGTGTATACTTCAAGCTCCATATGTGTTCATATGCATGCTACTAGACAATCATGTGTATGTTTTATGTGAGTGCAATTGTATGCAAATGTATACTCTATGATTTTATACTTTCTGACTTTGATACAAATGTACACACTATGAACATGTATATGTATACGAGTGTATACTCTCTGACTTGTATTTGTATGCAAGTGTATACTCTATGATTTGTATTTGTATGCAAGTGTGCACTCTCTGACTTGAAATTGTTATTCAAGTAAATACTCTGTGATTTGTATTCAAGTGTATATTCTATTACTTGTATTTGTATGTGATTGTATACTCTATGACTTGTGTATGCTATGATTTGCAATTGTATGCTCTATGACTTTGCAATTGTATTCGAGTGTATGCTCTATGACTTTGTGATTGTATTTAAGTGTATGAGAGTGTATACTCTATGCCTTTGTATTCAAGTATGAATATGTATTCAAGTGTATACTCTGTGACTTATGGATTTGTATTTGTCTTCAAGTGTATACTCTATGACTTGTATTTGTATGATTTGTGACTGTAACTTGTATTTGTATTTGAGCGTATGACTCTATGCCTTGTATTTGTATTTGAGCGTATGACTCTATGCCTTGTATTCATATTTGAGTGTATACTCTATGATTGTATTTATAATTGAGTATATAACTCTATGCCTTGTATTTGTATTTGAGTGTATACTCCATGACTTGTGATTTATATTTGAGTGCATACTCTATGACTTGCATTTGAGTGTAGTCTCTATGACTTTTCAATTGTATACTTTATGATGGCATGTATTTAAATATATACTACATGATTTATGTACTCCGTGCCTTATGCATGTCAAATGCATATTTCATGACTTATTTGCACTCATGTGTATACGTTTCGTGCATATACTTGCATGTTACATGTATGTTCATGCCTTATGTATTGCGTGCATATACTTTGTATGCTACATGCTTTGTGTATCAAGTATGTATTACGTATACTTGTGTATTACATACTATGTTCATGCTTCGTATACTTTTGTCTATTAAGTATGCTTTACGTACTACGTGTATTTTATGCTTCAACATGGATCTTCCCTCGGGCGGTGCTTTATAGAGAGCTTCACTCATCATGTTATAGACAAAAGTAAATTGCTCTCTTATCATTCCTTCTTGATTAACACAATCATGGTCCACATTCGCAAGACTATTATGTCCTTGTTATCAATATTAAGACTTTACAAAACTATAAATGGTTACACTATGGCAGCTAAGATAGTTTAACCATTATCAATCACAAATTTAATTCTTGCAAATCCTAGTCTAGACATTATGCCTTGACTTGAAATATAAGCGCTAACTTTGCCTCTACTATTACCTCCATCTTTTCATTGGACTGATACACTGAGTGACATCAACCTAACTATTATGAAAAGATCTAGCACTATGCCATGTTCCATCAGTTTATGGTAGTGTAGTTACCACTAAGTATCTAAGGTAAATTACAATTAGCCCTTAGTCTGGCATTGAAATCTTCTTATACCTTTCTAAAAGATTGGACAAGTAGCCAATGATCATCAAATCTAGGAGAATCTTAAGAAATCTCTGTATCTTCTCATAACTAGGTCTGCATAAAATGACATAGCACATAAATGATCCCATCAGCATTCCAACTATGGCAATTCGAATTAACTCTGTCTACTTTCGAATGATGGACAATGTGGCAAGGAAGAGCTATAGGATTCCGTATCTCTTCATGACTGTCCTTACTATTATCTTGATTGACAGCAGACACTTTTTTTTGGACTGCTGCTTCCAAATAATTATGACAATCTTCATGCTGTTCAATACCAACTCAGAATTTAGCAAGTTGCCTTGCGGACAACCAATTTTAAGATGCATTGACAATTATGGCAGTCTTCATGAACATGAGCAAATTTAGTCTTAAGTTAATATTGCCATGGTAATCACTAGGGTACCTACACCTTCATCATCTAAGATGTCACATGCAATATAAATTAAAGGTAACATCTCTCAAATAGAAGCATGCCGACATTCTCAATGTTTTATAACTCTGATGATGATTCCTCGAATGCATAGCCAATGAGCCAAGTGCATGAAAACAAGAGTCAATAAAATAATAACATACTTTACAAACCCAAAAATTGCTTGAGGACAAGCAATCTTGAGTGGGGAGAACTGTCATGTCCCCGAATAATTGATTAAGTAATCAATTATAGATTTAATACATTTAAATAATAAATGAATATACAAATATAAATTATGAATTTAAATATTATTATAATAATCATAAAATGATTTAGTAATATAATGTGATACATAATATATATATTACATAAATGAACATATATATATATTATAAAATAGATATTAAGTAGATTTCCATTTTGGAAAGCCTTAATAAAGGCAATACACCCGATAAAGGAATAAAGCAAGATAAACATTAATAAATTAAATACCATTCAAGAGACCGATTGCTAAACAAAGACATAATACCATTTGTAAAAGGGGATCGATTAGAGAATGAATTACATGATCAGCGATTAATCTAAATAAAACCAAACAGCAAACAATGATCATTACGTAAGATATAATTATGATAGCGGACACCATGAGAAGTCACGTCTCCATCGATGGGTAAGTTCAAAGATATAAATAATAATCAAGGGAACATTACAGGGCAGCAGTGGCAGATGAAGATCCAGATCTGCAAGTAAGAACCTCCCAGTTAGTGGCTTGGGCATTCAGGTTTTAGAATTCAATAACACATCAATAACAAGCATCGAATCATAAGGGATCGATCACCAAGAGAGAGCCACGATCCTTCCATCAGCAGATATCATTATTTATTCATTATTACAGCAGATAACAAGTATAAGTTACATCAAAGTGCATCCATAACATTACAGTGACAGCGCCCCTTTCATATATTCGGCCACTTTTTTATAATCAGAAATCAAGTAATTGCTGATCATTGTCATAGCATATATATATACATATATTGTCATTATTTCTGCAGGCCGAACCACATCTATTCAGCCACAGGGTCATATCAACCATAACAAGGTATGTAATTTACATTCAATACCTCTTTGCTACATTATATTGTTTAATGTCTAATTCAATGATATGATGAACATAGATAAGTGAATTTCTCATGATGAAAAAGCTAGATATTACATGAAATAAGACATAACAGTTGTGAAGCATATTGAGCAATAAAATTAATACATTAACTTCATAGGAGAGGGTGAGTATGAGATGTCCATTTAGCCAACCATGGGTATATAGTGGCCTTTGTCACAGTTGGTACAAAAGGTACCCCTTGTGCAAAAGATTATGATATAGAGGCCTTGGTTACAGCAGGTGCAAAGGCATCCCTCGTACCAAGGATTATCATAGTGGCCTTGACTCAGCAGGGTACAAAAGGTACTCCTCAAGTCAAAGGATAAAAATAGTGGACCCATAATGGTAAGTGGCAAAGACATCATATCACTCCTCTCATATGAAATTAATGATTAATGCCTGGATAATGATAGAGACTGTGAAATGTAAATTGATAGTGATCATGACATTTAATGATAGAGAATATGAAATATATATTGATAGTGAACTTAAGATTATTTAAGGAACATGTGAAATATATAATGATAATGATTATAAGATTAGTAATAGAAATGTGTAGCGATCATAAGTTTATTGTTAAAAGATGTGACATGTATAATTGTTGTTAATCATAAGATTATAAGAGCAATGTTACCATATGATTTGAATACTTCTTACATCTATTGCAAATATTTGAAAATCAAAGAGGGTTTAGTGTACTAATGTTCTCTTTTTGCAAGTTGAAATTTGTGAACAAGGTTGAGAAATTTTGATTTGTGACAAGGGGACATTACAGACCATCCTAAGTCAAGATGATATCTTAATATACTTATCTTGAAGTTTGAAAGTAAGTTAATCTTAATCCATCTTTGTATCTTAAGTTTATGTGACAACTAGTGATGGCAATGTCGATTCTTATTTGAGAATTGAAAGTTAAGTTATATTGTTAGATTTTATCCTTAACTACGTTGAGTTGTTATGATTGTTCCTTCCTTGGGAATCTTTTTGGATATTTTGATTGCTTGATTTCTTGAAGGATAGGTGAGTGATGATTGCTTATTAAATGTCAATGAATTGATTTATCCTTATATCCATTTGGGGGAGTCGCCACCCTTCACAGTTAATGAATCACCACCCTTCCTGGCTGCCTTGAGAATAATACTTTACTTCCAAGTTGGTTGATAGGTTTCTTTCCTATTGATGATTTTTTAACAAGGAAGTGATTCCCTTTTTATATCTCCTTGTTGAGGGAGTCATGGTCTTTCACATTTGAAGGGTCACAACTTTTCACATTCGGAGTCACATCACTATTCTTGAGAACCTAATTTAATTTACTTGCCAAATCATTTAGGGTTCTATTCTCAGTTGAATTCTTCAATGATGTTTTGGATGTCTTTCTCAAATGAAATGCTCTCCTTTTTATATCTCAAGTTCGAGGTTGTCACACCTTTTCACTTCAATAGTTGCAATTCTTCATTATTGCATTTGGGGACTAATAATAATTTAATTTTAAATAAGTTAACTTGTTAGTGCTTCTCAACCCAAGAAGCGTTTGACAGATAAAGCTTTGATAGATTTGGCATTTTCATAATTTTTAAGCATAAAGTAATCTTAAACACACATGGAGTAAACTTGTTGGAGAAACATCAGACATGAAGCAACCCATAGATATACGTAATACATGAAGCATACACATAAATACACGCAATACACGAAGCATGAAGCATACACGTAATATACGAAGTATACACATAAATACATGTAAGAAACGAAGCATGAAGCATACACAAAGTACACGCATAAATACACGTGAAGCATGAAGAATGCACATAAATACACGTAGTATACGCATAAATACATGTAATACACGAAACATGAAGCATACACATAAATACACATAATACACGAAGTATAAGCATAAATACACGTAATACGAAGCATGAAGAATACACGTAGTATACGCATAAATGCACATAATACAGAAGCATGAAGCATGCACATAAATACACATAATACACGAAGTATACGCATAAATACACATAATATATGCAGTATGCATATGAATACACGTAAGTCATGAAGCATACACCTGAATACACGTAAGTCATGAAGTATACACATGAATACACGTAAGTCACAAAGTATGAATACACGTAAGATACAAAGCATACATGCGAAAGGCACACGCATATAGAAATGCATTATTGGCCTACTCAAGAGGAAGGCTCAATAGTTAATTTTAATTAAATGATGGTTAAAGTATGTTTGTCCCGCAGGCTAGCAGGATTAAGGCTCTGATACCATTTGTAATATCCCCTTTTGTATATGCCCTAGTTTTTGCCTTAAAATCACAATTCCAAGCAAAGCAAGAAATGAAATAGAGTTAGCAATATCATTTACCAATTTAAATTGTTGAACAAGATAGATCCTGGCTGAGAACCTGCAATCATGTTAAATAATCATTGAAAGCATAGTCCATAAAATAGATCTTTCATACTAGGGTTAGGAACATTATCTTAATCATATGGGATTCCCTTTAAGGTTCTATCCAAACAGCCCATCGTCATTGTGGAACACCACTTGGGGATATCATACAAGGCGCCTTGAGCCGTTCCATCTAGCCCAAGAGCAAAGAATGACACCCGCCATTCAGCCTTCCAGCCCCACTCAGGGTGTCCTTACCGGAATGGACTCCCTAGCTACTTGCATTCCTTATATGTACTATCTCCGCTCCAAAATAGACTGACCACTTGGATGAGAACCTTAAGTCAGTCATTATATTGATTCTATTGCGCATAGGCAAAATTATCTTAGTTCAATTCAAGGATTGCCATATATCCTTCTTGCTGTTCACAATGGTTTATATGACTGGACATATATCTCTGCTGTAACTGTTTTATGTTTCTTGTTTGCTGCTTGGATTCCTTTATTATTTATTTCTGAGTTTGCTTGCTGTTCTGATGAATTGAATGCCTTTTTATAAGAAATGTTGTCTATTATATAAGTTATTTCTTCCTGTTATGATAGATCGACCATTTCCTTTTTATATCTTCAATAATGTACGTGAATGACTGCAACTATTGCCAAGAGAGGCAATACTTCATGAACCAACACCTTTTCTCAAAAGTCATACCTTTCTTTAATGAATCGTTGCTGTTCATAAACAAATCTCAGCACTTGTTGATAATTAACAATGATACATCGCTGCCCTTTCATTTCATAAATCGCACCACTTCATTATATCTTACAAATAAGACTTTTGTCTTATTATTCAGATCGCTCCATTCCTTGTATTAATTGCACACCTTAACCACTTAATGATATTCTTCAATCGCTCTACTTGTAAATCAACGATCACTTCATATATTACTCTCATTTTCTCTTCGTTGATAATCACCCCACTTTATTAAATATTGGTTTTGTCTTCTTGTGAGGCACTCATCACATATGAGGTCGGCCTCATCTTTTTATTAATTTCACATCTTTAAATTGCCTAAAGTCAGCCACTGTTTGTTCGATGCATAAAATCTTTAATTTAATTCTTATTTGATTTTATTCATCGATCTCTAATGGGGGATATTACACCGACATTCTATCCTTCCACCAAGAGTAACTAAGTTTCAAAAATATGAAACCAAACAAGACCAACCAAAAACGCAAGTTATAAGATTCTGCAGATATCAATCCAATAGTTAGGTCAATAACGTGCCCTCCTATGTTAGAAATGCTTCATCCTTGAAGCATGACTAGAGGACACTAATTGATCCAATCACAACAAATCAACACAATAATGCTGCATTAAATGATCTCTTCATCCTTAAGTGATTTTAATTGATGAGATATAATATTGGAATTGTGATAAGTTGAAAATTTCAACTTAAAACTCCATGTTTATCATCTGGAAGAGCCAGTACCAGGTTTAAGATATGGACGTAATTGCATAATTGGTCAGTAGTCACGATGTTGATAGGGTTCAACTTCAGATTTCTTCCATTTTTTTACAGACATTGTTAATCTTTTCTATGGTTGTTACATTCAATAGAGCATCATAAACTAGTTTTTCTTCAATTTGAACTTCTACAATGTAAGGTTTAACATCTGTTTGGATTTCCATATATATCAGAGCGACCTTATCTGTATCATTAGTTCTTTGTATTCCTTTTTTTTTTTTGTTAAAGACACACTTGACTAAGCAAAGACTAAGAATGATTATACAAATGAATAATATTTGCATCTTTTTCCCGTAAAACTGTAAATCTTTATCAAGTTTGAATTTTTTTCTCTTGAATTTTATGATTTTTGTTTCTCAATCCCTTCGTTAGCAACTCAATTTCTTGTGCAAAAGACCGTCTTTGTAGAAATTGTACTTCCAAATTTGAACAGTTGTCTCCTAGCGAAATACATAATTATAGACTAACCCCTAGAACTTGTCTCCCATACCAGAAATGTGTCCCCATCTCAGAGATGCATGTGGTGGGCATCTCCAACATCAAGGTACTTCAAATGAAGTTTCCTTGCATGTCTCTATACATTTCTAGAAAGTGTCCCTTAAATTTTGGGAAACTTCATACAGAAGTTTCTTAGATATATCATACGAACTACATTAGTATTTTCCTCAAGTGCTGGGAACTGGTAGACGAGCTAATAGAACTAAAGACAAAGAACAGACATTTTTGATGCACAGACAGCAGATATACAATGGGGTAAGACTTGTGGAGAGGTGCAGAGGGCAGACAGGGAGTGGAGAAGAAAATAACAAAAATAGAAGATAAGATTGGCAAAACGTAACGAAAAATAATGTACTTGAAGAAATGTGGCAGTTAAAGTGAATAAAGAACTTCAAAAAATAGCTGAATAAGAAATGGAGACCAATAGGGTATGTAGAAAATTACAGAGAGTCCAAGTGGATGGAGAGATAGACAAGTGTAGAAAGAAGGAAAATGTATATAAGGAGTGAATTGTGGAAGACTAAGTTTATATATTTGTCCTATTTTTTTTCCTTATATTTTTGCTACTTTTTAACCTCTTTTTACATTTTGATTTTTTTTAATTGACTAAAAACCTTACAAGTTTAGGCTAATGAACTTGTTTAATTTTTTTAACTGGTAAAAATACCAACTATAGTTAGGCTCCAAGTTTATTTTTTCCCTCTAGCTCACATAGACAGGAAGTTTCACTTAATCCCTTGTCGAGTAGAAGGAAGAGTAAGCATCATTTTGTATATTTGATATTTGATATCAGCATGATGTCTGTAATTTATCCTGCTACTGACTTTTGAAATCCATTCTGTTGTTCCATTATCCACTATTGCAGAGAAATATCTTGGTCATATCATTTTTGATAAATGTTAAAGATATCACAAATTCAATTCAGAATTTTTCTGAACGGTGTCCCAAATTAGATGATATAGACAATTCAGACGTGGAAAAAAGAATAAAGAAAAAAGTTAGCCATTCTGAGCAAACCTCATTTACAGAAAGGTAAACCAAGGCCCAGTTCAAGGCATTGATGAAGGTAAAAACTTTTTCCTTTCCAGCACCTGTTGTTCACTTTACTATCCTATGACCATAAAAAACTGTTACATCAACATTAGTAGTAATGATGCATAAAAAAAAAAAATATATATATATATATCCATTAAGGAAAGAGTAGAGTGTTACATGACTTGCCCAGACTCACCTAAACTCGGCAAGTCTGAGGCGAGGCAGCCTGGCCGAGTTTTTCCCAGACTCGCTGATTTCTCTAGACTCGCCGGACTCGCCTGGAACCGCGAGTCGCGTCAAGGAAACTCGGGAAAAAGTGAAAAAATCAGGAACACGGTGACAGTATATTTCAAAATATATTTTAAGTATAAGAAATTCGAATTTCTTATACTTTAAATATTTTGAAATATACTGTCAGGATGTTTGAGATAGGTTCCGGATCCATGGGATTTAACATGCAGATTCTAGATTTTGGAGGATCCATCAGATTTCAGACTTAACCAATTTTTCAGGGTTCCAGGGTTTCAAACTTAGTCAAATTTAGGGTTTCGATTTTGCACAAAAAGAGTAGAGGACAAATCATTGGATCCTATTGATTTGGATGAGATAGATCCTATTGATTTGTCGAGTTTTTGCCGAGTTTTCTCCAAGTTTTTGTTGACTCATCAATTTTGGCATCATTTAAGACCTACCATTTACGCCTTCATAGGAAGGCGAAGGATGCAGGCTCCTCTGAGCCATAGACTTCTAGACTCTAGTTATTGTTATGATATTTCATATTTGTTTGGAACATTTGATGTCATGGATTTCATATTCCATGAGTTTTGTATACATTTGACTATATTTATAATTTTATATATCTAAGTGTGCTATTTCCTTCAGCAGCTCAGCTACAATTTGCATTTATACTTATGTGATCGATGTATGCTTGTGTATGTGATCAAATTAGCTTCTATTTGATGATGTTATTGTGTCTTTAAGGTTTATTTATTAAAGGGTGCATGAAACAAGTTTTAAATCCTTAAAAATCTCTAAATTTCTTGTGTTTTTCAATTTGCCGAGTTTTTGCCGAGTCTAGACGCCAAGTCCGAGTCCGAGTCCAAAATCAGCTTACTGAGTCCGAGTCTCGTAACTATGGTATAAACTATAAAATACATTCTATACATAATGGCACTTGGTTAAAAGTGAATAATTTCAGACCTGTAAGAAATATTATTTACAATACTGACCAAGAAGTACAAAAAAAACTTAACAGAAAACATGATTGGTTCTTCTAGGAAGCATCTGTGTAACAATCTTCTATTAAGGTACCTGTCATGAAAGCAGTTTCACTTTTTGCTACTAATTCTTGTTAAGTAACTGATATTTTACAAAGGTGCTGCACTTTTTGGCTGAATTATTTCAACCATGTAACTTGAATAGAAATTTGGAGCTTGGTCAAATTCAAAGCGAGCAAAATGAAATGTTTTGATCTGGGCATTGAATTTTAGTTATAAGTTCAAGAACTAGAGTCAAACATTTTTGCTACTGGGTAATTATGATGTCATCTAAGAAGAATTCTCTCGACAGAGCAGAATTTGGGTATTTTATTGGTAAGCATCTTACATGAGAGTCAAATGACAAATATAGTTCACAACTAGAAGATCCTTATATCCAAGCATGTAAATCAATCTTCCATTGGATGTTTACATGTTATCTAGAAAGCATTGCCTCATTACTTCAGGGTCCTCTTATGATGTCATTTGCAGTTGATGTTATCAAAACTGAGCTGAGAAGTTGAATTCGTTGAAGAAAGGACTAGGTCATAATAATCATGTAATGTTCCTTGGTGGTTATACTGAAATTTATCTTTCAACTTACTGAGATTATTTAGCAACCGATTATCTTACTCAAAAGAAATTGCACAAGTACACAAATTTTCAATGAAACCCAACTCCAATTAGCTTTATTCCCTTGATGAAATGATGCAATTACAAATAATAGTTCACTGTCAACTGTGACAGTCACATGCAGAAATAAAATCAGTCCTCTTATTTTATTACAAATAGGCCCGAATGGTAACCCAATGATGAAGGCTTATTGCCAACTAGTTGCCAAGTGTCTTCAGCCCTTGATGATCCTTGCAACACCTCCGAAGGGCACTCAGATTTGACTGTGGGACTGTTGCAAAAGTCTGATATGGAGCAGCCAATGAGAATGCCTTCCAAAAGAGTATCTTCAATGCAAACCCTCCAACTGACTTTTCAATGATATTCTATGATTATCAAGCTCTTCCCAAACCTGCAATAACACTCAATACCTGCAATTTGAATAGCAATGGCGATATTAGAAGCAATAACACCTCAAGAGAGCATAGGGGATCATCACCCTATGTGCAAGGGCACATCTCCTTGCAATTAAGTATGAAAATCGGAATTTCCAGACTTGAAAGGAATAAACAAACATACCTAATCAGTCATGCCTTCAAATGTCATGAGCTCCACTATTTATCCTTGGCTTTCATGGCCGATTGGGTTTGTGCATTGGTAGGAGCGATTCCTCATGGCAACGTCACTTTTCTGGGGTGAATTTGTAATTTGAACTCCTCCAATGAAATGCCAATTACATTATTCATTTAAAAACTTGCAAAGCAATTTTAAATGAAAGCAACTAGTAAATCGATCCTCAAGGCAAATTGGACCCCCCCTCTCTATGAAATCGCTATCTTGTTTGTGAGCCTAGCATAGGCGAATGTGACTTGAACGATTTTCCTTTCTTCTATCATCTCTTTGGCTGAATATGCCCATCATGGCCGAATAGCTATGCATCGATTCTTGAATGCATTGTATCATGTCTTGGGCGAATGGGATAGAGTTATGGTTTCTCCTTGGCGAATGCTCCTTCAATCCACATTGAGCCTTGGTAAATGCTATGACCGAATGGCCTAGGCAAATGTGTTAATCCTCAATATGGGCGAATGGTATGATGCAACGAAACTTCCTTGATTTTGGCGAATTTCTAGAGCGGACCTTCTTTGCATAGGTGAATACATCCTTGAATGACGTCTCCTTAGCTTGGCCGCAAATCTCTAGGCAATGAGTCTTGAGCGAATGCCTTTGACACATGATCCAATGAAGCTCCTTCTCCTCTAACCGTTGATTCTTTGAATTGGAGTCTTTTTCTCATAGGTGAATGTGTCTTTTGGAGGCTAGGCTGAATTTCCTTGAGCATTGGCGAATGATCCCATTTGAATTTGAATTCTTTTTCCCTCCAAAACATGCTTTTTGAATTTGAATTTCCTCTTGTATGTTCGTTGGGTCTCTATGATGGCCGATTTCTTTTGAAGACTCATTTTAATTAGCTTGGACCTATATTAAACTCCATAAAAATAGATTGTGGAAAATGTAATTAAAGATTACATTTTCCCCTTTTTATAAATTTGCCCCTCGATTATAGGTCCCATCCACTTTGAGTATGAGATGTTAAAATAATGGGGACATTACAAATCAGGAATATTAAAGTTGTTAGTTGTATGAATCTGCTATCATTTTCTTTTCCTTTTCTTGTTTTGCTAAATAAATAATTAATATATCATAATAGCTAATACCACTATTGTGTATGGTACAGAGTTGAAGCCAGACCTGTTGACAGCCCAAAACATCCCAGTGATACCAAAGTAGACAATGTTGGAACTTGAAAGTACGGGCTACCAATACTTCAAATGTAATCAGTGGTCAATTCCAATCACAAGATTTATCAACTTCATTCTCAACAGTCCTGGCCCCAAGTATAGTACCAGAAAAAAATTCCCAGGTAATTGTGACGGTGAATCAGCATTTCAAATGCCTGAGAGACCTTCTATGGGAGAAGCTAGTAACTACAGTTTATTCTTATAGAGTACATGAAATGGCAGTTTTTCATTTATCAACAAAATGAGGGAACGGAACACACTAATCATAACCATCACAATCTACTGAAGTCAAAAGCCATGGAAATTGTAGGCCCTCGTAAAGAATACAAAGAGTCAAAATGCTCAAAAAATAAAATAAAAGTTCCATCACACCTCTGCAAACATAGGAGAGATAGGAGAACCTGTTAGCTAGTTAAAGCTAAGAGAAAAGAATGAGAATAAACAGCACATATTAAGTGATCCTTCCACTCTAAGAACCCGCTGCATAAACTCCAGGTTAGCTCTACAAATAAAAATCACCATAGACATATGCAGATAAAAACCTATTCCCTCAATTCATTTATGAGAAAGGATAACTAACCAGAGGTTGATGTACCAGCATTTGGTACATCTTTGCAGAATTTGGCCTGCTTTGCACGTAGATTAGCCATCTCTAGTTGAACTTTGTGTAATCTACTTCGTATACTTGATACATCCTGCAGAAACAAAACAACATTACCCGGTAAGACGAGCATTCTTCTGATGAAAAACAAAGCACATATGGAATTCCAGAGTCACACTTCACATATAAGCACATATCATTCCAATACATTTTTCTCAAATGTATTTGTGAGTCGTTCACTCTCTTCAAGAAGACCCGTTTCTTTTTTGTCTGGCAATACATCATCCACAGGCATCTCAGGTTGATCCTGCAGTGTCTGCCCACTCGTGCTTGAAACAACAGCTTCCTCATCAACTGTACCCTTAACGGACTCCAAATGAGCTTGTTTCCAAGTGTTCACATTTACAGATATATTTACAATTTTTTGTGAAGTATCTGCTGCTCTCAAAGATGAGGTATTATGCTTTCTACTTTCACTTGTACTTTTGTTCAGACTTTGAGAAAGCCTGTACTCTAGAGTGACTGACTCTTCACGGTCCTTGTCTATCAATTCTGTTAGTGGATGTTTGGCTTGCTTGTACCCTTGCTGTCTCTTTCCCATTGAACTAGTTGTATTTGCATGCATATATTGTTTGGAGGCATCCTCCCACAGCTCTCTATATCCCTCACCATTAGTTATACGCTCAATGTTCTTATTCTCAATCATTCCTCTATCTTCTGTGAAGTCTTTACATAGCCTATTCAAGAGACCTCTGCCAGATCGACTGTGTACACCAAACAACCCTCCATGCTCATAATCTCCTTTGTCTTGCTCTAAAAATATACTTTCCATTTCTTGCTCCAAACCATTCACCTTTTCACTAAATGGTTTGCCCAACCTGTCCCAGACACTTCGTGTGGACCTGACTCTAGCTATATTATTCTCATTGGCAACATCAGCCATACGCATGGCAATAGTTGTGGCTGGTACAGGGCTTCTATGAGGAACTGCAACAGTGTCTCTCGGTACATCTGGATTCTCTGTGTGAAATAAAATTCAAAAGATTGAGGCTGCATAAATTATCTGGCACATGCAATATATGGGACAAAACAACATTCAGTTGAAAAAAATAAATAAATCATTTTGGATATTCCCTCTCACCCACAACCACAGAATGTAAACATTTGATTTCTGAATCAAATAGCTTTGAGCTGGCCACCCCAGAGGGGCTAACAACTTCTCTGACTGCTGACTGAAGAAGGTGATGAGGTGCAACAATGCATGGAGAAGAGATGATTCTCTGCTCAATTCAAAACAAATCCTGCTTTTAGGTTTAAACTAAGAATAAACGTCGTTGAGATTAATACAAAAGTTAGATGTCTTCCACCTTGTTGGCAAATTTCCCGTCTTGCACACTATGATCTTTATAGGATGAAAAATCTGCAGTGTGTTGTCTCTTCAAACGTGAACTGCATTTCAAATCAGCATGCTGATCATTTTCATCTTCTCTAAAATCAGCATGTGCATACTGACTTGGCTTTAGCCTTTGGATTTCCCTTCTTTCCACTGAAAAAGTATTATCAGTTCCCATACATCCCCTCTGGAGAGTCTCTATGACCTTAATATGCTTTGCCTTAGAGTCCTCATGACTCAAAGTCGAAAGATGTGAACGTTTAATCTGCATTGTATGGAGGAGTTATCAGTTTGCATTGTTACAAGAGTTTTGAGGTGAGCACACTTTTACCAAGCAGACATTATTGAATTAATTTATCAGTAACTGGACTAGAGAACAGTCTACCATACCATTAATTTGGTATGTGCATTCTGTTTAGGTTTATCATGAGCCCTCCTCAGTTCCTTCTTGGACCATTCTTCAGTTTGATTCTCATACTTACTTTTTTCTTTCTCATCTAGAGTAGTTCCTTCAACTGATCGCAATGTTTGGGACGATGCCATATATATATGGGTGTTTGCTGCAAGGTGATCCCACAACCTGCAGGAATTCAGGGATGAGACACAGATTTATATGTCAATTGCATCTGTCATGCGAAAATTGTAATTCTGATGCACTATTGTGATAAAAAATATTAGAGAGATCATGATCTTAAGAACCATTCCAATAAGTAGAAAATGCAAAAAATGCTGAATCGATAAGTTCGTACTTTCCCAAATGAATTTGGAACACTTAATCAATTTGATAAGGGAGAATAATTTGTAATATATGTAGTGAGTTAAAAGCAACTTTTGAAGATTCTGAATGAACAGAAAATATAATTGGAGGAAAACAAAAAATTACCAGGCAACAAATGCTTCACTTTCATCACCAAGAAATGCATCCAGATCTTTCATCGCCTGAAGTTGATGTTTGCCATTACAAACAAGCACCACAACATACTCCTGTAATTTTTCAAAAGAGTATTACAATTATTTTTCCATGATGCATCCTATAAGGGTATTATAGCCTACAATGATAGAAGCAACCTAATCAACTAAATCATTTGATCAGTATAAAATAAAAAGCCATTATGATTGGAGTGGCAAAAGAATCAATGAATAGAAGCTCTTTTTCCTAAATAACTAAAAATAATATGTCCAACTCCAAAGAAGTCTGCACCAGTTTATCAGATAATATGCCTATTCTCTATAATGCCGGTGGAAAACTCCTATTTTCCACATTATCCATAAAGCTTATAAAGATTGCTCAAAACTACTTAACCACTTGTGCAAGCACATCATCTCAACATTTCATAAGCTAAATAACATCACTTGAACAAGAATGTAGAATTCATTTTAAAACTAACTGATGATATCTATGTTTATACCTTCACTATAAACATGCGCTTGTATAGATATCAAGCATGGAAAGTCTGTGAGTGTGGAATGCAGCTCATAAAACAATCTCTGGGATTAAAAGGCTGGCTCATTTTATGATATTCAATTAGTTCCTAAACTCACTTACAGGAAAAGAGATAGAAAGAACTAAAATGAAAGTATAGGAATAAAAACTAATCTAAGCAAACAGTCAGGGATCATTCGCTCAATGAGTTAACTATTTTCCAACAGCAGAAATTACACAACAATAACGTGACAGGATTGTAATTTAAGCATCCACGAGCAAGAAGCTAATAGTATGACTAAATAAAAGAGAGATAGAAGAGATCATGACTTCTTGTATTAATCGTATGATAAGGCACATTTACAAACTTTTGGATAACAGGACAATACTGGAAACATGAAGGCTACTGAAATTAGAAAATATATGAGAAGATATCAAGTCTGCAGAGCTCTCTGGCATGTCGCTCTTATTTATACAAAAATCAAAGCAAAACTCAAAAACAAGACAAAGAGTGGCAATTAATGCCAGAGTCGTGTGGGATTCTGCATGTAACTGCTTGATGAGATCCTACACAAACTGTCAATCCACTCAATGCATGAATACCAGCCATTTGATTTCGATTGGAGTAAATGTGCCTTCAATGCATCTTGAATGTGTAGCACAATCATTGAGGAACATTTGAATTTCAAAGCACAGCGGTTGATATCCGCAGACGACTATCTTTGAAATGTGGCCCATTATGAAGAATGGCATGGAAACAAACCTGTTCAGAAGCTTTGAACCCCACCATTTGCTTTGAATGGATGCAATGGCCAATGGCGGCATCAGAGCTCTGATTATATGAAATAGCCTCAGGAAGAAGTGCAATCTATTGGATGAGCCAATGCTTGATCAATCGAATGGCACTCACATGTTGTAAACATAAATGTATTACAATATTGTGGCCAACCCGCTTGCAAAAAGGGTGCCCTTGACCAATGGTACAACAAAATTCTATTGTCAGACTAACCATCTTTTAGGGATGCAAGAGTGTGCCATGTGCATATGGTGATATCACCACTACTTTATTATATCTCCTTATGGTCACGCGAGCAAAAGGAAAGGGCCCCACCACATGCTAATAACTTGCATTCCATCAACCAATCGCATAATGAAAGAAACTAACAACCGCCTACCACTCTTTGGAGATGCGCCATCCATTGTATTGAAAGGACATCGGATGGCTAGTGCACCTCAGTAACTAACTAATCAACAACTACCACTCCTTCAAATTGACAATATAATTCTGACATTTCCCAAGTATGTGCAAATCAACAAATTTGAAAGATATTAACAATGCGAAACTCCTTGAGACAAAGAATGCCTACGAGAATAGAATAAAGAATAGGAATTGAATAACAAAGCAACAAATGGAACAATCTAGGAGGAGAGCATCTGCAACACAAGGAACCGATCATGGTGTAATGTCCCCGTTTTCCGAGTGATCACCTGATGGAGTCGGTTAGCCTATCCTATTCCTATAGGCTAAGTCGAGGGCTAAGGGGATGACCTAATTGATTCAATATTATATTTAATCAATTTTATTGGGCAAATTGAAGAAATGAAGTGATTTCCTATATTTTTATGAGCCATTTGGTGAAGGAAAAAGAATTTAATAAAATGGCTAAGGAGGTGACCGACCCGGAGGAGAAAATAAAGGATGGAAAATGACTAGGTATTTTTATAATGCCAAGGAAAAAATAAAATAAATCCAAATAATTTTCCTTGGAGGAAGACGACCTAGGAAAGGTCCTAAAAATGAATTATGAAGCCCTAAAAGTTGGTCGCCCAAGTTGGGAAAAAATAATAAAAATAAAATAAAATTATTTTATATTCTTGGCACCTAGAGGGAGGTCGGCCCTATAGGAGGAAAGAATAAAATAAAATAAATGGAATTGCCAAGAGGAGGTTGTCCTTGAGGAGTCTCTTTTGGAGGGCTATAAATAAAAGGTATTTTGGAGTCATTTCATCATCATTCACATCATATTTTCTTCTTGAGTTTCATACTCTTTGGTTGCAATATTGCTAGCCTTCATTCCAAGGACAAAAACCCTTGCTAATGTGGTGAGTTGGACGAAACCCTAGCTCATCATTGTGGAGGATTCATCACGGAGTCCTAATTGTGCTTCATTGGCGTCATTTGGAGGAGAACTTCATTGCATAATCAGATTTGAAGATCGGTTTTGGAGCAGCGCTTTGGTGGCATTTTGGAGCATGTCGCATTAGGGTTTTACCCTACTTTGAGCGCCACACTTGGGCAGATTTGGAGAACCCATCTTTGAGGGCAATTTCACTTTTTTAGAGGGCAATTTGGAGCAGCAAACCCTAGGCGCACTTCTTGGAGAATTCGCCCAGCTAGGTTTGATCATTTGCCTCCTATTTTGTTTGTATTTGGTATGTACAAACATATTTTATAGGTCTGATTTGTAGTGCAGAAATCTGGGCATTGTTTGTTATGTTTGTGCCCAAGAAATCATTGTAAAAATCAGATCAGAATAATAAGATTTGTAGCAGCAGAGTTTTCTACAGAAAATCAGAATTGGTTGTTGCATTTGAATGCCCTACATTGCGTATTTCATGGTGTAATTCATGTGTGTTATGGATATCAACTTTGACAGGAAGCTAGGTGTGCGGAAATCGCTTCCTAAACTAATCTAATGAGGGGAGAGATATGCAAATTCTTTACAACCTTTACAATTGTAGCAATATGAAACATATATCAGAGATATTACAGCAGCAAACACAAAACAAGAATGTAGACAGAGAGAAGTAGACACAAGATGTACGTGGGGAAAACCTTTTCAGGTAAAAAAACCCCCCACTCTAAAACCTGCACAATGTATTATCTGAAATAGTTACAATTTACAATACACTTGCAATGCAAGTTCTTCCAAGAGTCTTCAAATGTTGATTCTAGAGTTATTCTAGCAACATAACAGTACTTGTAAAAACACTGTGCAACTACAACTCCAAACTATGCAATATATAGAGATTACAAAGCAAATATTGAGAGCATCGTGGGATAGGCGTCCACCTTGGCCACATGGCCATTATCCCACATCAAAGGACACTTGTCCTTGCTGCAAATACATCCCTTACATCTGTCATACATGGCAGATTTGACTTTCCCAACATAGGAGCGCTCCATGCTAAAAATAGACTATGACAGATGCTCTTACGCATCTTACAGTTGTTATAGATTTTCCCAACATAACAACCTTAAATGTTGTAAGAGAATCCGTCATACAATGCTAAATATAGCATATTCCTCTTACATGTCATAGCCCAACTTGGGCACCCAAAGATGCCTTTCTCTCATGCAAAGATCCTCACCAACACTTGTCATCATTTGTCATAGGAATCTCCAAACTTGGCTCTTACGTGTCATAGATTCTATCATATGGAATATTATCTTCCATACACCACAAGATGCTGACACATGGCATATTAGTGCCACCTCAAATGGGATGCCCAAATCCATGTAGGTTTGACTTGACCATCCAAGTCACATTCCAAGTAAGATGACATGTCACCGTGCCACCTCAACTAAGTGACCAAACTGAATGTGCAAGTAATTACAACATTAGGCAATAAATAAATATACAAATAAATAAATAATGCTAGGAATTTGCAAAGGTTGAGATACCTTAATTCCCAACAAACTTGTAGCATCATTTGCCATGTTTATTTGTCATGTTTGGGCACATATATGTTCACTGTGCTAATTTGTTTAAGAGCAGAAAATAAAATTAGAATTTACGATTTTGAGCAGAAAATTAGGGCAGAATTCAGAAATTTATTTTCAGAATTTTAGGGCAGATCCCATTGGGGATATTACATATGGCAACAAATTTGCAACTCCACAAAAAATCTTCACATGTCAAAACCAAAACGACCCCGAACCAAATGGAGAGCCAAAGCTCTACCATTCTTGGCAACCTCTCGGGGGTTCTTCACTTGCAAAGGAAGAATTCAGATCACGCCAATCCTTGGGGCATGAAGTCAAAATCAAAATTTCAGAAAATAGAGCAAAACAAATAACACCTGGCTTATAGGTTCTCAAGAGAAGCTTGGAGTACTTGCCATTCCTCTTCGGTCAGTATCTCCTTCCTCTTGAAAGCCTCAAAGACTTTGTCTAGCTAAATGATGTCCTTGTAGGAGATATTTTGTAAGTTATCAACTGTGGCTTTTACTTGTACCTCCAGTTGAGCCAATGACCTAAAGACAGCCTCTACTTCCATGATACTCAATGTATGAGACCAATTCAGCAAGAATGACTGCTCTAGTTGTTTTTGGGTGAAGAATGCCTTGAATTCCTCTTCTATCGATATTTTATCCCTTTTGCCAAAAGGCAAGGGCAACCCTTGTTAAACAAGAGAGTACATGTGCCTTCATCCCATTTATAATTTGGCGAAGAATGGCAAATTGGGTTTTGCACTTCTGGGCAACTTTATCTTTACTCAGAATCTCATTTATTTTCATTGCAATGCCCCTTTAGTTGTCAATACCTACTGTAGTAAGCTTGTCATCTGACAAGTCATAAAATTTCTACTCAAAGTCCTTGGCTTGACTGACCTTTGGAGTAAAAGATTTAAGAACTTGTTCAATCCCAAATCCTACCTCTACATTGAGAACTTGTGCGGAGTCTATAAATTTCAACGTGGAACTTAATTCCTCAGCCATCCTTGAGATTCTTGTCCAATAAGAGATAAAGAGTTCTTGAATGAGTGGGTTATAATTGTGGTTTGCCCAGTCTTCTATATGTCTACCCTAAGCCACCCAATTTGCTGCCCCTAGGATGAGATTATTTGCTTGTCACTTTCAGCTCTGTTTTGTAGGCTCTCAATTGAGGCTTTCATTTCATTCAACCTCTGTAGGTGTTCCTGCAATCTTTCCTTCAATTGCTCATTCTCCTTCTCCAAAGCACTCTCTAAATCTCTCAGCTCACCTACATTTTGATGCAAGGTGGCAGCTTTAATCACTCTTGCCCCTTTCAGTCTCCTTAACCTTCTCCTACCACTGTCAATAGCCCTCGATGGTAAGTCTATGCTTATCCAATTCTGTTTACAAATTTTGGGCCTTTATCTTTTCCACTTGAACCTCCTCACTAGATACCCTAGACTAGAGCTTGCTATTTGAATCAAGCAACTATTGGTTTAGAGCCTTCACCTTAGCTTGCAGTTGCTTGAGTGTGCTTTTGGTGTTGGTGAGCTCAATTTCTCTTTTCTCCAACTTCTTGCTAACCTTGATGAACTCTGTAGTCACCATTTTTTGTGTCTCCTCCATGAGTTCTACCCTATCCTCAGCTCTTCATTCCCTGAGATTCATCCCAATCACATGAACTTGATAGTCCTCCGACCTCATTTGACCTTGTGGCTTGCTCACTATGGGCATCATGTATGCAATCATGATTGATTGTTGAGGTGGGTCATACTGTGATCTCATTCTCTTCTAAGTCAGTGCTAGGTTTGCTTTTTTTTCTCTAATCTACCTTGGCCTCCTAAGTTTGCTTGGCCATTTGCATCTATTAGTGCAGCTAAGTAGGAGAATTGAAGAAACCACCCGCAAAGGGAATATTTGAGGGAACCACATAGGGGTAGGTGACTAGCTACTACACGGGTGCTAAGATGGCTCCAGAAGGTAATCGGGATTGGTCCTTGGATCATTGTGGTGGAGGGAGATAGGAGAGGGAGACTTAGTAGTGGTGGTTTCATTTTCCATGCTCCAAAAAAGGATTATTTGGGGATGAAGGGATTTCGAACAATTGGGATATAGAAGGGACAAAGAAGGGATCAGAGGACTACATGCCGACCATGGTCATCAACTACGAGAGAAAGATCGCTTGAGTGAACAATGGGGAGGTTGGAACACCTAAGCCTACTGCGGTTAAAGATAGAACAAGGAAAGTCGAACTGTGGGTGTCCAACGATATGGATGCAAATGTGGAGGGGGAAGAGGCAATGGTTGCAAGGAATGGAGTGGCAAAGGTTGAGGATGATTGTAATACTTGAGAGACGACAAGACTCAAAGAACTAAGCCTGCCTAGAGCAATTAGTGTTGAGGATATAGGCAATAAGGTACTAGATTCTATGGAATTTGTCCCAAGTGCGCTAGGTCACACTAGTGGTGGAGCAATGGGGACAATAGAAATAGGAGGCAATACAATAGGGGAAGAGGGAGGAGGAAGAGGGCATACTTACTTGAGCTACCAAAGATGACCAAAGTTGTTGCTCCAAAATGTCATGTTGTGTGTCAAGCACTTGCTCAGTGTCCCAAGTATCCAAACCCATACTAGTAATCAATCTCTACCTTCTTCTTCACCCTGTGGAGCTTGCTTATGTTGCTCTTGAGGCTTCTAAGGCTTAGAAAGATGGTGACATATGTCCGCTTATCCATCTTGTCGCCTGCAACGATGGCAAAGCTTCTTGTTGTGGCTACATTGATGTGGAGGGTATAGTATTGATTTGTATCTAAAATCTTTTCCATTTCCTTCTAAAAAGTTTGTTGGGTCAATTGTTGCATTTGACATAATTCTCCATAATGCTTGCAGATGCCTAAGGTTGATTAGTAGTCAAGGTGGAATCTAAGAAGCTTGCGCTTGAGCTTGTAGAGAGTACAGAGAAGGGGGCCATGGAGCCCTGCTAGAGGATACTTGAGTTGTGGAGGCTTCCATTTGAGATGGAAAAATATCCTCGATTGAATCACTATTGCTATCTTCCTCAGGAGTTGTTTCTTTTCCTACTTGGGCTCTGTAATGTCCCTTTTTGGGGCCATTCGAACCATAGATGGCATACTCGTTGATTACTCGCCGAGTCACAAAAAAATCGCAAGTTTTTGTGACCGGTGAGTTTCTAAGGCATTTACTCGCCAGAAAACTCGCCCGAGTTTCTGGCAAGTACTCGTCGGTTTTTTGGTGAGTACTCGCCAGAAACTCGGCGAGTCTCTGGCACGGACTCACCGGGGCAAAAAGTGACTTGCAGACGTCTTTTTAGGTGTTTTAAAAGCCATTTCGCCTCATCCATTGCTTGTTTCTACTCCCCAAACCCCGAACGCCCCTCCAAGTTTGCACACAGCAATCTAGCGTCGTCATTCGAAGATTTCAAAGATTAGCCCTCCGCATTTTGTGCCAACATTGTAGTTCATCCAGTTGTGAGTGCAATTTAAGTTTGTTTGAGGCCATCCACATGAAGAAGAGGAACAAATTAGCTCAAAAATGCCTCAATGACCTTGTATTTGTGCAATACAGCCTTCGGCTGCGCACAAGAAGGGTAGAGCACAAATCACATGATCCCATTGATTTGGATGAGATAGATCTTTACAGTGATTGGACAGGGCGGGATGAGCAGCCTCCATTGTTTACTAAAGATGAGATTCTTGATTTTGAGAGGCAAGCATTGGAGAAGGTGGGTGCAGGAGGAGATCTAGGATTGGATGACATTGATGAGGCTGAGGAGTCATTGCCATCTACTACCAAGATGGAGGTTGAGCCTGAGCCACTGCCTTCCATGCCAGTCGAGGAGCCACAGCGGAGGACTAGAACCTCTACCTCTCCCCTAGTTTTCAGTAGATTAGGGAAGAGGAAGATGTAAAATGTTGTATTTACTTTTAGTTTTACTATTTTCATTTTGTTAGCTATCTATTGTATCAGGCTATCTAGTATCACTATCAATATCAGCCATCAGGATTCCGCATGAGAATGCAATTTTGTACTCAATTTGCTTTCAAATCAATCAAATTTAATAGAAAACACTTTTGTACTCATTTATGGACTCATTGGATACATATTGTCATTGAATTTTGCAAAAAAATGTGTTTCTAATGAAATTTAAGCAATTTTTTAAGTTGCAGAGTTTTTGCCGAGTCGAGTTTTTTGGGCTTGGCGAGTTTTTGCCGAGTCTAAGTTTTCCAAGTATGATTCCAACATCTTGGAAAAACTCCAACTTTCCTAGAGAGCGCCAGGTTGATCATGTTGATATTCTAACAGTGGTAGTAAGTTTGGGCGACCAAGATGAGCTCAATGGTGCTTTCCGGATGCAATTCCGTCTTTCTGAGAGCACTCCACACTTCTTAGAGAGTGCTTGTTTAATCAAGTAAGGTTTATGACAGTCGCAGTGAGTGTAGGAGACCAAGATGAGCTCAATGGCACTTTTCGGATGCAATTCCAACTTTCTGAGCGCATTCCAAATTTCTTGGAGGAGACTACTATTTTTGGAAAGCATCAATCTGCATACAATTCATCATCTTGAGAGCTACGGGTTATTATGGTACAGTCAAAATCCATATTTGAAGTCACTTCAATAGTTTCCGCAAAATTAGTAGTTGTGCGAAAATAATTAAATTATTAAATATTTAAATACTTAAGTTGTCGAAAAGTGAAACAATTAAAAAGACAACTTATATTTAATTATTTAATTAAAAACAACTTAAAGTTGTGCAGAAAAGCGACGCTAGGCTCAAAAGGGACATAAGGGGATTTCTGCACACAATAAAATGTTATATTTTATTATTTTGAGGAGAATATGGAGGGATAAGGGAAATTAATATTTTATTCCCTCAAAAAGTTATAAAAGGAGATGTTGAGCTCAATGCTCTGGTTAGACTGAATATTGTTTTGCTTCCACTTTAAGTGAGAACCTGTGTTCTCATATTTTCTTGAGGATGAAAACCCTCTTGAAAATACCAGTTTTGGGGACGAAAACCCTCCTAGCTGGAATTGGTGATTTCATTTAGAAGTCACATTTGTGCTGCAAATGGATTTTTTACTATGTTACTAATGGATGCTTATTCTGAATTTTGAAGTGATTTTGAAAGTGCAAATTGGATTGTTTGATATCATTTAAGAGTTTGAAGTCTCCTTGGGCACAAGTTTGAAGTTTTCTAGCAGGGGCGACTTCTATTTTTGCTAGCCAAATCTGCTATTTGGCACTAAAACCCTAAGTGTCTCTCTTTGGAGGAGCAGGCTGCATTTTTTTAAGTTGTTTCATACCTGAAAGTGTTTGTTCAGGGAGCCATACCTTCTTCAGCAGGCCATACCATTTGTTGTAGGAAGGCATGGGGGTTTTGAGGGTCAAATCGCCTCATGTTTTCAATGTTATTTTGCTGTTTGGGAGGCGCCTTGATTGAGGGATGTAGTTTGCATCAATTTTGGGTTGAATAAATCATATTTGTGAACTATTCTTTGTCGGTTAGGGTTTGCAGTGTTTCAAGACCCGCAGCCTGCTACAATTTATATCAGACTTGCTCTTTCAGTGTTTACAATGGATTCAGAGTGTTTATAGCTGGTTTTGGGCATCATCCTTCATCTACAGTGGGTTTGCCTCCTATATTGATTTGTATATTTTCTAGTGCCTCTTGCATTAATATTTTGTTGCAGCAATGTAATCAGATTTGGATCAGATTATTATACATTATATTGCAGCCATTTACTCAATGAAATATCTTCTATTAGTTGCAATCTAATATCTTGTACAACCCTAGAAGGTAGTACTGTCGGAGGCCTTGCATAATCTGCATATCGGTAATAACTGGATGGTTTACCGCCAGTTAATTAGCATTTTCATTCAGCCCAGTTTGGCATCGAACGAGCTTGCAGTATATTGACCATTTTGATCTAAGCAAGCTTAGACATTCTGCCGATGGCTTGTATGCACGCTAATCCGCTAAAGAAGTGTTGATAAAGTCGGCTCTGCCATTTGCGTGCTATGGTCAGCTATGCTGCCTTCATTCTATGGTTGAATTCATCCTAGATAACTGCGTGTGGTCCAAAGCACTGTATGCTCTCACCTTGCCCACACTAGGATCTTGGTGATCAAAACGTGTTAGGACATTGCATCTTGCATCTCTTATTTGCAAAAAGGCAAAAAAATTGGGCGTGGTTATTACAGGCTCATGAAGGGCCTGCGGCCTTGATATTATTCATATCATACTTAGAGGCCGAAGAGTCATATTCATCGTCCCAAAGCTTCTCCCATTTCCCATCTGAGGCCACATCTTCAAGAGAACACTCTAGCTCAACAATCTCCTACCTGTACTTGCAAACAAAATTGATTTTATCGTCACTCCAACCCTTACCTTTCAAAGCTTTCCTTAGCCCGATTCCCATTATTTTACTCGGATCATAAACCCATGTTTTGACATCACCCACAAGGTGCTTTTTTCTTTCTATCTTTAGTTAGGCCTCATGGATGAACTTTTCGTTGGTCTTGACATTTTTAATCCAATCTGCCATGGTGTCCTCTAGGTCATAAGACCAACAATCTTCTACAAGCTCTAGCCCCAACTTTGCTAGCTTAAGCTTCAGTAGGTAGTTGGATTTCCTTTTATGTGTCATGATCCCTCCAAAAGAAAAGGGGACATCATATATAGCTTTCTTTTTGCTCCATACTCAGCATCGAGGGCATCAATCTATTAGATGAACTCGATAGTGAAGATCTTGCCTAATACATGTTTAGGAAGCCTAAAGACTTCCTTGTTGTAGCCATGTAGACGAATCATGGTTAATGTGCTCCAAAAAACCAGTCGCCCACATCTTTCCATTATTCAATAAATTTATCTACCTCGTAAGACGATTGAGGTCATCACAGTTTAAGTCTACAACTGAGGGGGCCAAGAAGAGCTCTACGAATTCTTAATAATTAGAAGACTTTGATATGGCATGCATCCGTGTGGAAACAGGGATGATCCTAGCAGGAGCAAAGGACGTGGGGAAGGCAAACTAGAATAGTTGAACATTCTGATAAAAAAGTATGTGAACAAAGAAAGAGGAAAACACGAAGACTCTTTGCAAATTGAAATACTTGAGTTGATGGTGAATTGAACCCACAATGGTGTGCACAAAGGCTAGATACAAAAATTAGTCTTTTGTTATTGTTTTCATTTTATTGAGGGCACCCAGTTGGAAGTAATGCACAAACTTATCATCATTGAGGCCAAAATAACTGCAAGCATGGAACAAGCATCTTGGACATCTCTAGGGAAGGAGAGGGGAATGGACATGACAGGGAAAATTGTGTTGTTTTCATCAAGCCTCGATTTCTTGTTCAAGAATTTCAATTGTTTAGTCCCTGTATCACAAGTATTCTTCAAATTCTTGTAACTGCAACGGAAAGCATCTTGAATGTGCAGGAGCCAAAGCATTTCCCTCACCATGTCTACACTAACCACTATCTTGATAGTGGTGCCTTTGATAACTCTTTATTCAACATTGTAGCAATTTGCACAAGCTTGAATCAATTCTGAATAGGAGTGAACTTGAGGGACCATGTATGGGGCCAATGTGGTGGTCTAAATACAAATGTCTAAGGTTTGATTCACTTGACTATAATTTCTCTAGCAAGCATGCATGAGCCCCTTCCCTTAGGTTCTTAGTTGCCTTAGCAACTACAAGATCAAAGATATTATCTGTGAAATCAAACACTAGATCATGATCTACACATGGCCCTTTCCTAACTATTCTTACATTAATTTGAGCTCTAGGAGACCTATCAAGAAGAGTGGCCAAGATGTAAGATTTAATCACTTAATACTGCAACAACAATGCAGCATGTTGAACATGCTCTTTTCCTTTTCTCTTTACCATCCTAAGTGTTGGGTTCATTGTACTACATTTCTTCAACTTGAGTTTTCTTTCCGTTCCTTCAAATTTAGTGAGCAAAGCCTAATAGTAGATAGATCGCACAACTTCACACTTATGAGAATACTTGAGCCAATAAATTTTGCAAATGAACAATAAGGCTTACAAGCCATTTGAAATTGTATATATAGCCTGAGGGATGGCGCAATTACAACCACCTCATTAATGCCAATTACTTCTCATTTGATCCGAGTTGGTGTTGCCATGCTTGAAATTTCAAATCTCCATCATTGCATGTTTTTTAACTCCCTTTTCAAAAGATTTGATTTTTTTATAAGATTTTGGCTTTTAATTCTAACAAGATAGGAAATAACTGCAAACCTCATGATGTGACAATTAGCTACCACCTTTTCTTGAAATCATCCCTTCCCTTTTTCCAATGACACCCCTTTGATGTGATAGGTTTCCATAAAAGGAGAGCACAAGAATCCACAATTGTCTATGATTCAATTGATCAAACTGTCATGTCCCCTTTTTTCGAGCTAAGGGTATTAATTTTTATACTGTAGTACATATCATATATTGAGCGAATTCATATACTGCAGTACATATTATATATTGAGCGAATTCATATACTGCAGTACATATCAGATATTGGAGCGAATTCATATACTGCAGTACATATCATATATTGAAGTGAATTTCATATACTACAGTACATATCATATGTTGGAATGAAGTCATATACTGCAATACATATCATATATTGGGGTGATTTTATATATTGCAGTACATTCAGTAAATTAATAATTTAACTTAAGTTGTTGAAAGTAACTTTATTTTATTAAAGCAACTTATGTTCTATTATTAAAAAGTGTTTTTAAGAGGGGACTGAAGATGTTTTCTAAAGTGTCACTAGGTGTGGGGGTACAAAGTGAAAGTCACTTTTGTTTTATTATTGGAGGGAAAAGGAGAAAATAGAAAATAATATTTTATTCCCCCAAAAGTGCGTATAAAAAGAGGTGTTGTGCACGGAAGAAGGATTCCATCTTATTATCGATTTCTTATTTCTAGAGAATGAATGAGAGTTCTTTGTTTTCCCTAGGATGAAAACCCTTTGGCAAGATGGTTTTGGGAACGAAAACTCTCCTAGCCATTTGAGTAATTCCATCTAGAAATTACTTGTGCGCTGCAAGGTTTGGATTTGGGGACGAAAACCCTCTTCTTCACTTGAGCAATTTCATATAGAGATTACTAGTGTGCTGAAAGTTTCAGTTCCAGTTGGTTTGTGTGTTTGGTGTTGTGGTTTATAGATTTTTGAGTTTGTGAAGAGTTCCAATTTTGGTTATGTTTCATATTCAAGGAGAATTTTGAATATCATTTGATTGCAATTCTTGTTGATACATTTCGAAGAGAAGAAATCAAATTTCTATTGGCTGTACCATATTTCGTTATTGATAATCGTCGAAAAGCTTAATATTGTAATCAAAAGAGGAGCATTTTATATTTAATGAGTTTGTGCTTATGAAGCCATACATATTTCTTTTTGCCCGCCATACTACTCCAGCCGCAGCCTACAAGGGAAAAAAAAGGAAATCGCAGCTTAATATTATATCAAATGTTAAGGCTGCCACACCTTTGATTCATATCATAGTTTTGTTTGAAGTGAATGGAGCCCACATACTTTTTAATTCTATTGTCTTATCTGCTGTTATATCAATCTGAACATTCTTGGAGGGTTTAATTTCATTTTTCCTAGCCTATAGCATAAACTTTCAACTATTGCATTAGTGCCGTATGAAGTGGGGACTACCACATACATCCAAAAGTTGAATGGCAAGCAATATGGGTTAGCTTTTTGATGTTAAGGAAGGGGACAGGACTGACATGTTCCCTATGTTGGTCTACCAACAAATACTATTAAAGTCTTCCTCCAATCGCACCCCTCAAAAGTAATATGCTGCTGTATACCTCGTCATTTGCTTTGCTGTATTAAAGGGGAACAAGTCCTGCCATGTGGGACCGACATCAAATAGCAAGATTATTTTGTGCTGGGAGGAAGTTGCTGCCATAAATTAAGGCGTTTGGGTTTGTTTAACCACCCGCTTCATGCTTGGAAGGTGTCGTACTAGTAGAAGGAAGGGACACAACTCTATATGAAGTGTTTAGGTGCTGTTCCAGCAGTGATAAATGCTGCTCAGACTTGCAGCCAGCCACTTATACTTCCTTGCAGACCCTGAAACTTCTTTCAGACCTTTCTATTGCTGCCAATGCATCCTTTAATAGTCCATACAGCAACAACAAACTGGTATAATTTAATATCCCTAATGGATATTGGACTGAAATTTTGAATGCTCTGATACCACTGTAAAATACCCTTCTAAAAATGACTGAAACTTTTTGCAAATTTAGATAAGATTTCTTGCACACTTCAATTAAATAACTTCACCAAATGAATAAGGAATTGTAGCACATGAAACTCACATCAACTTTGCACATATGAAAATGAAACATGAAATGTCAAGTGGCTGGAATTTATTTCAGTCCATGTCTGATTTTATATCAGACTTAATTACAAGTCAATTTGAAGCCCAAATACATCAAACTTTGCATACAAATATAGCCCAAAGCCTCTAGAATGATGATAGTTATTAAATGGACACAAAACACTCTTGAAAGAACTTCAATAAAATTCTGATGAAAACTTTCTGTATGCCGATCTGACTGCTGAAAGTGTACTTTTTGTCCAGCCAAGAGTTTACAATGAAATATCATGAAATAACCCTTCCAAATGCACTCTATGAATGCATAGGAATGTCTTCTATCAAGCACAACTCTTCAATCTTCAAACCCTTGATCACATTCACCTAAAAAGCCCTTGGTAGTCAATCCTCTACACCAAAAGCTTCAAATAGATATCAATGTCACTTCCAAACTCTTCAAATAACCTGCAAATGTAATCCAATGATGAAATCATAGCATCATTCATTCCAAAATGAAGCTCAAGTCATCTATTTAAACTCCTCAAGCTTTGATGTCCATCCTCTTGGCAATTTTGGAATGCATTTTGAAATCCATCAATAGAAATTAAGGAAATGGAACAATATTGAATGATTTTCACTTGAAATGCTTTCATTTAAAACAATATTCAATTATTTTAAATGAATTTTGCTCCTCCTCTATGGATCGATCCTCCTTAAGCTTGGCCTTTGACACTTGCATTGAATTTTGAGATTGCAATCATTTAAAATCTTCCTCTTTGCTTGGGCGATCAGCTACATGCATTTAATTTTGTGTTTGAAATGCATTTAAAATCCTTCTAACCTCCAACTAGTACTTGCAATGATTGGGCGATTGCATTAAATAAACCAATCTATCCAAATGCAAGCATTTAATAACCTTCAAAGCATTTAAAATCTTGATCCTTGACATAACGAACTTGGCATTTAATTTATGAACTTGCATTTAAAATGCTCCTCTATTCTTGCTTCAATCCACAACTACCTCATGTGCATGAATTAAATGATGATATTTGCATTTAATAAAAACCCTCAACCGCTCCAATGCAAATATTTAATAATAAAATTTGCATTTAAAATATTTTCAAAGCTCAATATCAAATTAAATGCAATCATTTAATTTCCACAAACCCAATCGACCTCATATTCCATCGATCCAATGCAATCATTTAATAAATAAATGTTGCATTTAATATATCCTTCTTTCATGTTTGGCGGCCAGCTATGAATCATATGCAATCATTAAAAATCAAAACCAACCTCATAATTGAAAATGCAGTTCTCCCATGTAGCTCAAAAACACACTTAGCTCATAATTTGGGACATTACATATAAATTCTAAGATTTGCCTTTGGTTATATTTCAGACTTTGGTATTGATCTATTAATGAGTTTCCGCACATAATAGTTCTTGATTATTGTGAAAGTCGGCATATACAAACATTGTAAAACTTCTTGACAGTTTACCGCCATATTGAAGTTGTTTCACATTGTAATAATCCGAAAGGTATTCCGCCGGATTCTTTTAACTTTTGTACTTGCATAGTAATCAGTGTTTGAATGGCATAGCCGCCAAGTGTTTGCATTCATTATCTGCCAATTTGGCATCGATCCAAATCGGCCTGTAGTCTACCATTTTGGCATTGAATCAATCTGTAGTTATAATCAACCAGTTTGGCTTGAATATATGCATACTTGTCCACCAAAGAGGTGTTGATTTGAGTCAGCTATGCCACCTATATGCTCTAGTCGACTATGCCGCCTATTTACTTTTCCAGCATTGTAATCATTTAGTTAGTGTTTCCAAACACTGTACACTCTCACCTTGCCCACATCAGGATTTGAGTGATCAAAAAGTGCAAGGGCTTGCATTTGCATCATTCCTATATTGCGAAAATTTCAAAAAAAATAGTTGGGGATATTAAACAAACGACTACCAAAACTCCTCTACTCCAAGCTCACCAGTATCTTAGGATTGCACTTTCTATTGATTATCGAAAGAAATCAATAGTTCGTAAGAGGCACACAAGTCGAGGACTCATTGGTTCTTGAAAGACCTCGGAGAAATACAAGTTTCCAATCTACTCAAATTGTTGAATGGTTTAGGTAATCAAATAATTCAAGGGAAAGGGTGGTTTAAAAAAGAAGATGGAGGATACAATGAAGTTGGATAAGGACCAATTTCCTCATAAGCTAGATGAGGCAAACTTTTTGAATTCCATCAAACCATTGATAACCTTGAATTCAACTTTGATTGATACATTCAAGGAAAGCTCCAGTGTCAGTTATGAACTATTAAAAAATTTACAAGTTAGTTACTGAGTTACAACAAATTGCACTTCCATCAAATAAAAAGTGGGGCGTGCTACAGAAGCTAATAGAATGATTTGATAATATGAGTTTCCAACTGAGCATTGTGCAAAGTTATTTTTTAGCAAGATATTGTAATACTTTTATGCATTCCTTTGTTTGAAAATCAATATAAGACTCAAATCCATTTATGTGTTCAAATTATTTGTATTATTTAATTGCTTACTTCAGGAAAACTCTGGTTTCTAAATACACATTAAACATTTGGTGTCTATGCTACTGTTTTTTTTTATTAATTAGGTAAAACAAGTTTTGAAGGGGTCTTGAAACCCTTTACAAACAGCAAAAGATCAACAAAGTAACAACAAAACACCAACACCAATAACAGCAAAGGAGAACAAAACACCAAACCCAGCACCAACAAAAAGAGAACACAGATCACATTGGCTTACATCTATTCAAGGATTTCAGCCGCCTCCAACTCCTGTTGATAAAAGTTTTCATAGAGCTTTAAAAAATCTTGGAGGTCCTTTTCCTCAAGCATTTTCTTTTTGTTGCTCCTTGTTCTTGTACTTGGACTAGCCTTAACATTTTTGTCAACATTAAAAGTTTTATCTTCCACACCTTGAATCTCAAGACCTACCTATAACTCCTTAAGTTCCTCAATTAAAATTTTGATACCTATAGCACTATTCTTGACAATGCATTTGCTTACCTAGATAACTCTATTTACGCTGTCCTTAATGGCAATTAACTCTTCAAAATTAATTAATCTCCTATTATGATCATCCTTCCACTTTTCCACACTCCACCAGCATAGCAACACTACTCTCTTTCATATCAAATAAATCCTTCTCCAGTTTATTAACCTTGGGAACTGCCTCCCAACCCTGAAAAATATTACTCATCCTCCCTCTAGACTTGAACCTGCCCCCCCAGCTTCTTCTCCATAATGGCTAATTTCAAATCCAAGCAGTTGATTTCAATAAAGAACCACTTCGTCAGGGTGTATTGCGTATCAATTGCTTGTTGGACCATACCCAAAATATCAAACAACTCCTGCCTTGAAAAGGAATTTGCCACAAGAACTGAAAAGTCTTTAGGGATACTCAGAGACGAGTCGTAAATCCTTGGAAAGGGGGCCCCTACCGAGGGTTTAGGAATGATTGCTTTCCCTTTTCTAAGCATCCTCTGTTCCTTGACCTGGACATCCTCCTAGCAAATATCATTAACCTCCTCATCCATCTCATCCTCATCCTCTATCTCTTCAGACACCACTTTTTTCCCTTTCCTGTTTATTTTTCTCACCGGCTTGGACTTGGGTCTTTCCATTGTCCTTTTTCTCTTACTCACCCTAGGGGCATCAAACTCCTCAAATTCTTGGTAATCCGAATCCTCAAGAGACCCAATTTCCATAGGGGATGAATCTCCGGTCATAATCAGACATACCCCTATTCTCATCGTCCTTATGGGAATTCTTCACATAGTGCACAGAAATATTGGAAGACGTCTCTGTATAATCAACCACTTTGAACATTCTCTCCTCCCTCGATTTTACATTCAAGCTAAGGCTCTTAGGGCTCGGCCTTTGAGTTGTCATGTAATTGACAATTAGGAGAATCAACCCTTGGTGGAGAGGGATCATACCCGAGGCTTTTTTGCAATATAAGGAAGAAAGAAGATAAAAACAAAAGGGCACCTTCATCCTATGCCTAAAGTGATTTAACAAAACAAAATGATACCCATAAACAGATTTGAATCTTCCTTCTAGAGACACATACCTCATAATGCAGTGTGCTACTTCGCCCCAAAGTGGCTTCAGTAAGTTTCTCACATACCCAGAATGCCATTTCACAAGTTTCTCTTTCTCCCCTTGCTTAAGGAAAGTTTCCAAGGCTTCCTCCCATGCCCTTCTATCTTTAAACACTTTGATCCCCTCCCTAGAAAGACCCGTCAAATGAGCCACCAACTCCTTTGTTATAAGACACTCCATTCCCAGAATTGAAACTCTCCTACTTTCCAGCCCCTAGCAAAAGCTTTGGCCACTGCCAAGTCATGCCCTTCCATTTTTTCTAAATACAGCATGAGGCCACCTGTAGGTAAAATCCTCCATACCTTTCCGTTTTTGTGGGCCTCATTACAATTAGAGTGCTCAACTCAGTTTTGGTCACCTTCCATGGTGAAATTCTTCTTGTTGTTTCTTGCAATGTCCCACACTATCTTGCCACTGTTCTCAGAAAATAACATTAACCTTTCATACCCACTATAGAACTCACTAGAAGGCTTTGATTTAACTTGGTACTCATCATCATTAGATGATGTAATCCTCATTTGCCTAAAATCTAAAATCTTCCCCCGTAGGGTGAGAGACATCATGTATTTTTCCATCATAAAAGAGTAATCTTTCAACATGTGTGGGTAAAGCATCTTGGCTTTCCCATTTAATCATTCCTTTGTTAAGCACCCCCCAGTTGGTGAAGAAATCAACACTCTTATTGCCTTCACAAAACACATGATTAAGTTGGACCTTTTTCAATTTTTTTGCAAAAAGAAATGGCATCTTTGATTAAGTTATCTATAGTCCAACTGGGAGACTGCTTACCTTGAAGGCACCTGATAATGTTAAGAGAATCCCCTTCAAATATCAAATTTTTGACACCTGCTTGAACAGCCATGTGGATAGCATTAAATGCAGCAGCAACTTCTACATAATGGTTGGTTTGATGACCCAAGTGTAAAGCATAGGTGGCAATCAGCTCTCCTTTGTTATTTTTAAGAACCCCTCCACCACTAGCCAAATTCGGATTACCCTTTGAGGCCCAATCAAAATTCACTTTACTCCACTCCTGCGGAGGGGGAGTCCAAACCACACCTAATCTTGGCTTTTTCACATCTTTAAGAGGAGTGGATATATCAAAGTTTAGGTTCCATGTTGCCGCTATCTCCAAATCAAAGTTGGAAACTCCAATTTTTGAGGCATTAGAAATCTTCTCTTTTATCCCAGTAAGAAAGTTTTCCTTGATGGTCATTGCAATTCTATCCGCCACTCTTCTAGCTTCTGCCTTTGTCTCCTAAAAAATCCTATTGTTTCTTTCTTTCCAAATACCCTAGGCAGCGTGAGGAAGCAAAAGGGCCCATAAGAACTTCAAAGATAGATTTTGTGAAGGAGAAACCCATTGTTCCATCAAGTCCTGAATAGAGTTTGGGAAAACCCAATTGACTTTCCAAAAGAGGAGTTCCCAAACCTCTCCCTAGAGAACTTGCAGTCCAACAATATGTGTGTAACACTTTCTTCCGCCCTTTCACAAAGAGCACACCTGTTTGGAATAGCAAAACCTCTCTTCATAAGATTATCGATAGTAAGAACTTTTTTGCACCAAGATCCAATAGAAAATATTAATTTTTGGGATTACTTGAGGAAGCCATAACTTAGCCCAGAACAAGGCAGGTTCATTTTGATTTCCCAAAGATTCAAATCTCGTGGCAACTGAGTAGGTACCTGTGATAGACCCCTTCCACACTAACTCATCTCTTCTAGGGAATTGTGGAATGTGAGTACAAGATAGCATAGTTTACAACCTGGATAACGGTCCAACCATATCAAATGGTGTATTATATAGTAGATAAAGACTTCCAAGATTTAATTCTATTTTCCTCTCTTATATAGTCAATCACTTTTACCCCAATGCCCCTAATACAAGAATCCATACTAAGTTCCGCCCATTCACACTTGCTTAGAGGGTTGTCTGTTAACCAAATATCTTCCCTGTTGGTTAACAGTTTTGTCACTGCAAAAAACACTCCGATTCGCCCAATAGGCAGCAACAAAAGCAACCAACAAATGGAGTAATCGTTGTGGATGCAACGATTATCCTCTACGTTTGAGAGGGGCAGCTCCCTCGTATGATGGGGGGTTTTGGGATTTTAGGTCCTTTTAACCAGAAAGTACAAAGGTAGCAAAAAGAGAGAAAAAGAGATAAGAATAACAAGGAAGAAATCTGCCTGTGAGCATAGGCAACACAACACAAACTCCCACAACAGAAAGAAGTGAAATGCTAACAACATCAAGGCACAAAGTCTTTCCGAAGCACCTACATATCAGGAGTTGAGTAAAAGAGCATATAATTATGAATTGAGATTAATTAAACATAAGAGTAACTAGCCCATGAGAAGAAATTGCAGACATAAGAACAACAACTCTTCAATATTTTCAAATGAAAGAAGTACAAAGCCTCCTTATTCCTCCCTTACAAAACTCCCAACTCTACAGAAACATGAAATAGCAAACACCTTCCAGATTGATCGAGTCTCACTCGTGCACCAAAGTGCAAGGGGGATCAGAAACCTAGCTGGCCCAAAAGATACAGTAAACAGAGATAAACATCTAGTCACTACCCTCCCCACAACTCTCACAGGAGCTCCCGATTGAACAGCAAAAAGATGCTTTACAAAGACATTCCTCATCAGTTATATAGAAACCTCCCCAAATAGGAAAACCCAAAAGACATCCGCTCACCAAAAAAAAATTACAAAATGATGGAGAATAAAGAGTCATGGGTGACTCTTCACATTCTACACTAGCCTCAAGATACAGTTTAAATGTGAATCAAAAGATGCCGCAGTTTCCATTGCCTCCACGGTTACACCACAAAATTCTATTGAGAAGAATGCCCATTGTGAGTTATCTGGATCTGGTAGAAAATCCTCCACATGCCTTTCAACAAAAACGATTCGTTGAGGATTAGGATAAGCTTCTTCAATCACAATTTAGAGCCTCAAAATATGTTTCGCCTCCATCAATATAGCCTCTTCTGTGTATACATCACCACTGTAGTTATGCCAGCAAAGATTAGCACTGCACCAAGTTTCAGCCACTAGCCACGAACCAAACTTTACACACTCTAATCTGGTAGCCAAGTTATCTTCTCATGTTGTTGTCATTATCTCTCCCCAAGGAAACACCAAAGGAAACCAATTAATGCTATGTCTATGCCTTTACATCTGCATGCATATTCACTCATTGAGCTCCAGATTTGGCATGAACAGGCGGGCATTTGCTTGAAGGTTTCTAAAAACCTGTCGATAAATCCATGTGTGCATACCCTGTGATCACTGCATGCAATTTAAATTGCAATACCTTATTTTATTTACCTCCCTACGGCCTCTCTCCATGGAGCATTCTTTGATTTCAGACAACCCTTATTTCTTTTGCTTCCTCTACCGGAGCAGTCTGAGCTGTGCCACCACTGCAAACAACTATAGATTCCAAAATAACCTGTGCTCTCTGTAGTTCACCATGCAGACTAATAATTCTTATTGACTGAAACAAATGTTGCCACTGAATAAGCAAGATCTCTGAAATGGAATGATTTCTGCCACTACCTAGCAACATTGCCAAGTGCTTAACGAAAGCAAGCATACATGCATGCTTCAAAGCATTCTTTGCCACTTCAAATTCACATATACTTCCTGCTTTCTTGGCTAGAATACATCACCATTGCAGCTCACACACATCAATCTCGGTGCTGCTCGTAGTTTGCTGGAAGAACCAAATTTTGTTACTGACAACGGAGCATTTGTATGGGTTTTAACAACAGCAATATCAGTTTAAAAATCTACATTGATAACTTTCCTTTCAATGCTCTCGCATAGTGTCATCAAGGTCTTTAACCTCGCACTTACATATGCAACATGCTAATGTACACTATAACTTGCAATATTTTCCAAAGCACGAATACCACGAAGACATGGAGGCAGCTGACAATAGTACCCGCAACACATTTTGTGGAGTTTGACATCATATGCACCTATTGCATTCTTTGAAGCTTTCTCAACAAATTCCTTTTGTGTGTATCCTTTCCCACAACTCCATCTTGTGCAGCTCGTGATCATTGTATTTTGCTAAAGAATACATCTACCTTCCAACTAACCACGGCCTTGTCTGTGCTTTGCATTTTGCATGCATGTCTACAGGATCGTTTCGGACTGCAATATCTGATAGAAATCTTCATTTTTGATATCTTATTGCTATTTTGGTATAGGCGCAGAGTTTGGCGTTATATTTTCAAGTGCACCAACTTAGAAGCTTCCAATATTTTCGCAAGTCGCGACCATGAGATAAGACAACAAGGTAGCTTTTTATTCTATTCCAATCACTTCACACATCTCAACATTTGTATCCAGAGCTTTCCAATTATAATAACTCACAAAATCCGACTACCATTGTGCTGTATGATTTTGGCATGAGCTGGGGGTCGCTAGCAAGAGAAGGTGGCGGACTTTTGATGTTACGTTTGCCAATTCCATCATACTTCAATGAATTTCAATCATTCTGAAGAAGATGTCAGCGCAATAGGTGGGAATTTTGCGTTTACCAGTTGCCAATCTGCCAATACTCAGACCTTTCCATCGCATGGCTTCTAAATCTTGCATCAACATTTATTCGAGCATCTTCTGTTATAGTGTCTGGTAGAAACTCCCGTCTCCATTATGCTTCATACATATTGCATGGCAATCTGCCAGCGTTGCTGACTATAATATTGGATAAAAATCATCTTCACACTTCTGTCCATTTGGAGATTCTTATCATAATTTCATCATGTCATTTTTAGTATGGTGCAGATTGAGAGTGAGCTGGCAATGCATGGCATAGATTTGGCATTATAACTTCCTTTTTGCACGTGGCCAACTAGGGAGAATACTGACGTTACAAATACTAATTGCATTTGTTTGCTAGTCTCGAGCTCTTAGTGCGGGTAGGTGGATTTCTGATAGAGGAAGCTGCATTCACTGGAAAGTTTAAAACCCTTTCAACATATCCATTTTGTGCATATCCCACACTTATTGCAATAGTTTGCGCATTTTTTTGAATAACTCCATATTGTGAAGAGCTTGCAGTTTTAACATGTAAATGATAACGCTTCCACACTACATGAGCGTTTCAAACTGTAATATCTGACAAAATACCTCAACATAATGTGCTTTCAGCTTAGCGCAGGCTGGTTTTGGTGTTAGCATTACACCTGTCGATGGTTTGAAAGCCTCTGAACCTTTTCATTGAATCCAGTTATTATTGCACACTAGCGATCTGGATAGCTTTGGAAAGACGCTCAGCAATGTTCGCATTCACTGCAAGATGATGAACCTTCAATTCCACTGAGACCATTCTATAAGAACATGCCATCGCACTTCATTTGCAAAGCTTGGTTCGTCTTCGGCAATACTCCCCAGATCTGGAATTCCATCATCAATTATCCAAAGCACCTGTCGGTGATCATGTAAGGCTCGAGAATAAAAGACATCAGCGGTAAACATTAGCCAATCAAGATCAAAGTTTCCTATGGGTATATGAGCATATCGAGCAAGAGCAATTCCTTCATTCAACCAATGGGATGATGTAGCACAACATTGCATCCCTGTCCTACCTGCCATCCGAAATAACTTCATTATCACATTGAGAGACTCCATTGCATACATCAATTGCAAATGATATTTTGACGAAACACCTTTTGATTGCCTCTGACAAGGAAACCCAAGTGCTTCAATTTCTGTAAAGGAAAAGCATTCTGTAATGTCTATTCCACCGCACAGTGACTACATCTAAGGGCTCACAAGACGTGTTGTTATGAACATAACAGTGATGCCAACAATGTTCTGAGCATGATCAACCATGATAACATTGAACAGGATAGACAAAACTTGCTAAAGCAAATCCAAATTTATAAAGGAGTGAAGTGACCAAGGTTGGCAAACATGACTCAAAATGGAGAATGGAGAAGTTTAAATTTGCAGTGTCCAAAATGTGGGTAACATTCCCAAAAGTTTATATTGGCCCCACTACCAAGTTTCCATTTAGTGCCTTTATTAAATATGAATCTACTAGCCAACATGTTTTTCGAAAGACAAGATCATCGAGGTAAATCATTACAAAACAGGCATTCCAGCACTTCCCCATTATGATGAAGATATTTTCTTTTAGTAATTTCAGTCCATTCCTTTTGCTCAAAGATTAGTCTCCACATAATTTTAGCATTAAGAGCAAGATTAAAATCCTTAATCTTTCTTAACCCAAGACCACCTTTTTTCCTTGGCCTGCAGACCGCCTCCCAGGCCACCAACGGAATTCTTTTCATCTCTTCAATACCTGCCCAAAGGATTTGTCTTTGAATTTGTTCAATCCTATCAACTATCTTTGTAGGAAATCTCAACACACTCATGCTATAGACAGGGAGGTTTTGCAACATTGCTTTGATGAGTTGGATTTTCTAGCTTGGTTCAACAAGGCCCTTTTCCATCCTACCAATTTCCTTTGATATCTTTCTAACAGCTCATTCCAAAAGGAATTTGGAACCTTACCTTGAAAAAGGGGCAGACCTAAGTATTTGGAAGGAAGAACATCCACCTGACACCCAAGAATACTAGCAATTTTCTATTGTCTCAAGATCGGGGTATTCAGAAAGAAGATAATGCTTTTGGGAAGACTAATCTTTTGACCCGATGTAATATCCCACCCAAGTGGAATATAGCCTAACACAAATTTTCTGCCTTCGTTCAATTGTTTGACTCTTCAAAGCTTGCTTGTTTGGGTTTTTAAAATGATAATGGCCAGGAATTATATAGAAATAATGCAATTAAACATTCACAAACACCAATGCCAAAGGGAGTAATGATATCAATTTGCACAAGAACAGATTACTTTAACAGCCTGAAGACATTTATGACAGTCCAGATTTAACATTTCCTTGCATTTACAATACATATATCATAACACACAATATTAAACTTGTCAAAACATTGATTCTCATACCCGGAATCATGAAAAGATTAAGTGCAAGTCTGAGAAAGTAATGACAGCAAATTCTGGAAGTGTTGCAGCAATACCTAGGACAGTATAAGGAGATTATAATGACAGATTAATACCAATCAAAAGGCTGAGTAAAGGCCAGTTCTCCTCTATGCAGTCACGTCCAACAAAGGAATGAGAATACAGCAAATTGGAATAGAAGTTAACACCCAGCAATGTCCTGTAATCTTCATCACACACATAACACGTCCCTAGTAATCATGGCAACCCTTTTATCAGCCAATAATAATAACCCAGCACTGTACTGTAGCTCGGTATTGTAGCACAACACTGTAGCAGCCATCAACAATTTCAAATCTGCAACAAATATTCTTGAAACCCTTGAATAATTTTTGAATTTCTTCCTCCAATTAAGCACAATTTGACTCCTGTATGAAGCCAACTCTTTGGCAATGATTCAGCTGATCTTTCACAGCCTCAAGATTGCACAAACAATGAAGAGTTTTCGTTCTCCAATGCTGATATGAAGACAATCTGCTGAAACCCTTGGTCTCATGCACAGACTTCAAGAAATTCTCCAAAGCAAAGTCAAATGATCATCAATAATCAATTTGATTTGCTTTTTGAATCCTTTTATAACCTCAATCTCCTTAATAGCTTTTAAATCCACTTTCAAATCCACTTTAGGTTTTTAATTAAAACTTTATTATAAGTCTCATAAATGGGTGCTCCAATCCATGAAATATTAAATGTACTTTAAGTGATTTTAATGATGGGTCATGGCCCCATTGAAAATAAAGTGACTTCAAAAACTTTATAATATAACTTCACTTGAGCGCTTTAATCCATGACTTTATTATTTGACTTTAATATCATTAAATGACCCCCTCTTATAATAATAATTAATTATTATTAAAGATTACCTTTAATAATAATAAAAAAATCACTTATCTCCATAATTAGACATCATTTCTCAGTTCTATCTGAACCTGGGGTTTCACCATGACACCCTCTATGCATCCAACCATCTTACCAAAAATAGCAGGGGTCCATCTCTATCAACCTCAATCAGCTAAAAATAGCAAGAGCCTCCAATACAGGACCAGAGACCTCTAAACAACCTTATCACCAGCTGAAACTGGGGAACAACACTGAAATCATCACATGACCAGATACACTGCTATAAATAGAAACTCAGGAAAGATGACTTACTATAAATAGTAAGTGTGTAGAACTGAGTCCAACGAAGGCCAAACCTGAACCCATACTGAGCTCTGATGGAGAAAACACACTGATCTCTGTCAAAAGGAACCCTCTAACCATCTGAGTTAGCCTACGAGGGCCAGTGATAGGCTAAACCATCATAAAATAGGATCACGCTAAAAAGGGGGCATTACACCCGAGGCCCTTTCATAATTTGACAAGATTCTTTTCAATTCTCTAGCTTCCGCAACTAAAGCTTCGCCCGTTATGATTGTACCATCCATAAATTGTTGATGAGAGCACGGAGGGTAAGTGGAGGCAAGTTTTATTCCTTTCAAGCTGCCCTTGTTGAGAGCTCTTTGAAGGCTCCTTCCTAGGGTTTCAGCCATGATGATAAATAAAAATGGAGAAATGGGGTTCCCTTGTCTTATGCCTCTCATGCTTTTAAAAAAACCCAAAGGAGTGCCATTAATCAAGACTGAGAACTTAGGGGTTGAAATCATCTCATTAATGAGCTTGATGATTTTAGCTCCAAAACCAAATATTGTCATCACCCTAACCAAGAAATCCCACAGCACCCTATCGTAAGCTTTCATGAGATCCAACTTCAAGATAAAACCCTCTTTTGTATTGGTGAAAGCGAGTGAAGGACTTCATGTATAGAAATTATAGAATCCAAAATTTGTCTTCCATGCACAAAACCGCTCTACTGCACTGAGATCAACTTAGATAAAACATGTTGTAACCTTAGCGCTATAAGTTTGGAGATCTTATAGATAAAATTACAAAGACTAATTGATCTGAAATCAGCAAAGGAATTCGCACCTGCCTTGTTAGGGATGAGGACAATGAATATAGAATCAGCTCCTTCAACACCCTCCTACTGCTAAAAATCTCCTTGGTGGCTGCAATGACATCCTTGGAAACAATGTCCCAATATATCTAAAAGAAGTGAGGAAAACTGTCTGGCCCAAGAGGTTTGTTGCCTTCAAAAGAGAATGTGGCAAAATTAATCTCTTCCTTTGAAAGAGGCTTTCCAAGCTCCCTTGTCAGCATCATCTAAAAGATTAGGGATCTACTCCAGAAGACTCTATTGAATGCTTATATCAATGGTACTGTCATTCGATAGAAGGTCAAAGAAGTTCATTGCTTTACATCTAATATCATTTTCCTCCGTGCTTAAGGAATGCCCATCCCAAATTTTCTTGATTGTACTAGAAGATCTATGTTTTAGAGTGGTTAGGTGGAAAAATTCAGTGCTATGGTCGCCTTCCTTCAGCCAATTAGCCCTAGATTGTTGTCTCCAGAAATCCTCCTCCTTAGCTATGATGGAATGCAACTCAGACAAAAGCTCCTTTTCCTATAGCATGAGGGTTTGATCCATGCCTCTGCCTTGGATTTCTTCCTGAACCTTATCCAACTTCATTTTCACTTCATCCTTCCTCTTAAAGATATGTCCCAAGGAAGTTCTATTCCATATACGAATGTTATTCTTTACATTATTAAGCTTATTAGCAATCCGATACATAGCAAACCCTTCCACACTAATACTCCCACTCTGCAATTCTATTTTTAAGATCAAGATGAAGAGTCCACATTTTCTCAAATATGAAGGGGTTGCTTTTTTTCTTACCCAACTTATCAACATAGAAAATGATAGGAGAATCATCAAATCCTAACCTGGTAAGAGTAGAGAAAGAGCAGCAATAAACAGATAACCAGACAAGGGAGATCAAAGCACAATCCAACCTGACCTGAATGAGGGAGGATCCCACCCATCAATTAGACCATGTGAAGTTAGCCCCCTACAGGTCCAAGTCCATAAGACCACTGTCATTGATAAAGTTAGCCAAATCATCTCTACTGCCCATGGAGATCTGGAATCCCGCTTTCTTCTCACTTTCTTTTAACGACGCATTAAAGCCCCCCATAACTTGCCACTTTGTCTTTGAGTGAAGCCTCCTTAAATTCCTAAGATTGTTCCATAGCTTCTTTCTAGCATTCCTAGTATTAGAAGCATAAACATTCGAAGTGATCCAAAAGACATTGTCTCTTTTGTTGGTGACGAGGGTTGAAATAACCCACACCAATTTTTTTAATTTTTTGCAATATATAAAATGTAAATGCAATGTCCGAACACATTCTGATCACCAAGATCCCAATGTGGGCAAGGTGAGAGCATACGGTGCTTTGGACCACACAACTATCTAAGATGTATGCAATTACAAAATGAAGGCAGCAAGCCAACTAGAGCACGCAGGAGACAGAGCCGACCCAAATCTACACCTCTTCAGTGGACAAGCATGCATAGTTGCAATTACAGAATGAAAGCACGCAAGCATAGAGCCTCCCAAATCTACACCTCTTCGACAGACAAGCATGCACTAATGCAAAGCCACTGGCAGAATGTCTTAAGCTTGATCAGACCCAAATGGTTGATAACAAGCAAGCTTGTTCAATGCCAAAACGGGCTAAATGATATGCTATACGAACTGGCAGTAAACCATCCAGTTTTACAATATGAAATGCATAAATGAAATGTCTTTGCTGATACTACTATCCAGGGTTACAAGACAAGCATGAAATGCATTACAATTTTCTTTTCAAAATATAAGTTAACTGCTGCAACTCATATATATATATATATTCTGATCAGCCAAGTACACCGCTGCAACAAACAGGATTATGAGTATCTATATATATATATATATAATCTGATCAGCCAAGTACACCGCTGCAACAAACAGGATTAACTCATAACAAAACATAGAATTGCTAAGAAATGAACTCACATAGGCTGAGTAATGAAATGTAGATCTGGTGACTGTTAGTTTGAAATCATTCTACTCTGTAAGAACCCCTTCTTATTCTGCCCCAAAAACTCAGTTTTTATAGTTTGACATTTCATCAAATAAATGGCATACAATCTGACTGATGACTCCTTTCAGAGTTTTAGTTGTGTTTGAGGTTTGTTTTCAATGCAAATACATATATCAAATGAACATAACATCACCAAACACTTAGCAATTATAGACAACAATATCATGTGAAGTCTGATTACAATGATAATCAGGTCTGATACAAACTGGGACAGACTGATATAACCCTATGACAGTGATAAGAAGCTGATTCAAAATAAAGATTTGAATGCAATCACAACATGAGAACATACCCGAATGTTTTCTTCATCAATTTGTCATATAGGGATGTCATACAAACATAGGTATCTGCTGTTATACAGTTCTGAGACAGTATATACCACTGTTGCAAATGTAATTCTAATGTACACAGTCTAATATAAAGTCTCGAATACCACAAGCACCCAAAACACTCCTCAATGAATTCATAGGGCTCCAGTATTGACAGCGCTTAGGGTTTGCATGATTCCAAGTCTGATTTTATACTCCTTTGGACAGCGATTTGTTTGGAAACCATAAGCAACTCCTCAAATGATGGCAATGAACTGGATTAAGGCAGCGATCAGTCTTCTACAGCATATGAACAGCTCCAAACTCCTTTATTGGACAGTCAATACTCCCTTATGTGATCAGCTGGTGGGTGTGATATCAAACCCCAATGTATGGCAGCACTTACAGACTCCACAAACCCTTACTCCCAGCAATATAAATGACTGATGAAAACCCTGAAATGGCTGGAAAGTAATGCCCAAACATAAACTTTACAAGTCGAATCCCTTGAGGCTGCGATTGTAGTATCCCAAATGGGATATTATGAAACAAATCTGATTTTTCTGCTCAAACCCTAATTCTGATTTCTAATTTTTTATATTTTCAACATACCAATACTTCATAAAATACCATAGACATCACATCAAAGCATAAATGAAGCATCATACATGATTCGCCCAAACATAGAGATGATTTACACCATGAAATACACATGAACAACCATGATAATCCACTCCAACATAAAGAATCAGATATGTTGTAGTAAATCTGAATAATGTAGTCTTCTATTACAATATTAAATGGCTAGGGCGAATGGCCTCAAGCCTCATACATTGCAAACAATACTAGCAATTAGTTACATACCAAAAATATGCCAAAATAATAAATATGCATTAATGAAGTCTCCAAAGGAGGGCGCAAAAGGTGGAGGTCTTCTGCTATAATTTTCAGCTATAACCCTAACCCTAGCAGCCCTCAAGATGCCATAATTCTGCCCTTGATGCAATTCGCCCTTCCTCTAAGAGGTGCGCTCCATCCTTAGAGGCAAAATACCACCAAAATCTGCTCTCAAAGCTGATAGGAAATCTGCCCAATGATGATGAAGTGCAATTGGATCCCCGTCACGGAATCCTCACAAGAAGAAGCTAGGGTTTCATCCAACTCCTTCCAAGAACTAGCGGTTTTCGTCTCCAATCCTTCTCCAAAGATAACTTGAATGAATGATTGACTGATCCTAAATGCCACCAAAACATCTTCTATTTATACATGGAATTCACCCTTAATACATGTTGGCCGACCTAGGCACTTTTCCCATAATTTTATATTGAATTTTCCTCTCATAGAGGCCAACCTAGGCGCCCAACTCCCTAGGGCCAACCTAGACAAGATAATTACCTTTTTATTATTTTCCTTTATGAGCACCCAAATCAAATTAAAGATATGATTTGATCATTGTGTTATTTCTCCTTCCGGTGCTACCAAAGATACGAGAAGTATTATATTTTCTTTCTCCAATGGGTGCCAAACATCCAGTGACCCCTCATCGTGATGGTATGTAAAGTGCAACCTCGAGCTCGTCCATCTCTAGGCATGAAGAACATATTATATCACTTATCCAAACATCCAAGTGGCATCCATATAAAACAATATCATCTCTTGGCAAGATCGTGACAAGAGCCCATATCATATCTCCATATGAGTAGCTCTCCCAAGTAGTTCGCTCCAAGGAAGATAAACCTCCAAGAATCCCAGAGTGGAGTGATAAGCCCAACTCCTCTCTAATGGCGACCATTCCCACAATGGGGACATTACAGCGATTCCCTTCAATGATGAAGAATACCTTGGACGGCTAGGGTTTGGTCTTCAAAACTTGTCTATACATCAACATAAAACCTTGCATAAATATGCCATGTAAACCCTTCAATGGCGACCTGCAATAGATGCGTGCTTTGAAGCTCAAAAATCCTCCATAAATCGATCCAATCCCAAATTGGTATTTGGCACAAATCTTCCAATTTGGTGATGAAACCCTAGCAGCTGTAACCTGCAAAAATAATGGCTTTCCAACTCTTCTACAATGCCAAAATCCTATAATAATGCTCAATAGTAAACCCTAGGTGGATTTACCTCTCAAGTGGTATTGGGTTTTCGTCCAAACCACAAATGTCTACGAGTTTTCGTCCTCAGAACAAGCTAAACCAAAAGTTGCAGCAAAAAGGAAACTCTCCAATATGCAATTGACAAAATGATAATATGATCAAATGAACTCCAAATGACCTCCTTATAAGGCGTCCAAGAGGTCCACTCCATTTTGGCAATTTTAATTCTTTTTTGACATCCATAATAAAATAATAATTTATTTGACATTTTATTATATTTTATTATGTTACTTATTTCCTTTCTCCAAATGACTTTAAAATTAGTTTCACTTAACTGACTTTCCTTTCTCCAAGTCACTTTTGCTACAATGGCTCAACTATTCATTCCCTTACCATACAAATTAGCCTACGAGAATGGTGAATAGGTTAATCATCCTCTACCAGGTCATCACTGCGAAAATGGGGACATTACATACTCTGCTAATAAAACTGGTAAATCAGAACTGTTCTATCATTGAACTAAGAACCCTTGACCAATCAGACTTGAAAAGCAATTCTAGGCTGCCCAAACTGGTATCAAACACTAAAAACAACAATACCCAGCAAACCAAGATGTAAATCAAACTATTATTACTATTGTAAGATCCCAACAAAGGCAACTAGGGTTGTTTGGAATTATTACAAACTGCTGCAAACTCCAACAGGGGTGTACAGCCTCCTAAGGTACAAAGTATGGTCACTTCAAAGAAGAGTAAAAACCAAAATGAACACCAAAATATGAATCACCACTTTTCTAGAGTGTGGCGGCCCCCACAAAGTCCCACAAAGGACAAACCTTAAGGCAGCGAATTCTTCCTAACATTCCCACGCTTCAAACAAGGTACGGCTGGCTATTTGTTGGTACGGCTGGAAAGAAAAGAAACAACCAATATAAACTTTGAGGCACTTCTTTAAAAGAGGTATGGCCTGCTAGGAAATTAGTACGGCCAGCCTCCAACTCAACATTTTTTTTTAAATTTATTTGTTGCAAAAGTTTGGCCTAGACTGGAAATGTACAGCCAACTCTAGTATTTCTCCCACAGCACTCTTCAAACCACCAAAACCATTAGCATTAGTTATTCAGACTTACAATCCATTGGAGTAAATTCAAAAAACATCAAAAACACCCATTAAACAAGGAAAGAACTGGAAAACTTCAAAACTCCTTATTACACAATGGTGATTTTATGGTGAAATCACTTTATCCGGCTAGGAGGGTTTTCATCCCTAAAACCGGTATTTTAAGAGGGGTTTTGTCCTCGAGAAATATGAAGAACTCAAGTTCTCACTCAGAGCAAATAGCAAAAGCAATATCACAATCTAACCCTTACTCTGTGCACAACTCCTCCTTTTATAGCATTTTTTGGGAGAATAAAATATTGATTTCCTTTTCCCTCCATATTCTCCTCAAAATATAAATAAAAACGTATTTATGTGTGCAGAAGTCTACCTTTTTGACCCCTTGTGCCTAACACCACTTTATCTGCACAACTTAAAGTACCTTTTTTTATTAATAATTAAATAAGCTATTAAATAGAATTATAAAATAAAGTAACTTTTTTGACAACTTAAATTAATTATTTAATTTATTTTCCCTTTACCAATACCAATTAGCCTACGGGAAAACTTACGAAAATAGGCTAATGGCTATCAATTGCTCACGTACAAGTATTCCTTGATGCTTCTATTCCTCAATCTGCACTCTCTAAAATCAATCACTACCTCAGGAATCAAGACAAGCTTCATTTCTTCATCCAAGGGAGGCAACTCAACAGAAGCAACCACATTGTGACCAGTGCCTTCTTAAGGCATGAAACATGAAAAACATTGTGCACTTTGCTACTATATAGTAGCTCCAACTCATAAACCACCTCTCCAACTCTCCTTTTGATCCTAAATGGACCATAGAACCGTGGCTTAAGCTTCTCAGCTCCGCTCTTTTTAAGAGTAGACTGTCTGTAAGGCTGCAAACTCAAATACACCATATCATCCACTTCGAGGGTGCGCTCAACTCTATACTAATCAGGATACAACTTGTGTTGATTCTAGGCATGCTAGAGGTTGTCTTTTAGAGATTTCAAGACATCTTGGCTCTACTGCAATAAATCTTTGGCTCCAGGAACCCTGCTAACACAAAACAAAAGATCAATAAAGCTAGGAGCTTTGTAACCATACAATACCATAAAGGGTGACATTTTGATAGACATATGATAAGTGGAATTATAACAATATTCTCCCAAATGGAGCCATCTCACCCAAGCCTTCTGCTGTCCTGAAACATAATTCCTTAAGTATCCTTCAACCACTTATTCACAATCTCTGTTTACCCATCAATCTGCGAGTGATAACTCGTGTTGGGAGTGAGCTCAGTCCCAGTTAATCTGAACAACTCTTGCCAAAACAAGCTCAGGAACTTCTTGTCCCTATCGCTTACAATGTTCTTTGGCAAGCCATGCAATCTAAACACTTATTTGAAGAACAAATCAGCAACCTAAGATGCTCTAAAATCTGTAGAAATAGCAAAGAAGTGCGCAAACTTTGTCAATCTGTCAACAACATAAATGCAATCTTTACCTTGCACTTTAGGTAACCCCATAATGAAGTCCATTGATATACTTTCCCATTTTTTATTGGGAATGAGCAAGGGCTGCAACAAACCAGCAGGAAAAGTATGTTCATTCTTGTTTTGTTGACATACTTCCCATTCTCTAATATGCTAAAGGACATCATCCTTAAGCCCCTTCCACGAAAATATTTCCTGAATCTGCTTATATGTTTTGAAATATCCTTGGTGACCAGCCAAGGGAGCATCATGAAAAGTTCTCAAAATCTTCTCCTTAATCTTAGATTTAGGCACCAGAAAGATTCTATCTTTGTACAAGATCAACTCATTTATAGCTACATACTTTTCATCCTGCAAAGTACCCTCCAAGATGTTAATGGCAAAAGGATTTTTAGCATATTCTACTAAAATTTGATCCTTCCAATCTGCTGTGATTTCCATCATAGAACTCAAATGTGGCCTTCTTGACAATGCATCAGCCACTACATTCTTCTTCCCCTTCACCTGTTCTATGTCAAAGTCGTAAGCTTGCAGCTTACTCACCCACTTTTGCTGCCTTTCATTAAGATCCTTTTAGCTAAGAAAGTATTTCAGACTATTATGATATGTTTTAACAACAAACTTCCCTCCAACTAGGTACTATCTGAACTTAGCCAAAGCGTGCATAATGGCAAGCATTTCTTTAATATAGATGGAGTAGCTTCTCTCCACTCCTCTCAACTTCCCACTTTCGAAGGCAATTGGATGCTTATTCTGCACCAACACAACACCAATTCCTTCTCCTGAGGCATCATACTTAAGCTCAAAAGGCATTGAAAAGTCTACTATGGCCAAAACAGGGCAAGAACTCATAACTTTCTTAAACTAATCAAAAGTTTGTTGCACTAATGGAGACCACGAAAATGCCACCTTTTTGGTCAAATCAGCAAGTGGGGCAGCCAACTGTGAAAACCCCTTCACAAACCTTCTGTAGAAATTGCATAGACCAAAGAAACCCCTCAAATGTAATAGAGTCTTTGCTGGAGGCCAATCCAAAATGGCCTTGATCTTCTCTTGGTCAACTCTAACACCCTTAAAGTTGATCACATGACCTAAATACAAAATTATGTCATAGAAAATTTGCACTTGGACTCTTTTGCAAACAAAGATTGAGCTTCAAGAATTCCCAAAACCTCATCCAAGTGCCTCAGGTGCTCTTCCCAAGTCTTACTGTAAATCAGAATGTCATCAAAGAACACCAAAACAAACTTCCTGAGCTACTAATTGAAGACTTGGTTCATGCAAGATTGGATTGTAGCAGGTGCATTTGTCAAGCCAGAAGGCATGACTAAGAACTCATGATGCCCATAATGGCATCAAAATACAGTTTTCTAGATGTCTTCTTCTCGAACTCTGATTTGGTGATACCCAGATCTTAAGTCTATTTTAGAAAAATAGACTACACCATGCAACTCATCAATAAGTTCATCAATCCTCAGAATTGGCTACCGATTCTTGATGGTCTTCTTGTTTAGAGCACGATAATCTATGCACATACAGATAGTACGATCCTTTTTAACCAAAACAACAAATGATGCAAAAGGACTTTTGCTAGGACGTATGTGTTTCATCTCCAAGAGCTCCTTAATGGCCTTCTCAATCTCTTCCTTATGCCTTTTGCAATGGCAATAAGTAGTAATAACAGGTTTTGCACCTTCCTCCATCTCAATCACGTGCTCAATACCTCTATCCGGAGGTCTTCCAAGTGGTATTCCACTGAAAACCTTGCTATGCTTATCCAACAAAGCTTGCACATCCACATCATACTCTCTCTTCCCCTCCAAAGAAGTAGTAGGCATGACTAAACATTGGGCTGCCCAATCAACTTGCCCATGACGAAATATCCTCTCCATCCTTTTTGCAGTAACAACATGAAGTGTACCATTTTGTTGTGACCTAATCACACATCGCCCCATTGCAAATGGGGACCCCCCTCTTTTTTTTTTTTTTTGAGCTCCAGTGCTGTTCTTGAGTCTTGGATGATGTCTTAGATTTATTTCATGATGAAGTCAGTGGTGTTGAGTCCTATAGTCCCCTGATGTCCTGATATTCTGATCCAGATGTTCTGAGATCCTGAAAAATGACTAAGTCAGGTATCTTGAAAATCCTGAAAATTGGCTAAGTCTGAAATCTGGTGGATCCCTCAAAATCTAGAATTTGCATGTTAAATCCGGTGGATTCGAGACCTATCTCAAACATCCTAAAAGGTATATTGAAAAATATTTAAAGTATAAGAAAATATATTTTTTAATATACCTTATTTTGGGGACTTTCATTTCTCGGCGCGAATTTGCTCTAGGATCTTAGGCGCATTTTCCCACTTGTAGACACTCAAATGTGCGCCTAGAGGAGAATGAACTTCAAATCACTTCTGATTGTAGCGCCTAGTGTTAGAACCTTCAAAATGACTAAATCTTACCAAAGGAAGTCTAGGCGCCTATTATCACTTGGATCATCATGAATGAGCGCCTAAGTGGAAGAAGAATAAGCATCTTGTATGAAGGCGCACTTTTGTGTCTAAATAACCTTATTTTGGCGCCTTGAAGGAAGATGTTCTAAATCCTAAGATCTAGTGCCTAAGTGTAAAATGGTCTCCGATAGGTTTGAACAAGTGATTGAAGCCATCAAATTGCCAAGAAATAAGCTAAGTATACTAAGGCGCCATTTCCTACTCAAAACATCATAAATGTGCGCCTAGACAAAAGAAGCATAAAACCATAGAATTTGATATCATTTTGAAGTGAGGAGTCCTGTTAGCAACAATACACTTGCCTGAAACTATCTAAGTTGAAACATAAGTTCATCTTCACCTAGGCGCAAATTTCCGTTAGGATAATCACTTTCTAGCGCTTAGGAACTTATCCAAATCAAGGCGCCCTTTGCCTTCAAAATCACTCATTTTGGGGCCTTGATGGAAATCAACTTACAATTGCAAGTCTTGAGGGTTTTCCATATCAACTACAATGATTGAAAGTTAAGGTGAGTGAAAAGAACATCTCTTAAACCTTAGGTGCCTATACATGTTCAAGCCATCATAAATGTGTGCCTAGATAAGGGGCTTAAGACTATCATTAAATGGGGTGTTTGTCTAAATAACCTCATTTTGGCGCCTTTATATGATGTGAACTTCTAAGTCTTCTAGGCGCATTTCACTCTCTGTGCAATCACTTCTAAGCGCCTAGGGATGTCAACCATTTGAAGTCACCTAATCTAACCTTGTAATAGATATTTGAAGTCATGAAATGCTATTCAAAGAGTCCCTGAATCTAAGCGCAAGATCCCTCTTGTTTGAACTCAAATTAGCGCCTAAGATGAGAAGTTGAGGAATCATTGTTATCATTGACAAATTTGCATCCTGGAGGGTTAAACTTAGCCAAAATTGGCTTAAGACAGTTAGGCGCCATTTTCAGCTGTTTGAACTCAAATCAGCGCCTTAGGAGATATACATCAGCTAAACGTCACAAGAAATGCGCCTTCATGAAGAACATCTAAATTGACATCCAATTTCAGTGCCTAAGGAAGAAATTGCATTGAAAGACACCTTTTGAATGAATCTCTTAAGGGAGATTGACCTTTTTAAGCCTTTATAATTGTTTGAAATCATTTAAAATGACAAATATGGAACCAACTTGTGCTAGGCGCCCTTTGCTCCTCTTTTTACCTATATATGCTCCTAGATTTGAAGTAGGATTATTACATGTTTAAAGTGATTCCTGTGTTATAAAAGTGATTAATATTGTTTCTCTTGTCTTGTAGGAGCATCAACAAAGCTGAGAAGATATTCAAGGAACGAAACACTTGGAACCACCAACAAGCAAAAAAGTGAAGTTGGAAGGCAATCACTACTAAGAAGAAGAAGACATCATGTAGCTGCTCTAAGAGGTCACTTCGAATCTAACATGTTAACACTCTTCATCAATGACATCATGTTAGATCACATCAAGTTCAAGTATACTTCATCAGTTGCATCATGTTTGAAGACATTCATCCATTCAGCTTCAAGTTCCTCCTGAAACTTCAAGTCTTAGAGAGTCTCTTACTCCATTATCAATGTATACATCATTATCATCATCTACTCTACATGAAGGAGCATCATTATCCTCATCTACTCTCCAGGAAGTATCATCCAAGAAGATCATCAACCTACCTACAAGAAGAAGAGGAGAAACACAGAGTTAGATAAATGAGCTACAAGTATCATATATCATACTACTTACAATGAACAAGGCAAGATCAACAAGGAGCATTCCCAAGCATTCAAGTTCAAGCAATCACATCAAAGATATCACAAGATGATACAATTTGGGAATATGCCCACAGAGCAAAGTGAATAAACAGTTGAAATCCACAAGTATGCTGAGGTGGCACCTATGTGGCATGTACCTATTATCAGTTCAATCATAATCAGCCACATCATATGATTGCATTCAATGTATCTACAACAAGCAAGAAGACAAAGAGGACGTCCATGTGGAAGATGCTCTAAAAGATTCCATCTTATCCTTATCTTCTTGGAAAACGTGTCTTCATTGCCTATATTGTGCACTAAAAATAGCAAGTTGTTGTAACAAACTGCCTTGTTGGCACGATCTGGACCCTTGGCTACGTGAATTGATCCTAGCCATTCATTGTAATTCTGGACTACTATATAAAGGCCTTGTTGCCTCATTTGTAAGGTAGTAGCTAGTAGTTCAGTTGGTAGGAAAGTAGAGTAGAGTAGGAAGAGACTCTCAAAATTCTTTGATAGTACTTGAAGTTGTTGTAAATATTTCTCAAGATTAATGCAAAGACATTGGAGCTTGTTTGGTGTTTAAGTGTTGTCTTGTGAAATGACATGGTTTCTTGTATCTTGATGAAGTGGAGAGATGTTTCAATTAGATTAGAAGTAGATTAGAAGCTCTTTGATGTAATGTATGTTTGTATTGGATATTTGATCAACTCCTAGCTCATGCTTTTAACATTCATCGCCGATGAAGTGTTGTGTAAAGCTAGTATGAGCCTCATTTGCATAAGTTCGATTGTGGATGTTTGTTTGAGTTGCGCCGTGTTGATGATTGTTTTTAGACAAGTCAACAATTAGAGTGAAATACAAAGTATCTGACTCCCTCTTGAGCAAAGTCTCTCGAATGCTGAACAAAGTGATCAAACAAGATGACTCCAAGGTTCCTTTCTGATGATTATGTAAGAGACAGCACAGTGACTAAGTATGATTTTGCTGTTAAACACAAAGGGACTTACATTAGATCTTTCTTCTTTCATTCAGCTTATCTCTCCTTCAGTGTGGATGATATGTATACAAGGTCTCAATAACAAAGAAATAGAAAAGGGTGAGGGTTTAGAAAACTAATCTAAGGTCAATGAGGTAATGATGATGTATTAAACAGACAAACTCCTAATCAACCTAACTCCACTTTGCCAAGGATGCCTACAACTACATGGAGTTGGTGCAATCTCCTAAGGTTACGCGAATGGTTTTCAAATCATGAAGGCTCATACAAGCACCCTTTGAACGGCGCAGCTCAAACAAGCATCCACAATCGAACTTAAGCAAATGAGGCTCAGACAAGCTTTACACAACACTTCACCAGCGATGAATGTTAAAAGCATGAGCTAGGAGTTGATCAAATATTCAATACAATATGCATTACCACAATGAGCTTCTAATCTACTTTTATTTCTAATTTGAAACACCTCTCCATTCCATCAAGATACCAGAAAACCATGTTATTTCACAAGATAAGACTTAAACACCAAGTGAACTCCAATGTTTTTTGCATTAATCTTGAAAATACTTACAACAATCTCCAAGTCCTCTCAGAGAATTTTGAGAGTCTCCTATTCTACTCCTAAAATCTACTCTCTAGTCTACTACTGATGATCTACTGAATTACAAATGAGGCAACAAGGCCTTTATATAGTGCTCCAAAATACATTGAATGGCTAAGATCAATTTGATAGCCAAGGGTCTAGATCGTGCCACCTCAGAGGTAGTTACAACAACTTTCTATTTTTAGTACAAAGAGGGAGGCAATGAAGGCACGTTTTCCAATGTGATAAGGTAAGGCAAAAGCATTTAAAATATTCCTCCACATAGGAATCCCTTTGGCTTTTTTCATTAAATGATACATTTAATGCATTTAAAATGATGTGTACTCGCCACATAGGTGCCACTTCAGCATACTTTGAGAATTGTATCAACTTGTAATGATGTATTCAATGTGATTGTTTGAACTTGTATGTTTAGGAATACATCTTGTAGATCTCGCCTTGGATGTATGATACTTGTAGCTCATTTGATTGACTTTGTAATGTTTCTTCTTTTTGTAGGTAAGATATATGATGACCTTCTTTGTAGCTTCTTGATGTAGATGATGATGACTTGAAGTAGAGTAAATGATGATGCTTCATTGATGACATGGAGTAGGAGACTCTCTTAAACTTGAAGTTTACTAGAACTTGAAATTGAATAGATGAAGTGTCTTTGCTTGATGTAGAAGTTGATGATGATCATCAAAGGTTGGAAGAACTTGACTTGAAGCTTGGATGAGTGAATGCCTTGTCTTTGAACACGATGCCACTTGATGAGGAGTTCCAACACAAGGATGATGAAGGATACCCTTGAAACAGCTACATGATGCCTTGCTCTTTTCTCATTCCTTACTTGTCAAAGGTTCTTATCACTTGATCTTTAGATGATTCCTCCTTTTTGCTGCAACACAAGTAAAGAAACAGCATCAGTCCCCTTTCGATAACACATAATACATAAGAATCATTACAAGCATTTCTAATCTAAGCACATGAGTTGAGGACTTTGATGTCTAACTTGAATGATATGAAAACTTTATCTAGACTTCACACTAAGATGGCGCGCTGGTTGAGGTAAGTGAATTCCTCCTGGATTCCTCCTTGATAAGCCTCTAAAGTTTGCCTTCAACATTTGACTTTACTTCCCTTCATAAGGTAGCGCTTTAGACAAAGGTTTTAGTCTCTCCTAGAATTGATGCACTAGATAAGTCGCATTGGATAAGGATTTCAAAATCCTCTTGATTTTCTTCTTGTCTGACGCACCGGTTGAGGGTTATGAATCCTTCTAGATTGGCGGATTAGATGAGGGTCTTTGAATCTTCTAGATTGGTGCACTAGTTCATACCTTTCGAATCCTCTTCCTCTAAGCGCCTTAGATCAAGTTTTGATTTCTTCTAGATTTCGCATTAGATAAGCATGTTGAAGTCTTCTTGAAACTAAACCTCTTTCGCATCAATTTGGTATCTCAACATCTCCTTGAAAGGGTGGCGCATTAGATAGAGAAAATGAATTCCTCATCAAAATGGCACTTGAATCTTGAAACCCTATAACCTAGGCGCCTTACTTCAAGGTGTCAAAATCCTCTGGAATTTTATTTATTTTGGTGCATCACTTCAAGGTGTGGAATTCTCCAGTAAGTATGCCTTAAAATTTGAAAAGAATCACCTCCTTCTTAGGCGCGTTGGACCAAGGGATTGAGATCCTCTAAAAACCCTTAATGTAACAAAACCCCTCCTTCATCTTAGGTCGCATTGGATGAAGGGTGTGATTTCCTCTAAAATTTGCATTGGTTAAAGATTTAAAATCCTCTAGAATCATCAAAAACCCACACCTTGACACCTAGCATTTTTCTTTCTCCTTGGCGCATTGCTTCAAGAAGGAGAATTCCTCATCAAAATCCTCTTCAAGTTGGCATTTTTTTTTTTGAAATCTCTTACTTCCTTCCACCTTTGGCGCATTGGTTAAGCAATTTGAATTCCTCTAGCTTTTGCAAAATGGATCAAGGTTTTGACAACTTAGATTTGAGCGCTCCGATTGACACCTTCGATTTCTTCTTCTTTGGATACATTGGTTGAAGGACAAAGGATCCTTTGAAGTGGCGCATTACTTGCCCACGTTGGAATCTTCATGACTTAGGCGCATTAGATGACCCATTTGAAATCTTCTAGGATTTAGTGTACTTGATTTATTTTTGAATTCCCCTACCTTCTTCCACCTTTAGCGCTTTGGATGAAGGCTTCGAAATCATCCTTAATGATGGCTCTTTGGATAAGAGCTTTGAAATGTTCTAAAATTGGCTCTAAGATTTAACCTTTGAATTTGACCTTGGTTGGAGGTCTAAGATTTTCGCATTGGTTGAGAATTTGAAATCCTCTGAATACTTGCTTGAAACATTCTATCAAGCGCAAAAGATCTTCCTTACTGGGTTTTGGCGGATTGGATCATCATATTAGAATCCTTTGGATTTTCGCATTGGATAGGCATGTTGAAGTCCTCTGAAACTTGCCTAATGAATAGCACCTTAAAAATCCTCTTCAAGTTGGCGGATTAGATGGGGAAGTCGGAATCATCATCTATGCTACCTTTGGCGCATTGCTTCAAGGTGTCGATTTCCTCTTCTTTTGGCGCATTACTTCAAGGTGTCGATTTCCTCTTCTTTTGGCGCATTACTTCGAGGGGGTGAACTCTTCTTGCAATTTGCGCATTGGTTGGAGGGTTCGGAATCCTCTTCTATCCTCTATCCTTGGGCGCATTTGTTCAAGCGCGAGGGATCCTCAACTTGAATTCCTCTTGAACGCGGCGTGATTTATGAAGATTTTGCGCCACTTTGATATCCCGTCGCATTGGATCAGCTTTTTGAATCCTCTGGAAACTTAAGCGTTTTTCAGGGTTCGTGAGGTAAAGGTATATTGAAAAATATATTTAAATATAAGTTGAGAGATTGAATTTCTTATACTTTAAATATTTTTCAATATACCTTTCAGGATGTTTGAGATAGGTCTCGAATCCACCGGATTTAACATGCAAAATCTAGAATTTGGAGGATTCACCAGATTTCAGACTTAGCCATGTTTTCAAGATTTTCAGGATTTCAGGCTCCAGACTTAGTCTTTCAGGATCTCAAACATACATCAAGAAGGGTCTCATTATTCATTACTTGGATAGAATTCAATCAAGAGTCTTCATCACTACAAGTTCATCCTCCAAATAAGACCTCTAGTTATAAAGCAAAATCTTCTAGGAGAGAGACTTATTGGATTGGCAGAGGAAATGAACCTAAGGCATCATCTAAGATCTCGTGCAAAACATCGGAGCTCAAAAAAGGGGGGTCCCCATTTGCAATGGGGCGATGTGTGATTTGGTCACAACATCTAGCGTCAACCCGAATAAATGTTCCTGAACATTTCAGAGACAAAAACTCAATCCAGACTCCAGAAACTTCAGACACTCCTCTCCTACCTATCAGCCAGCTAGACAACAAACTCAAAAGGGAAAAGAAGCATAGATTGGATCAAGACACTACATCTCCTGATGTGTGATTAAAGATAGATTTCGATTAAAACAATTTCTTAAGTGTTCCAAAGATAAACAAATGTCAGGCTTCAACATTTCCATGTACACCCACACACTAGATCAAATAAACACGACTACTCGATCAAAAAATCAGAACCATTTGCCAGCGCAACTATCCATACTTGAAGTTTAAAGTGCAAGCGCTTGAGTTCATTCCCATCCCTTAGAAACTAGGATCATCTAAGGTCGCCTGTCTCAAGCTAGGTAAATTCATGAAAGGCGGACGGATAGATATATATATAGATGAAATGGGTAGTGGCAATGCATAATGATATGTAAATGATGTTAAACGGAAAGATGATGGAATGGAAGTGGAAATGCACTGAAACGGAGAGGAACAAAATGCAATGAGACAGTGTGTCTCTACCATGACGCCTGTTTGCCAGGTTTTCATCATGATACTTATCCATGGCGCCCGTTTACCAGGTTTTCACCAGTGGACGAAAATTTTCTCTTTACTATTTTCATTTTTCATTTCTTTTTTTTTTTAAGACTGGATAACCATTACACACGTCGCCTGCTTGCCAGGTTTTCACCGAGGTAACGAATGGGAAGAACTCCAGAGTCTGATTCTGCAGATAACACAGTGGTCTATACAAACCATGTCAAGTTTATACATATTGATGTTGGCAGGAGACGATGAAATGATAAGATGAATGAAAACAGTGGACTATAATGTGGATTATATAAAACAGATAGATAAAAAGGTGTATCAAACATCAACCAGGTGAGTGGTGGGATATGCTTGATGGTGGGAAATGGAACGGATGGTGAAATGGATGATATATAGCAGAACGAAGTGAAATGGAACCTTGATCAACTTCTGTTCGTATCTACCTAAACTTCGAAGCTTGCAAGTGGAAAGAGATATATGATAGGGAACGGGAATGGATAATAACTAGTAATGATACTTTCATATCCTTTGAACTTAGGATTTCCTTTATTTTTAGTTCGCAGGATGAAGTAATGGATGGAATGGAAAATAGAATGGAATGATTGGATGGATTGGATGGATTGGATGTAGTAGCCCCTTTGGATTTGGCTACAAGTACCCAGAGCTTCATTCTTTAAGCAGTTTTTTCATTTTGGAGTGGAATAGCTTTTGATCATGCCTGGCTTAGAATTTTAGTATTTGTACCATGAGGCATAGAGATCTATAAAAGTTTCAGGAAGTTCTTGTTTGATGGGTATAAGCATCCAAGTATTGATTACTTAAAACAATGGGGAATGGGCAGAGGATTTGCAAACTTCTTGTCTAGGCGACACTCACATTCGTTGATCATGACTAGGAAATAGGTGAATGGATGAAGGATATGGCAATAGGACAAGTGGAGGAAGGATGGATCGCGGAGAATATGAATAGTTACCTGCCTTAAGACTTTGCATGGTAACGAAGGCGAAGTGAACATATATAATAGGTGGATAATGGAAAACGATGGATTTTAGACGGAGCGAGTGGGAACACCAACATCTTGACCTTGCCTTGTATGCAGTGGCTAAGGTCACTTGAAAAGGATATTGACATGAAAATACTCCAAATGATTCATAAGGACTTCAACTTATCCTTCTGGAGTATACAACGAACAACAGGACCATATAAATGATTCAGACATCAGACTTGAATTCATTATTGGATGAAGAATGCAACATGGATGGAGGTTTTTATTGCTTTGAAATGAAATGGATGGAGAGCGAAATGATGGATGGAAGTATGCAGAGATGCTTATGATGGAACGAAATGGAAACATGAATTACCTTGAGATGTTCACTTGATACAGGCTCACAAAGACTCACCTAGCAACTTCGGGATCATTAAGATGTGTAAGATATAAAAACCTCAAAATACTTCAGTCAATACCGAACAATTGACTCATCTCCCAAGAGCAGGCAGTCATGCTATCTGACACTAGTGATGGAATCCACGGGAAATCCATCAATCATGACCCAAGTTTCTCAAAGGAATAAGTAAGAACTCATAAAGTTAAGATTTGGCATTTTAAAACATTATGATCAGAAGACAATAGTGTCAAGACACAATATATGATTAGTTTCCAAGTCAAGTTCAAAATCTAACAAGATGATAAATTGAAAGAAAAATGTCTTCGGAATCTAAGACTTTCATGAATGAATGTCTAAGAAATGAACTAACATGTTATCACGAACTGAAACTAGAGTGTGTTTAAGATAACATCACCTTCTTACAAATAGGAAACCCGACACGACAATGACTAAACTAAACAAACAACTAACAAAAGCAAATGACAACTAATCTATGAAAGCAAAACTAAGCTAAGGAAAAGACCACAACAAACAAGCAACACTAAGCTAAGACAAACTAACACTTGAGTCAAATGACATCAAGGAGCAAATTTATTCTAAGACGCGACATGAAATAAAACCCTACTCTAACCCAGCTATGTACAAGCAACAGAGATGCAACCCAGGACACAGAGTATATACAAGCCCTGGCATGATTATTCAGTATGTACAACAGTAGCAATGCAGCAGTGACAGTTCTCAACCGGGCAAATTCATCTTTGAATTCAGAGAGAAATTCGTTTTTTAGGCGACAGTCCTCAAATACAGGAAAAATTTCTAGAGGTATTATGATCAATTGAGGATTCTCATCGGGACCATGATTTATCCAGATACAAGTTGTTCTACCCAAACTTCCATAATCAAACTCATATTCAACATATGCATTGTGTTTAGAATTATCATCATCACTATCAGTGCTATCAATGCTATCAACTAGAAGTTCATGATGTTCAAAATGAATTCCTCATCAAAATGGCACTTGAATCTTGAAACCCTATAACCTAGGCGCATTGCTTCAAGGTGTCGATTTCCTCTTCTTTTGGCGCATTACTTCAAGGTGTCGATTTCCTCTTCTTTTGGCGCATTACTTCAAGGGGGTGAACTCTTCTTGCAATTTGCGCATTGGTTGGAGGGTTCGGAATCCTCTTCTATCCTCTATCCTTGGGCGCATTTGTTCAAGCGCGAGGGATCCTCAACTTGAAATCCTCTTGAACGCAGCGTGATTTATGAAGATTTTGCACCACTTTGATATCCCGTCGCATTGGATCAGCTTTTTGAATCCTCTGGAAACTTAGGCGTTTTTCAGGGTTCGTGAGGTAAAGGTATATTGAAAAATATATTTAAGTATAAGATGAATTTCTTATACTTTAAATATTTTTCAATATACCTTTCAGGATGTTTGAGATAGGTCTCGAATCCACCGGATTTAACATGCAAAATCTAGAATTTGGAGGATTCACTAGATTTCAAACTTAGCCATTTTTTCAGGATTTTCAGGATTTCAGGCTCCAGACTTAGTCTTTCAGGATCTCAAACATACATCAAGAAGGGTCTCATTATTCATTACTTGGATAGAATTCAATCAAGAGTCTTCATCACTACAAGTTCATCCTCCAAATAAGACCTCTAGTTATAAAGCAAAATCTTCTAGGAGAGAGACTTATTGGATTGGCAGAGGAAATGAACCTAAGGCATCATCTAAGATCTCGTGCAAAACATCGGAGCTCAAAAAAGGGGGGTCCCCATTTGCAATGGGGCGATGTGTGATTTGGTCACAACACGCCGTTTAATGGGTGTTTATATAAGCTTTCATGATGTGAAAACCTTTTGCTATCCTTAGGAGATTGCACCAACTTCATGTAGTTGTAGGCATCCTTGGCGAAGTGGAGTTAGGTTAATTCAAGAGTTTGTCTATTCATGTATCATCATTGCTTCATTGACCTTAGATTAGTTTCTTTAAACCTTATCTTTTGCCTTTTCTTTATTATTGAAACCTTGTATATATATCATCCACACTGAAAGGAGAAATAAGCTAAGTGAAGTATGAAGAAGTCTAACGTAGGTCCCTTTGTGATTATCAGCAAGATCACATGTAATCACTAAATCTATCCAATATAAATCATGAATATGGAACCTTGAAGTTGTCTCACTGGATCACATAGCTTAGCCTTTGAGAGACTTTACTCAAGAGAGAGTTGAATACTCAGTGTTTTACTCTATTGTTGACCTGTCTAAAAATAATCATCAACACATTTGACATGCCTCTCAAAACCACCTTCTTACCATCAGCATGGAACTTAAGTTTCATAGATTGGAAGTTCAATGTGATCTCCCCCAAGGAACGAAGCCACTGAATTTCTAGGACAGCATCGGTATCTCCTATACTTACCACATAGAAATCATCCTTCACTTCATAGTTTCCTAATAGGAGACTCATCTTTGGAATTCTTCTAGCGCAATAAAGAGTGAAACCATCCGCAACCATAACATTAAATCCTTCAGACTCCTCGGTTTTCAGCCCTATTTGTGCAACAACACCTTCATCGATGAAGTTGTGTGTAGCACCAATATAAATTAAGGTAGTGATTCTTTGGCCACACAAAACATCACAGATCCTAAAAAGATCATTTTTCTGATTGCTCGAAAGTTGCGCAGAGGAACTATTACTATTCTTCTCCTCTTCTAGTTCTTCTGTGACTTTTTCTTCTTCATTTTCTTCATGATCAGCTTCTTGTTCTGAATTTTCTGATTCTGATTCGTCATCAGAAACCACCTCTATGTAATGAACTTGGCCCTTTCCAAAACATCTATGACTCGGGGCCCAAGGCTCTTTGCATATAAAGCCAAATTTCTTTCTTCTTAACTCATTTCTGACCTCCTCATCCATTTTTGGAGGTAAACTCTTGGGCTCGTTGAAACTTTTCTAAAATGATTTCTTATCTTTCCTATGTGGGAAAGACGGGCTGAAATTTACTTTTTGGATTTGAGAACTCCATGTTTCTTGCTCTCTTTATTGACTCTTGTAAAGTAGGTGGGTCAAATGCTTTAACCCATCCTCTAAGGGGTTCAGCCAATCCTTCAATGAATAAAACAACAAGTCTTCTCTTCGATACATCAAGAACCATTACGGAGAGTTTCTGAAAATCAGCTACATAAGTGTCAACTAAGCCATATTGCTTCAACTGAGCTAATTCTCTGAAATGCAACTCTGGATCCTTCTTATCAAATCTTTCGATCAACATTTGGGTGAATTCAACATGAGTCAATGAGATCATGTCCCAAAGTCATCATCCCATGGTGCCACCACTCATGGGCATCTCCTTCCAAATGAAGCGTTGCATACTTAATCGCCTCATTTTCAATCATGGGATTGAGAGAGAAAAATGTGTCAAGTTTTTGCACCCATGTACGTGCAGTGCATTTGCTGGAACCATCAAGGCAGGTATGGACAACTTGCCCGCCCTACATTGCAAATCTTGATTTTGAGGACCTCTATCCCTCCTGGGCTTATTCATCAACTTGAGTTGACAAAAATCTGTCAATGACATGGCAGCATGAAATTAATCTCCCAGAGCTCAGTACTCATGCAAATAATCCAAATATCCCTCTTCTACATTTTGTTGTCCTCCATTGCCTTCTGCAACACCATCTCTATGCAAAAATGTAGGCATCAAAGGCCTTGATACTGCTGATGTAAGATACCCAACTAATTCTACCAAAATTTTTCCTTACTTAGACAATTTTACTTGCTATCAACTCATCAACTATTTCAACAACACAAAGATATATATCAAAGATAACTATTTGAATGAATCAACCTTAAGCTGGGTACTTGTTTTATTACTTGATTCAATTCAGCTCACAATGTCTTATTACATGAATAATGCTTTCAATGGCATGAAGTTACACTTTATTCAAATGGAATTACAAAGCAGGCCTTGGAGCCTTGATGATTACAATGGGTGCCTATACTTGATCAACTCAAATTGAACCCAATGATGTTAACTGAATGTTAACACCTCACAGTATCACAAGGGAGCATCACCTTGTCAGTTGAGGGAGCATCACCCCAACACTTGAAACTCGCAGGCCTCAAGATTACAAGCTCAACAGCTTTGCAGAGAGAAGTTTGTCAAATGCATAGATGCCAAATGAATGAGAGAGCACCTCCTTTTATAGGCCTTCCAAAGGCAATGAAGGCACGTTTTTCAATGCTCAAAGAGGAACCAAGGCACGTTTCCCAAGAAGCATATCCAAGGGAATATTCCATCTGACAACTCATTCTGAGTTGGCAAGCTTATTCAGAAACCTTGACACGGATCCCGAAGACATTCTGTTGACCAATGAGAGCTCAGGTAGTTACAACTACCTTATCTTCTAACTAGGCGCCAATTGTTGATCCAGGCGCCCAATTGAGGTAGCAGAGTTATGAAATAGGCGCTATTCCAGGCTAGGCGCATTCAGGAGGTGAGAAAATAGCTAGGAGTGCGCCTTGCATGTAAGATGACTTTCCTTGGCGATTCTTCAAGTCCTGATGTTCTGGGAGGTGGAATGCTTCAACTGGGAGTGAGCGCCTAGCTTGGGAAGAGCTTCCAAGTGTTGTTACCTTGATCCAAAGAGGTATCTGGACACTCAACTTAACCAATCTCCTTAAGGCGCTCATTGAGATTGATCAAGGCGCCACTTGAGGGTTAGGCGCTACCAAAGAAGTGCGCCATACCTTGACTTCAATCCAGAGGCCCAACTAGACTCTAGGCGCCAAAATGACATTGTAGCTGCATAGCTTTCAAGACCAAGTGCCAACTGGAGATGATATTGCGCCTTGCTAGGGTTAGGCGCCAAATTGAGGTCTGCAAAGATGCTAGGCGCCAAATTGAGGTCTTTGGAATCCAGGCGCAATATAAGCTTCCCAAAATACTTCTTTGCCAAGGCGCATTCCTAGGATTCAAAGCCATGATTCAGCGCACTTTTGAGAGATTTTCCACCTTAGGCGCACTTTGAGAGAGTTTCCATCTTAGGCGCCAAAATAGAAGTGCTGCATCTCACATATCTTCCAACTTCAAACTTTCAATTCTACATCCATTTACTCTAGGCGCTCAAATGGAGGATCCCTGGGATCAAGTATTGGCGCCTTGTTGCTCTTGGCGCCCACTTGGATGACTCAACATGATATTAGCGCCTAAAGTGAATAGGCCTTCATCACTTATTCAATTCACTTAGAAGACTTCACTTTAGAAAACTTATTAACTCTTCCTCTTGAAATGACAACTTATCTTCAATTCCTTGATGAAGCGCTAACTCAGAGCCACAGAAACTCATCCTAGGCGCCTATTAAGATTGTAGGCTTAGAAAGTTGCGCCTTTCTTGAGTTGAATCCATTTGAAGCCTTGCCACTCACTTAGTTGTCTATCCATGTTTTCCGGAGGATTCATTGTACCTCTATCAACTTCATCAGTCAAAATCTCTCTTATAATGCACTTAGGCGCCATTTGGATGTCTTTTAGTCTAGGCGCCATTTGATAGTTGTTCCAGGTAGATTTGAAGGGAAAAGTGCGCCTAGTGATGTTCTCTGAAGATTTCCAAACGAATGAGTCATTTTGCAGATCAAAACACTCATTTTTTCCAAAGCGCCCTAGATGATATGATTGAAGTGCTTCAAAGCTTGATGATTCTTGTTTAGGCGCACATTTGACATTGAGCAAGCTAGAAGGTGCGCCTTGACTCTAGGAGTCCTGCCTTAGTAAATTTTGGCTTCCAGAATCAGCCAATTTCAAGTTTCTGACTTTGTTCCTGCAAAACAAAAGTTGAGTTAGTCAAAAACCACTTCATTCCCTCATTATTTAGAATTAGCCTCCGGGAATGAGGAATAGGCTAATCCATTCTTCACTTGACGATCAAGTTGGAAACGGGGACATGACAGCTGATCCCACAACAGTTCTGGTGTTGTTATGGTTGTTCCCATTGTTTGTAGAATGAGTAGCTTCTCCATGGTTATTATGATCCACTCTAGGCACACCCATATTTTGCAATATCAAAGTTACAATATTAGTCAACTGCTGTTGACCTCAAGCAAGATCATTTAGAATCATCTCTAAATTGTTTCCCTCAATCTTCTTATCTCTATCTACCTAAGTTACCGAATCGGAATCGGGCACAAGTACGGGTACGTGAATCCGGTACGCCGGTACACCAATTTTTTTTAGGGGGTTGGGTACATTTTGGGTACGTCAATACAAAAAACATATAACAAATTTAAAATATATATATATTCTAAAACATTTAGTATTATTAACTATTAGTCAAATATAATAAAATAATAAAAATATTAAAATAGAATATTTAAATTTACTATTTAATATATTATTATATTAATAAATAATATTATATATATTATTATATATAATATATATTAAATTATATATATAATAAATATAATAATAAATACACTTTAGAATTAAAATGTAAGTTTATTAATATATTTATCTCCTATTCACGTTTATTAATAGGATCTCCTATCGTTAATGCTCTCTTCATCACTCTACTTTGGTTGGCGTTGATCCCTCTCCTCTATGGGCCTTGAGGCAAGCAGACAGTCCCATGCATTAGAGGAACAAACGGAGTCACTCAACCACTTGGGAATGATGCAGATGGAATAGAAAAGGGCAAAGCTTGAATTCACGGTGGACCAGGAGTGCTCACTTCTAATCTCAATAACTAGCTCTTCTATCTAGGCGATCAACCGATCGATTCCTCAATATTCTCTATTCCCGATACCGGGCCTTAAGGCAGGTCGACTCTCGACCCTCTCCGGCAAAGCAAACAAAGGTCAACATAACCCGGTTTTTGCCTGCAATTAAATGAACCCTGATCAAATCCGCAAGCGATTCAAACCAGGTTCCGATTCCGGGACGTTTCGTACCCGGAATCGGCCTATACTACCGACAATTGGGCAACGTGTATATATATATACATTGATCAAATGTTTTTATTTTATTGCTGCAGCTGTTGGGACCCACGTAGGAGGGAAAACTTGGTAATCAAAATTGAAAATCCTGATGAGGCGTTAGCCATGCTGGGACCCACTATTATTTTCCTTGGATATTTTAATTCTCCATGGGGTCTCCTTGTCCCCACTGCATCATTATTCCTAAAGACTCCTTAATTTCTGCTGACATGGAGCATATATGAGGACAAATTTATCTTTATTCTTGGTGGCTCCTATTATTTGGATTGTGGGAATTGATATAGTCTGGTTTAATTTACCTGGACGCTGAAATGGCAAAATCTTATCATTGTGAAGTCATCGAGAATTTAGGACTTGCGCTGATTGCAGATGTTTTTAGCGACTTTCAATTTCAATATAAGGCATATGAATATTGGTGAATACCAATTATAGAATATGGCGTTTCTTTCTTCCATCAACGGCTGGAGCAAAGGCGACTAAATTGAATAATTGTTATTTTCAACCCCATCCATAATCCTTCATGAACGAATAGAATCCGGGATGCTCATGGAGACCATCTTATTTAAGTTGGAGAAATCACATTGTTTGAGGCAAGGGGGGAGAAAATCTGAGTGGAAGTAGTATGTAGTTCATTTTTTGAAGTCATAGTTGATCACCATAATTTTTTTTCTGTTAGTGAAGTTTGTTGTCATCCAAGAGTGGGCCAATAGTATGGCCATAGATAAATAATTAAAATGCGTGATATTATATGTAGTGTGATGTAATATCCCGAATAGGATCTGCCCTAGAATTCTGACTTTCTGCCCTAATTTTCTGATTTCTTTTTCTGCTCAAACCCTAATCTGAATTCTGATTTTTATTTCTGAAGTAAACATAATCATGGGCAGCGAATATACATGCGCCAAACACTCAAATAAACATGCCAAACATGTGTGCTTATGAAGACAACATCAAACATGAATCCAACCACTGGATACAACCATCTAAATTCCAAACATGTGACAAATAAATCTGATTTCTGAATGTAGAAGTCTGCTGCTACAGATCTGAATATTCTGAATTGAATTTACCATACATTCATGGGCTCAAACATGCCAAACATAGCCCAGATTTCTGCTATGACAAATCAGTCTTTTACATTGACAAATGATTGCTCATACATACCAAAATAATGAGGGATGAGGTCTATGCTTCAAACCCTAGGAGGGCGAACTGATTTGGCACTTGATCTTGATACCATGAACTCCAAAATGATCCTCAAATCCTCCAAATAGGCAGCACATGCAGGGATGCAAGGTGGTGGCTACGGTTTGGGGTTCCAAAGCCCTCCAAGCATGAAATCGCTCCACAAAATGCAAATCGCCCTTCTTGGGAAGTGGCACTTCAATCTAGGGTAAACCCTCATTCAACCTCCACACAAAACCCTCCAAAAGGTGGTGCTCCAATCTGCTCTAAAAGCTGAATATGATCTTCCTTCTCCAAATTGTATTTGGCCACAAATCTTACAATTTGGCCTTAGGGTTTCTCCTCACCAAAGTGCAGAAATAGATATGCCGTTGCAGCTCAATATCCTTCTCCAAAATGCCAATGAAGTGCAATTGTTGTGATGTCCCTATGTTAGATGCATAAATTAAATTAAAGATTTAATCGATAAAATCATGCCATTTAAATTATCACATGAATTTATTATGAATTCAAATGCTGATCGATCCATTGGAGAATAATAAACAGCAATCTATAAGAGGTGTGATTAACTTGTTAAAAGGAGACGAATTGTTTATGGGACGATTTAGAATTTGTGAGGAGGCATGATCCATATGAGACAAAATAGTTAGCAATAAAGTACAACGATCACCACGAAGGGCAGCGATCCAATAAAGAGATTTGTCTTATCATTAAAAGGCATGACCCTTCAACATCATATGGAAGATATAAAAGTCAGATTGAAGGCTTCCAAGGAAAGCAGAGATCCGAGGAGGAATCATCATGGAATATCATATGAATGAAAAGCAGATTGGAAGAAGATAATTCTGAGTTTTAGAAGAGGATCAGATTTAATGGAGAAGCAGAAAGCATCATAATTACTAGAGCATTCGACTCAGAAATAAAAGCCATTGTGATATTTATATAATACAGTTTCAGATCTACAGGTTAGACATGTATTCAAGTCACTATGCTTATTATGCAATCAAAGAAATATTGTGAACATGTCAGCTTTGAATCTATATAAGTAATTTATTGTTATTTATAATAATCCTCCATCCTAGGAGTGAAGGACAAATAGGCTGAGGCTATGCAGTCTTGCCATACCCCCCTAAGGCCAGTTTGGAGGCAATCTGATCTGCACCCCTGCCATACCCGTAAGGGCCAGTATGGAGGCCACGTATGACAGCTTGAACCTGCCAAGCCCCCTTAGGGCCAGTATGGAGGAACTGAACATGAGAACTGCCATGCCCCCCGTAAGGGCCTGCATGGAGTCATCATGTACCAAGGAATGTCATGTCTTCACTACTATGATGGAGTGGAATTCATGAATGTAACTTCATAACAATGAGTTGTTAATTATAAGAGATAAGGCATGGATAGGGAACAAGACAAGTGCTCTACTAAGTACGCCACTTTGGTGGATGTCAAAGTCCTGCCACCAAAGCCAAGAGGGCCAAAGTTCTGCTCTTGGGCTTAGTATGAGTAGCTGAGTCAAACCTATCATGTCCTTATCCCTATGTGTTGATAGTAATAGGAATATTGAAGTTGAATTCTGAATTTACTATATGCTTGGTTAACCCTAACAATGATATTGGTTTATATGTATATATGCATGCACTTGTGTTTTCTATGTGATGAGTGCAGGGATTATATTCAAGAACATAAGGAAGAAATAACCACCTATAAGTCATCTTCTTAACCCTAATTTATCATAATTGTGATTGTAGGGTTTAATCTAGGGCAAATCCAGAAGGGAACATTACAAAATTGATAATTTAGGGTAAAATTAGTATTGTTCCTAGAAGGGGACATTACAATTGTGAACTCCATGATAAATCCACCTCAAGATGAGTTAGGTTTTCGTCCAACCCACCAATATTCCTAAGGGTTTTTGTCCTTGGAATATGCTGAACCAAAGTTGCAGCCAAAGAGATAAATCTCCAAATGAAAATGATATGAATGATTGATTGCAAATGACCTCCAAAATGCCTTCTTTTATAGGCATCCAAATAGACTCCCTCATGGCTGACCTCCTTAGCAAAATATATTTTATTTTATTTTCTATTTCCTTCCAACTTGGCTGACCACCCTTGGCAATGTATTTTATATTTTTTATTCTCCTTGCTAGGTCATCCACCTCTTGGGCAATTTTCTTTGTTCATTTTTAACTCACCAAGTGGCTCACAAAAATATATGAAGTCATTCCACAACACAATTTGGTCCAGCAAAATTAGTTAAATATAAATAATCCGAAATAATTAAGATTGCTTAGTATTTAACCAATTAGGTTATTCCCTTGCCCTTCCGGATTAGCCTACGGGAATAGAATAGGCTAACTGACTCCGTTAGGTGATCACTCGGAAAAAGGGGACATTACATGTGAGCTTCCTATAGTGTGGGTAGTTTGTAGTAAGATTAATGTATTGCCTGTATGCGAGGTATCAATTTGTTGAAGTATAAAGTCTATAGTTTCAATCCTGTAGAGTTACATATATAGTGTAGATTTTGGTTGAAGTAAATCTCCCAGTGTATAGTTAATTGCAAAAGCTTCCAAGTCTGTAATGAGGTTTTGTATGCATGTGTTCAGACTGAGTTGATGAAGTAATCTTTGTAAAGTTGGAATTTTCATGAATTACAATGTTGACAATCTTTTCTTGGAACCGTTGTTACAATATGTTTGTATATGAATTATATCTATGTGAGACACTACCTGGATTGGCTACCCACTGAAGATACCCGAACCTCAACTGCATCATTTGGTATCAAAGCAGGTTGATCATTGGGGTGAGTATTGAAGAGTTGATGTTGATAAAAGAGAAGAAATGGTGATAAAAAGAATGAGTAATGTGTAAAAATATGTTGGCTGTCCTCCAACAAGAGTAGTGTTAGGTAGAAGATGTGCTAACATCCTCCACTATGTGGAAGTGGGTAGAGGGGGTTTTGAGAATGTGCATCTTCCAATGACTTTGTTGAGTAGAGGATAGTTGGGGTTGTGAGTGAGTTTGTTGCAAGTGTAAGCCCTGTAACTACAAATAGTTGAAAGTGAAGATGTCTTTGAAAAAGAGGATGACGATGGTCTTGAAGAGGCCGATTGAACAAAAAATAATGGAATAGAACCAAGAGAAATATTACCTTGAAAAGATTGTGAACATCCTTTTAAGAATGAAAAAGTTGGAAGCTAAGCAACTTGGAAGAGTTGTTGTAGACGCAATCAGAAAAAGTGAAGAATGTCACATTGGTGGCATGAAATAAAATGAGACTATACCTGAGAAGGAAATCTATGAGAAGATAATGGACTTCCATTTGAGATTGAAGAGGTTAGAGGCTAAGTAACGAAGAGGGGTTGCCATACATATGATTAAGAAGGACAAAGAATGTCATACAAATGGCATGGCAAAAGAACAGAATGTGAATGAAACATGTCTTCCTAAAGGCATGAATGCATAAGTGGATAAGATTGTAGCGGAGAAGGGTAATGATGAAAATTTTGTTTTGTCTAATGTTGATTTGTTTGCAGATACGAAGGAAGGTGAAAACAAAGAAAAGAAAGTCCTCACTTGAGGATAATGTAGAAGAGAAAATAGTAGCAGAAGTCTAAGAAGTACAAGTTGGAGAAGAAAAGAGTGTTGTTGTAGAAGTTCCTTTGGAGGTAGTAGCTGATTTGAGAGCTGAAATAGTGGCTAGTGAAGGCCTTGTATTTGATCATGGAGATGATGAAGAGAATTCTTTGCTTGAAGAGGAGATTAAGAAGACTGGGGAGCTTTTTAGTTCGTGTGATTCACCACATGAAGATATTGTTGAAGAAGAGAAAATGGAGAAATTTGCAGATGACTGAGTGGGTGAAGAGGAGAAAGATAAGAAAATTTCTAATATTATAATATTGATTATGCTTATTTATATGAAAGTATTACAATAAGTGAGAAGAATACAACAATTGAAAGTTCTTTAGAGAAAAAGAGGATGTTGACGGATGAAGTGCAGTTGAATGCACAAAAGCTTGTTGTGGGTAAAGCGCAAGATATAGATGGCCTACAAGCAAAATATATAAAATGGGGCATGGAACTCCTCACACCGCACATCAAAAGAATATTTAATGGGGTCATTCAAAATGGTTTTCCGGCGGCTTGGACAACCTGTGTCGTTATTCCTTTGCTTAAAAGTGGGGATGCCAATAACCCTTCAAATTACCGCACTATAATGATCAATCCCCTTTTTGGAAAACTCTTTGGGAGCATGATAGAGCGTCGGATCAGTACTTGGGCAAAAAAGGAGGGAAAGAGAGCAAAAGGGCAAGCTCGTTTTAGACCAAAACACTCTACAATTGACCATTGCATTACCCTCAGACACTTAATTGAAAAGGTTTGGGACAAACAGGGTGAAGAGGTTTTTTGTTGCTTCGTCAACTTCAAGAAAGCATTTGATACCATTCCTAGAAGCAAATTATGGAGTAGAATGGAAGAATTGGGGATCCCGGAAATGTATAGGGCTGATGTCCATAGGCTATACGATCAAGTTCGGGCCAAGATTAGAACCAAGCAAGGTTTCTCAGAATGCTTTGGGAGTGACATTGGGGTCAAACAGGGATGCCCGCTATCCCCTACCCTGTTTGGGCTTTACATTGACAAATTAGAGGACTGGATAGACAAGTTTGGTGGTGGAGGAGTCCACTTGACCAGCTATGTAATAAAGCTGCTCCTTTATGCAGATGATCTTATTCTAATGGCAAAAACAACCCATGATTTAAGAGAACACTTGAAGGCTTTAGAAATGTTTTGTCAGGAGGTTGGGATGCAAGTGAACACTAGCAAAACTAAGGTCATGATCTTTACCTTGAAGAGAAAGAAGGCTCAAATTGAATTTGTTTTTGAAGGCAGCCCCCTGCAGGTGGTTAATGAATACAAATACCTTGGCCTTGATTTCAGCAATAAGCTTAGTTGGGAGACGTGTACAGCAAAAAGAATACGAGGATGGAAAGCTTTATACTCATTGCAGAACAGATGCAGAAGCTCCGAATTATGGGATTGGAAAACTAAGAAAACTCTTTTCGGATTGTTGGTGGTGCCGGTGTTGCTTTATGGGTGTGAGGTGTGGGGTGGCAACACATCAGCGTTGAAGTGGAGACAGATAGAGAGGTTACAAAAGCACCTAATCACAAGCAGCCTTAAGACAAAAACGTCAGTTCCGTATGAGATCGCTCTAGCTGAGGCCGGTGCCTTTCCGTTGGAAGCATCAGCTTTGATTCGGTTGTTAAGTCATTTAAAGAGGATTGAGAACATGGAGTTGCTACGTTGGCCCAAAATGGCAGCAGAAGAAAAAGTAGATAGAAGGAAGAGCACATGGATGAAACAAAATGACAATTGGATGAATAAGTGGGATATCAACATGAAAGAGTGTCCAAACATGATTGGTGCAATTAAGCAGTACGTAAGGGAAAAAGTCAAAGCAAGCATGTGGATGAGGCAACTTGGGAGGAAAAGAGAGTACTATATCAAACATTTTAATCCTTCATATGACCACACACAAAAGACATCTATAGGGGCAGAAATAAAATGGAAAGCGAAAATGCTAATAGCTCAACTAAGGACCAGTTCACACCAGCTCAGGTGTGAAACCGGTAGGTGGACAAGGCCGAAAGAGGAGTGGGCAGATAGGATATGCTGTTTTTGTACTTTGGGGCTTGTGGAAACGGAATGGCACTATATCATGGAATGCCCGGCCTACGAGGATTTTCGGGCCATTTACATTGATATTTTGAATGTGGTCTCCTTGAATAACTTGTTTGAAGAAGAAAGGATAACAAATATAGCAATTTATTTGACTAAGATTCACAGCAGAAGAGCAAAGATTCTGAAAGAAAAAGGGGGCAACAAGAAGTCGCTGTTTGGGCAGCAGTCCCGTATAGAGCTTTCGTGATTGGCAGCACTGTTGTTATCCATGGTCCCATAGGCTGTTTGGCCTCGTGGACATTATTAAAAATCTTCATTCATTCATTCATTCATTCAAAGGAAGAGAATGAAGAAGTGAGTGAAGAAAAAGAGCTAAAAATTTCTGATTTCCATAAGAGTGTTAATATTGATTTGTGTACAGATGAAGTGGTGAGAAAAGAAGATGTTGAAGAAGAGATGGTGAAAAATATTTATGATTTTCATAATGTTGTAAATGCTGATAAAGTGGTGTTTGCAGAAATAGAAGAAAAAGTACTTATTTTTTATAAAATTTATTGTGAAGATTTGAGTGCAAGTGAAGATGATTTTTGGTGGAAGTGGATGGTTTATGGTGGGTTGAATCCCATGAAAACAGGAAGGAGATGGTGGAGAAGAAAAATTAAAAGGAAAAGGTCAGTTAATGGTGGACTAAGGTCCATGAGAGACTTGAAAGATAATGAACAAATCTGGGAGAAGGAAGTATGATTTGTTCCAACTAAATGTTGGATGAAGCAAAGGACGAAATCTTCTGAAGTGTTTGATTCAATAATGGAGCTTGCTGCGGAATGTGTGGTTTTATCATTAGCTCAAATTTGTGAACTATGCTCACAAACTTCTTACCCAACGTGTCTGATGCAAAAGCATCCCTGTCGACATTCTACATATTACTTTTAAGATCTTTGTTGCTCGGCGGTTCCTTTGGGGCCCACAAATTTTGAACGACAACCTTATATATATGCATTGATCAAAAGTTTTTATTTTATTTATGGGCGCTACAACTGCTAGGACCCACGCAGGAGGGAAAATTCAGGAATCAAAATTGAAAACCCTGATGAGGCATTAGCCATGCTAGGACCCACTATTATTTTCCTTGGATATTTTAATTCTCCATGGGGTCTTCTTGTCCCCTAGGCGGCATCATTATTCTTGAAGATTCTTAAATTTCTGCTGACATGGCACATATATGCGAACGAATTTATCTTTATTCTTGGCAGCTCCTATTATTTGGATCATGGGAATTAATATAGTCTGATTTAATTTACTTGGACACTAAAATGGCAAAATCTTATCATTGTGAAATCATGGAGAATTTCGGACTTGCGCCAAGAGTAGATATTTTTGGTGACTTTCAATTTCAATTTAAGGCATATGAATGCTAGTGGCTTCCAATTATAGAATATGGTGTTTCTTTCTTCCATTGATGACTGAAGCAGAGGCGACTGAATTAAATAATTGCTATTTTCGACCCCATCCATAATCCTTCATGAATGAATAGAATCAGGCGGGGGCCGGGGGAAGCGGGGGGATCATGGAGACAATCCTATTTAAGTTGGAGAAGTCGTATCGTTTGAGGCAAGGGGGCAGAAAATCTGAGGAGTGGAAGTAGTATGTAGTTCATTTTCTGAAGTCATAAATGATCGCCATAATTTTTTTTTTTCTGTTAGTTAAGTCCATTGTCATCCAAGAGTGGGCCGATAGTATGGCCATGGATAAATAATTAAACTGTGGGATATTATATGTAGTAAGATTAATGTACTACCTGTATGCGAGGTGTCAATTTGCTTAAGTATGAAGTCTGTAGTTTGAATCCTGTAGAGTTAAGTATATAGTGTAGATTTTGGTTGAAGTAAATCTCCCTGTGTATGGTCAATTGCAAAAGCTTCCAGGTCTGTAATGAGGTTTTGTATGCATGTGTTCAGACTGAGTTGATGAAGTAATCTTTATAAAGTTAGAATTTTCATGAATTACAATGTTGACGATCTTTTCTTGGAACTGCTGTTACGATATGTCTGTATGTGAATTATATCTATGTGAGAGGCTGCCTGGATTGCCTACCTGTTGCATGTATCCAATCCTGGACTGCACCACATGCCCCTAAAAGTGCTTTTCAGCACCACCCTTTCTCAAAAGCAGGCACACACATTAGCGAACAGGTTCAGAAGATTCCAGAGTTCAAATTTTGTAGCAGACTAAAGTGCACTCAGTGTCTCCCTGAACTAGACCACGCACAGGGCCTAGTCCTAGGACCCAAATTTCACAGATTATCTTTGTTTGAAATCTCTAATCATTGATTCACTACCAGTTTCCAACTCTCTGTCATAGTGTCTCAGGTAGCCAAGAGATCAACATTGACATCAGGCGGAATTCTAGCTAATGCTTATTTCCATTTCAATTATCTATGTCTCAGAATACTCAGATTTCAGTTTCCATTAGCCAATCTCAAACTCATTTTAATCTAGGGTCTGATTGCTATACCATTCGTAATAGACTTTTAAATTAAGGGTAGGGTCTGTAATCTTATCAGCTCATATTGATGATTTAGGGTCTGATCACTATTATTGCTTTATCATTCACATAAGAATTTTAAATTAATTGTAGAGTGTTTTATTTCACTACAGTTATAACTGTTGAAATTAATTACTCCCGGCATCTGCGTTCCAAATTTAGTGTAGTGTCCACCATAATGCCGATTAAATCCAAATCACTTTCATAACTATTAGAGATACACTATATCTCTGCGTTTGAAGGCAGCAATGATATATCAAATTTATAGTCTTTAAGATTATATTAAACGTAAATATAGATAATATTTAGAACAAAATAAACTAGAACGAACGGATCAAATATTGACGTCTCATAGTTGCATTTCTTTTACATTTATTGGAAATAGGCAGTAGTAGCCTAGACCTAGTAAAGAAAAATATTGTCAAACAATCAGCCTATACAAACTTATCCATGGTTGAGTATTCCAAATTTACGAAACCATCTCAGAAATTGAAAAAAAAATAAAACCACGGAAAAATATTGTTGCAATCCTCCGCACTGATGCCTCGGTCTACTGGCATTTTAAAACTTGAGTATTCCTAGGAAAATTTAACAGAAATGTTGGAAAGAAAGAAAAGAATGAAGCCCTCAATGACTTACAGCGATAACCATATCTGGATAATCCCCCATGAATTCTGAAAGCTTCTGATGGACCACATCGCGTAATTTCACAGCCTGGGGAGTGTTGATTGCCATGCTAAAGCTTCCCCTGCTCCTTTTCCCCTTTCCCATTTCTGAATTCCTAAACCAAAAACAATACCTGTTCTCATATCCTCATCGAAGGTAACAGTTATACAATTCCCAACCCTCACCCAATCTTTACACAATGGACCGTGCCAATAGATTTTGCTCTTGCATGTAAATAGCTAGTGACGAAGGTGCCTCAACAATTTTGTTGGGGGAACCTCTCTTGTTGAAGTTATCGTGATAATGAATTATGAGCGTGAACTCAAATGTTCATGTAAAAATTTAAGAACTCAAATGTAACAAGCGTTCAGATTAAAAATTCAGAACTCATCATTCATATGCATGATGACAATTTAATGCTCTTAAGAATAAATTATTAAAAAACTATTAATTGTATAAATTAATGCAAGGAAAATTTTCTTTAAAAAGTATTAAAAATAAGTTTTTGATTTCTTGTTAAAGGGGTAATGGATAAAAAGAATGTTTAGTTGAATAGTAAGTAGTCTTTTTCAAAGGTAAGGTATACCAAACTGAATTTTGATGGTGTGGTAATATGAGAAAACAAGTGTAGGGGTGGTAAGATCTCATAGCGGTTTCTTTGTAAAGGGTGGTTCTTATTTTCTTGGAGTAAAATTTAATAATGCAACAAAAGTTATTGAGTTTTTGGAAGGCATAATGTTGGCAAAATCAAAAGACTGACAATTGTTAGAGGTCGAGGGAGATTCTCAAATTATTATAAGTGGTTGCATAGATGGTCATATCAAAGCTTAGAACTGAAAATTATAGAAGTCGTCAAAATCATTAGGAGTAGCTTTTAAGATGTTGTTTATATGTATTGTTTTAAGAAAAATAATAAGTTAGGGGACACGTTGGTGAATTAATTCTTATTCATGGCAAAGGTGAGTTTGGATTTTAAAGAGTGACCTATAGAAGATATTATATATTTTGAAAAGCATCATGTTGTTTTGTATTTGCCTACAAACTTTCACTCGCCTCTGAATTAATTATGCAAGCCAAGGCTTGCAAGTTTATTATTTTGATGGCTTTTAATTTGTACTTCCTTTATGTGGCAACTGGGGAATTATATTGCACGAGTAGGATATTTTGAATTTGTGTGTAGGATGCAAACAATGCCTTTATATCCTCTCATTTTCTCTACACTCAAGTATCCACTTTGGTATGTGTCATAGTCTATGTATATTAAAGGTGGAGTGAATATGCAACATAGAAGCCAAATGGATGTAGCATCTAGGGGTTTTATGTCTAACTAGCAACTGCATCATGTTTTTCATATTGTAAATGAGGTGGTGTTGAAGTTTGTAAAAGATGCTCTTAATGGAAAGACTAAAGAATATAAGGGTTTTACTATCAATGGTGATGGTTTTTGTAAGATCCACTTGCTAGACATAATATTTTTAGAATATAACAAGAAATCCAATCCAATTAGCCTAGTTTAAAGTTGTGATAGATTATCTAAAAAAATAGAAAACTAGAATTTGTTAAAAAATAAAATGCATATTTACAAATATGCCCTATGATAAATCAATTGATAAACATTGATAAATAAATATCATAAGAGCAAGAGTATTAAGTTTATAGAATTTTAAATAATAAATAGCTTAATCTTAGAATAATAAATAAATGCTTAGAATTTTAAATAATAAATAGAGGTACTTAGATCTTAATTCAATGTCAGATTTAACTTCGTGAGATGTCCATAATTGATTCACCCTTGCACCTAAAAATTAGGGCCAATGAATAAAGTGTATTAGAATCTATAAAAATTCTATTTGATAGTGAGGGTCATTTCCATAGCTGTCAAAGTGATTTATGTTACTGTAGTTTTGACCTCTTTGCATGTCTAAAGTTTAGGCATGGATCTAATCTAATATGGTTTTTAGGCTTGAAATTTACTCACCTAGACTTTTGTAACCTACATAAAACTTGGTTATGTGGTTAGGTGTAAGAAGCCTGGCTAATCTCAATTGAATTTTTTCCCTTCGTTGTCCAGAATTTTCTGATTTTGTTTTCTTTTGTTTGGCTTATTATTTTGATGTGGGTATTTGTTCTATGTGTTTATTATGCCATGTAGATGGAAAGGTTCAAATATAACAAGAAACAAATACCAAATGATGAAGTTATAATCAAATTATATCAATCAAAACATGAGAATGACATACCCGAAAAATGTTGATGGCTTCTTATTGAATGAACAAACTGATTACAAAGATAGAGTTGGTTGTAGCTTACAATCAAATAGTCTAGTTTAAAAATCGAATCACATACAACATGTAAAATGGCCAAAATGTCTACCAAACCCTAGCCAAATGGATGAGGAATGAAACCCTATAAAGCCTTGATGAAATACCCTTTAATCCTTGACTGAAATAATATTATAGCAGCACTATTGGAGGTCTGAAATGACTGATAATAACTCTATAACAACTGATATGCAATCTATCCACAAACCCTAGTCCAAAACAATGCAAAATCCTCTCTAATTTGGATCGATATGGCTGGATATTGAGCTGATTATGCCTTGGAATGATACAAGATGATTGAATCCCTAAATGAATGACTGATATAGGTCTGATTCAGTCTGATATTCACCTGTACTTGACTAAAAATGACCCAGAAATGCTGAAACTCATCAAATATTGCAAAAATAGTCCAAAACATGAAACCGCCTAGCTTAGATAGATAGCGATTTAGCCCAGCTTGACTCCTATGCCTAAAATATGATGAAGTATATCTGATATCAAGTCTGAAACTTAATTACCAGCAACTTGTGATAACCTGTTATGAAATTCCAGCCAACCCACAATGCAAAACTCCTCAAAAATGAAGTGCCAATATGCCAAAATGAAGCGATTTATTTATAGAGGCCAAATATCATCAAAATGCAATCCAATCTACCTTGTTCTTCCTTGAACCTGCAAAAACAAGTCTTCAACCCCTAGCTTTCAAAGCCCTATCACCATTGAAACATGTCAATTAAGCTCCATGACGAACTCTATGCAAATTCACCTCATCATAGTGGAATGGGAGCATCACCAAACCACAAAAGCCAAGGGAAAACCACCTTGAGCAAATTGAAATTCACTTTCAACTAAGAGAAAACTCTCAAACACAAAATTTGCCAAATGATCAGTAGTTGCAAAATGAAGCCAAAACCCTCTATTTATCCTCCTCTCTCCATAGGCATCCTAATTTGCCAAATTATGAAAATTTTCAAGTCCACCAATAAAATGCAATTTTTCAACTTGACAATTTTAAATGAATTTCACCTCAAAACCGCCTTCATTTAAAAAATAATAAAATATCAATATTTTATTCTTTTTACTTTTCTCCTCAAGTCGCCCACATTTAAAAAATATTATTTTATTTATTTTTTTCTCCTTTTTTCCCAAGCGCCAATTTTCACTAAATAAAAATAATATTTTTTTATTTATATTTACCTTTCCTCTTGGGCGTCGATTTTGGCTTTATTAAAATAATAAAATACAATATTTTATTATTTTAATTTCTTTTTCTCCTTTGGCATTGTGAAAAATAATAAAATAATAGATTGATAAAATACAATTAAATATTGCATTTTATTTTCCTTTTTTCCACCTTTTCATCTTTTTTCAATCTTCAAGTTGTCCAACATTTATTTTTCTCATCCTTCACTTTTTCACCCTTGGCTTGAAAATGATAATATTTTGGCTTTATGAAAATTACCATAAAATAACACTAGCCAAAATCCAAATAGAATCAAGTGTTGAGCCAACATTATAGTTTTCCATCCTTCAATGCCAAAGCTCAACCCAAACACAAGTCTAGCTCAAAAAGGGGACATTACATTAGGAGTTTGCAAATGCCTAGGAATGTCTTTCTTTGGTAAACATGTAGGATATTGATTTAACGACTTTATACAAAGGTTAAGGGTAATAAGCAATCATGTAGTATACCCTAGATTGTTGATGCAAATGTGGATGTCATGTGAAATAATGTGATGCTCCTAAATATGTGCAAGAGATGTCCTTTAATGTGCTCTAGACTCTAGATGTTCAAAATGAATTAAGCTTGGTCCTTAAATACAAATCTAGTAGACACAAACAAAATATTTCATGCTTCAAGTTGGCACATAATGACTAACTGAAGGGAAAAAATGTAAAGTACGTAATTCCATAACAGAAGTTATTGAAGTAAATCCACTTATTTACATTAACCCAAATAAAAAGAATAAATCATATATGTATATACATGTATATGTATATGTATATACATGTATGTATCATCATCATCAATAATGACATTACATCTTTCAAAAGCACGTGTTATATCTAGGTTAGTACTATAAAATAATATACAATCCATCTTAGGCTCTCTCGCCATAAGTCATCTCAAATAACAAGGTACAATAATCAAGTACAAGTAATGAATAATAAATCACACTCTTCAGCCGCCACCAACCCACATGGTCATCCACAAGCCAAGAGATGGGAACATGGCCCAGGTGCTTTTCCACCCAACCATGAAGCAATTACACTTCTCTGGATCCCTTTATGACACAAAGGAAACCTAGCCCTACACGAAATGTCTAGCAACCTGGAAACAACCGGCAAGAGGGAACACCCGATGCAACCTGAAGTCTAAATGCAAATCTAAATGATGATGTGCAAATATCTCACAACAGGATGTGGCAGAGTTATATATAAATAAGTTTTGCTAAATGATATTCATCTATTTCAATGAATTCTCAGTTTGGCCAAGCATATAAAATAGTTTACTTGGTCAAATCCTAAAAAAGAGGAAAATCCATCTCTGTTTGCCCACATTCGGCATCCTAGCCCAAGAAGTAACCCCGATCACACACAAGAGATAAACTACTTTCTTTCAAAGCAAACTAATTCTTTCCTTTTGCACAATCAAAATGAATTCACTTTCAAGCAAATAATTCTAATGAAATAGCTTACGCATATGTTTATTCAAGATACATAAATAAGACATAAACTGAAGATAATGCATTCTTAATTACCTCAAAAGAATCTTGTGTCTAGATCCTTGATGCAACACAACTCAAACCCTCAAATACCAAATATGCAACAAACATAAATACTCATTTTATTGAATTAAAACTTGTAAAAAGATTACATAAATGGTGCAGGAGCACCTACCTGACAGCTGGCCTTCATGAGGCAGTTAGTTAGTTTGAGTCTTGTTTATGTTTTCAAGAAGGTCTGATAAGACCAAATGCATGTAATAAGGTCATGTTGACCGTACTAAGATGATGCTGATCATGCTTTGCTATTTTTAGTTAGTTTGTTAGAACAGCTATCATGCTGTAGGACCGGTTGGATCTCCCAGCCGCCTAGAGAGATTTCCCAGCCGCTTGGAGTTGGGTCAGTAGTACTCGCAGGAAAATCTATTTAAGCATGAGGATCGGTTGATATTGTAGATATCATCGATCAGACTTTGCGAGAGCGAGACAGAGAGAGAAACTGATCATTGTAGTTGCATCTTTTGAAATCAATAAGAGATCCTGTTGTGTTCATTTTCTGTTTTGGTCTCCACTGTGTGATCGTTTTGCTGTTTTGGGTGGTTTCATGGATTTGCTGATCCATTCCACCAGTTGATTCGTCGGATCGGTGGAATGGCGATGTACAGTAGGTTAGGTTTTAGTTTCCTTTCTGTTTGCATGCAGGTGTGCAGGATTGCCGTCGAGAGATGTTGAGAACCCTAGCATGGGTATGTGCTAGGTCGAGCTGATAGAGTTTGGAAGATCACCCTGAGAGTGGATCGGGTCATTCCGGGAGGATCGGCGAAGTGAAAATTCGCTAAGGTTGGAAGTTCGTCAAAACGGCATCATCAGGATATTTTAGTGAATATCCTGCAGTCGCTTCGGACATCGTCATCCGGATAAGTGGAGGTGAGCATGATGCTATCGATTGCATGAAGTGAATGTGCGTCGGGGTGATCATCATCAGGAGTTGCCGAGGAGGAGCGTATCGGCATAAGGTAGAAGATCAGGTTGATTGCGGGCCGAAAAAAGTTAAGTTTGGCCAACAGCAGGATATGACGTCATCATCATCAGGATATACGTCATCAGGATATTTCGGAACAGCAGGATATTGAGGAGCTGCATGTGACGTCATCGTCATCAGGATATACGTCATCAGGATATCGGGGTGACGTAAGCATCGAGGGGACGGTGCGTGGAGTTAAGGTTTGTCACCATCAGGATATATGGGTGGAACCGGATGTTCCATATCCTGCTGATGAACATGATGTTGAACATCATGATGCTGAAGATAGTGAAGGTCGAAGTTGTCGGTGAGATGAACAGTGGACGTCAGGAGGATGTTCGCGCTTGCCAAACATGATGATGCTGCCGAATATGATGATGTTGCTGCCATGCGAAAGGGCGAAGGCTTGTCTGTAGGAGGATATCGGTCGGCGACAGTAAATATGATGATGCTGACAGTGTTAAGTCAAATATGATGATGATGGTGATGATGATGATGATGATGATGAAGGGTTGCGGACATCCATGTTGTGTGTTAAGGTTTTAGTGTGGATGCCTCTGCATCAATAAATCTGCAATATTACAAAAAACAAACTTATTACATTTGGCCTTCCATAGCTTCTCATACAAGAATCTCTCTCTTTCCTTATGCTCTTAGATTTTCATTTATTTTTCCATTCCCTCTCATCCACATATTTCTTACTCTCAAAACTCCCTTCTCTCCATCTGAAAACTTCCTTTTAAACCCTCTAAAATCTGCCTTTAAAACCTCTAAAACCTATCTTTTAAAACTTGCAATAACATTCTAAAATTGAACAAGACATAGTGTTCAACTTTGGAAACTTCCTTTCTTCCAACATAGTTGTTTCATTTAGAAAGTAAGGCATTTCTTTAATGACTCTTGTTATAATTAGAATATGCCTCTATCATTTTGAATATTTCTCTTAATACCAGACAATTACTATTTTATATTTGATTTTTCCATATTCTTGCCTCATCCCAAGGGGTTACATATAAAATCAAATATTAAAATAGAAGATTCTTTAGCTCCACCCACATTGATATTTGAACTTTAATTAAAATGATTTAAATACCTTAAATGATATCTTCAAAATCTTCTCAAATAAATTTGGAGAAGAAATTTTCCCTTCATGACTTCAACACTATACACCGAGATGTTTGAAATTTGACTTTTTCCATAACTTTTTAATGGAAGATCATTTTTGCATGAAGACTTGCCAAAATGTGTAGAATAACATTCCTAAGCTTCCCACCAAGCCATTTTTCTCCATCTTTCATAAAACTTGAGATTTTAATTTTCCTGTAAAACCACCAACACAAACTTTTGGCATTAAAATCTCCTAAACGGTGAAAGATATGACTTCGATTTTTTTTGCATATTTAGAGAAATGTCTTCAAGAATATTCCTATCAAAATATTTTACCCAGCCTTCAAAAATCTTTAGAAACAATTGTTTTCGTGAAAACTTCCTTACGGAGCCTTAAAACTGTGATAGAGCAAAAATTTGAAATTTATAAACTTGATTAAATTTTTGGATTCTTGATATAGAGAGATGCCTGAGACCACCAAAACAAACCAAAACACACTCCAAAACTAAAAATTAAAATAAAATATTTTTGGTTGATGCAAGAGCCGTTGTGGACCCGAATGCTCCTACATCATGCATGTCGGGTAAGAAGTTTGTGAGCATAGGCTCACAAAATAGAGTTAAATAGTAGAACTATCCTTCCAAGTTGCAAACAATCTGTAGTGAACTCCATCACTGTAGTGGATACATTAGAATCATTCTTCCTCCTCTTCCAGCATCTGCCTGGAATTTTGCATGTTCTCCTCTGCAGTTTTTATTCACAATCTTTCTCTCCACTCATAGAATTTATTTCTCCATATTCCAACCTCCTCCAAATATTCTCTCCTCTCTTCTCTTCTTCATCTTACATGACAAAAAATTCCGTTGTGCTCTGTTGCACCACATTTTATTCATCTATAATCAATGCATGCCATTCTTTTTTGACTAGTGCAGTCCATAATAGTATATCATCTTCATTATTTTTTGTTGCAATCTCACTCTTCTTTACCTCTGTAGCTTCTTCTCTACTCACATCTTCTTCCTCTTTAATAGCTGCAACTTTTATGTCTTCAACATGACCAACTGCTACAATTTCTTTCACTACATCTTCCATGCCTTCAAGGAGACATGTTGTTGCAACCTTTTCTTCTACTTCATCCTTTGCATTCATCTCCATTAACTCCTTAGGTTCATCTAACAATTTTCCTTCCAATAGACTATTTATTTTTCTTATATCTTCTTTCAATAGAGAGTCATCTTCATCAATCTTCTCATCAAATATAGGACCCTCAAAGTCCATCTTCTCAGCTTCTGTTGAAACCTCTTTTATCTCATTATTTATGCCTTCGAACAAACATGTTCCTACTGCAGACTCATTATTTTCTTCTTTTTCATTATCATTGAGGACTTCCACTTCCTTGTCTTTACTTTCTTCCTTGTCTTCAACATTTCCTCTATTCATTTCAGCTTCTAATGCACCCATTCTATCCTGAAGTCTTATCAACTCTTCATAAACACTATCCATAAACTTTCTTTCCCAATTTTCTATATATGAAATCTTTATTGGTCTCTTCATCACCCATCTCATCCTCTTATTCGAAGACATTTGCTCACACTCGTAATCTGCAATTTCTGCAACTTGCACATATAAACACTTTAGAGCCAATGCTCTTTGCAGTTACAGGTCCTCCCTGCAACAAACTCGCTCATAATTATCCTCTACCCAACAAAAACTCTGGAAGATGCACCTCTCCAAGACTTCTTCTACCCACTTTCTCTCAGTGGAAGAAGTCTCTACACCTTCTACCCAGCTTTATCTCTGCTGGAGGATAATCAACATATCTCACACAAATTTAACTCTGATCTACCCAACAAAAACTCTGGAAGATGCACCTCTTCAAGACATCTTCTATCCACTTTCTCTTAGTGGAAGAAGTCTATACAGCTTCTACCTAGATTTTATCTCTGCTAGAGGATAGCAAACATATATCTCACAAAATCAATTTTCTTTGCAATTACAAAATTTATCATACTTCAACACATAGGAAAATAATTTGCTTCACAAACTCCTCTTGGTCCTGGTACATACTCTGCACACTCAAGATCAACCCACTCTGATACTAAATGATGTAGCACAACTCAAATCCTCAAATGCCAAATATGAAACAAACACAAATACTCGTTTTATTGAATTCAAACTTGTAAAAAGATTACATAAATCTACAACATTACAAAAAACAAACTTATTACATTTGGCCTTCCATGGCTTCTCATACAAGAATCTCTCTCTTTCCTTATGCTCTTAGCTTTTGATTTATTTTTCCATTCCCTCTCATCCACATATTTCTTACTCTCAAAACTCCCTTCTCTCCAGCTGAAAACTTCCCTTTAAACCCTCTAAAATCTGCCTTTAAAACCTCTAAAATCTGCCTTTTAAAACTTGCAATAACATTCCAAAATTGAACAAGACATAGTGTTCAACTTTTGAAACTTCCTTTCTTCCAACATAGTTGTTTCATTTAGAAAGTAAGGCATTTCTTTAATGACTCTTGTTATAATTAGAATATGCCTCTATCATTTTGAAGATTTCTCTTAATACCAGGCAATTACTATTTTATATTTGATTTTTCCATATTCTTGCCTCATCCCAAGGGGTTACATATAAAATCAAATATTAAAATAGAAGATTCTCTAGCTCCATCCACATTGATATTTAAACTTTAATTAAAATGATTTAAATACCTTAAATAATATCTTCAAAATCTTCTCAAATAAATTTGGAGAAGAAATTTTCCCTTCGTGACTTCAACACTATGCACCGAGATGTCTAAAAATTGGCGTTTTCCATAACTTTGTAATGGAAGATCATTTTTGCATGAAAACTTGCCAAGATGTGTAGAATAACATTCCTAATCTTCCCACCAAGCTATTTTTCTTCAACTTTCATAAAACTTGAGATTTTAATTTTCTCGTAAAACCACCAACACAAACTTTTGGCATTAAAATCTCCTAAACGGTGAAAGATATGACTTCGATTTTTTTTGCATATTTAGAGAAATTTCTTCAAGAATATTTCTATCAAAATATTTTATCCCAACCTTCAAAAATCTTTAGAAACAATTGTTTTCGTGAAAACTTCCTTACGAAGCCTTAAACTGCGACAGAGCAAAAACTTGAAATTTATAAACCTGATTAAATATTTGAATTCCTGATATAGAGAGATTCCTAAGACCACCAAAACAAACCAAAATACACACCAAAACTAAAAATTAAAATAAAATATTTTTGGTTGATGCAAGATCACTTGTGGACCTGGATGCTCCTACATCATGCACGTTGGGTAAGAAGTTTGTGAGCATAGGCTCACAAAATAGAGTTGAATAGTAGAACTATCCTTCCAAGTTGTAAACAACCTATAGTGAACTCCATCACTGTAGTGGGTACATTAGAATCATTCTTCCTCCTCCTCTTCCAGCATCTACCTGGAATTTTGCATGTTCTCCTCTGTAGTTTTTGTTCACAATCTTTCTCTCCACTCATAGAATTTATTTCTCCATATTCTAACCTCCTCCAACTATTCTCTTCTCTCTTCTCTTCTTCATCTTGCATGACAACAAATTCTATTGTGCTCTGTTGCACCACATTTTCTTCATCTATAATCAATGCATGCCATTCTTTTTTTACTAGTGCAGTCCATAATAGTATATCATCTTCATAATTTTCTGCTGCAGTCTCACTCTTCTTTACCTCTACAGCTTCTTCTCTACTCACATCTTCTTCCTCTTCAATAGTTGCAACTTCTATGTCTTCAACATGACCAACTGCTACAATTTATTTCACTACATCTTCCATGCCTTCAATGAGACATGTTGCTGCAACCTTTTCTTCTACTTCATCCTTTGCATTCATCTCCATTAACTCCTTAGGTTCATCTAACAATTTTCCTTCCAATAGACTATTTATTTTTCTTATCTCTTCTTTCAATAGAGAGTCATCCTCATCTTCATCAATCTTCTCATCAAATATAGGACCCTCAAAGTCCATCATCTCAACTTCTGCTGCAACCTCTTTTATCTCATTATTTATGCCTTCCAATAGACATGTTCCTGCTGCAAACTCATTATTTTCTTCTTTTCCATTATCATTGAGGAATTCCACTTCCTTGTCTTTACTTTCTTCCTTATCTTCAACATTTCCTCTATTCATTTCAGCTTCTAATGCACCCATTATGTCCTAAAGTCTTATCAACTCTTCATAAACACTATCCATAAACTTTCTTTCCCAATTTTCTATATATGAAATCTTTATTGGTCTCTTCATCACCCATCTCATCCTCTTCTTTGAAGACATTTTGCTCACACTCGTAATCTGCAATTTCTGCAACTTGCACATATAAACACTTTAGAGCCAATGCTCTTTATAGTTACAGGTCCTCCCTGCAACAAAACTCACTCATAACTATCCTCTACCCAACAAAAACTCTGGAAGATGTACCTCTCCAAGACCTCTTCTACCCACTTTCTCTCAGTGGAAGAAGTCTCTACACCTTCTACCCAGCTTTATCTCTGCTAAAGGACAACCAACATATCTCACACAAATTTAACTCTCCTCTACTCAACAAAGACTCTGGAAGATGCACCTCTTCAAGACCTTTTCTACCCACTTTCTCTCAGTGGAAGAAGTCTGTACAGCTTCTACCCAAATTTTATCTCTGCTGGAGGATAGCGAACATATATCTCACAAAATTAATTTTCTTTGCAATTACAAAAAATTCTCATACTTCAACACATAGGAAAATAATTTTCTTCACAAACTCCTCTCAGTCCTAGTGCATACTCTGCATACTCAAGATCAACCCGCTCTGATACCAAATGATGCAGCACAACTCAAACCCTTAAATGCCAATTATGCAACAAACATAAATACTCATTTTATTGAATTCAAACTTGTAAAAAGATACATAAATATGCAACATTACAAAAACACAAACTTATTACATTTAGCCTTTTATGGCTTCTCATACAAGAATCTCTCTCTTTCCTTATGCTCTTAGCTTTTCATTTATTTTTCCATTCCCTCTCATCCACACATTTCTTACTCTCAAAACTCCCTTCTCTCTAGTTGAAAACTTCCCTTTAAACCCTCTAAAATCTGCCTTTAAAACCTCTAAAATCTGCCTTTTAAAACTTGCAATAACATTCTAAAATTGAACAAGACATGGTGTTCAACTTTGGAAACTTCATTTCTTCCAACATAGTTGTTTCATTTAGAAAGTAAGGCATTTCTTTAATGACTCTTGTTATAATTAGAATATGCCTCTATCATTTTGAATATTTCTCTTAATACCAGGCAATTACTATTTTATATTTGATTTTTCCATATTCTTGCCTCATCCCAAGGGGTTACGTATAAAATCAAATATTAAAATAGAAGATTCTCTAGCTCCACCTACATTGATATTTGAACTTTAATTAAAATGATTTAAATACCTTAAATAATATCTTCAAAATCTTCTCAAATAAATTTGGAGAAGAAATTTTCCCTTCATGACTTCAACACTATGCACCAAGATGTCTGAAAATTGACTTTTTCCATAACTTTTTAATGGAAGATCATTTTTGCATGAAAACTTGGCAAGATGTGTAGAATAACATTCCTAAGCTTCCCACCAAGCCATTTTTCTTTAGCTTTCATAAAACTTGAGATTGTAATTTTCTTGTAAAACCACGAGCACAAACTTCTGGCATTAAAATATCCTAAATGGTGAAAGATATGATTTCAATTTTTTTTGCATATTTAGAGAAGTGTCTTTAAGAATATTCCAGTCAAAAGATTTTATCCCAGCCTTCAAAAATCTTTAGAAACAATTGTTTTCGTGGAAACTTCCTTACAGAGCCTTAAAACTACAACAAAGCAAAAACTTGAAATTTATAAACCTGATTAGATATTTGGATTCCTAATATAAAGAGATGCTTGAGACCACCAAAATAAACCAAAACACACACCAAAACTATAAATTAAAATAAAATATTTTTGGTTGATGCAAGATCGCTTGTGGACCCGAATGCTCCTGCATCAATCCTATAACTCATACTTTGCCTAGATACAATTACTACTTCATTTCTTTGCTCAATCAATGAGAATACATTTCTGACAATATTTCTATCAAAGAGTTGTATTAATCATTCACGAAATACATAGATCGCTATAAAACTGGTTATAATCTTTATCCCATAATTCATTCATAATTTCTCAAAATAAAATAAAATAAAATAACTCTAGATTTACCTAATCACAAGTAGGCTTATAATTCCACTCAGTTAAGGTCATAACAGGGATTTAAAAGAAATATTGCTTAACAATATCAAGATTACCAATAAAACATCATTTACAACAAGGTAAAAGTAGAGAATTATTTAAATATATCCTACGTCTATCACAAGAACCTTGTTGTCTGCCAAGGAATACTGTCAAGTTCGCGACAAGAACATAGTTCAGTTCGCTACAGGAAAGGCAGATAAGTCTGCTACAGGAGTAAATAACTGCGATAGGAATAACATAAATTACCGCGACATGAATAAAATAAATTGTTGCGACATAAATTACTAACTGATGTGACAGGATTAGAACTGTGACAGGAATACATACAGCTATAGAACAAAATAATATGCAACAGAATTAAGAACTAGGAACAAAAACAACTATAGGAATAAATTAATCTACAACAGGAACAAATACAGTCTGCTACAGTCCTGAAATAAAGAGTCTGTTGTGACAGGAAAATATTTGCGACAGGAGCAAATACAGTCTGCTATAGGAAATAAAGAGTCTGCTGTGATAGGAAAAGATAAACAACTGCGATAGGAAAAAGATAAATATGCGATAGGGATTAAAGATATATTGTTGTGAAAGGTATAAAAACTACTGCTTCAGGTATAAAATTAACCGCTACATGGAGTTTGGTATGCAACTACAGGAGTAAGGATAAATTTGCTACAGAAAGATAGAAATAACTGCGATAAGAACACAAAATATAACTGTGATAGGAACATAGAAATACTGCGACAGGAATAGTTGTGACAAGAATTAAAAATGCTGCAACAGGGATGAAATAAATTGCTATAACAGGAACCAACCAAACTAGTGTTTTAGCTATCTTTTAGCAGGTTATTAACTACCTCATACATGCCATTTTAAACACATTAAATTGGCCATTTTGTATAATACATAGGTCGTTAGTCCTTTGTCGGCGGTCGTTAGACTTAGGAAAGGCTGAATTAACTAGGAATGACGTCAATAGTCATGCAAAGAGGCTGCTAAGCACATGAAAAATAGGTTTTCAAGAATCAAAAGGAACAGATCTATTTTTTGAGTTTTAATATGACCCCAATGCTTATATACATCGAACAATTCATTTAATATATATATCAAACCAAATAATCACAGAAAGGCATGGTATGAGCAGGAGAACCTGTATTATTTCTCCCAATATGAGCTTCGATTCACTTCTTTGTTGTTGCAAGTCTCAATATTCTCCTTTATGCCTTCTTCTTTTTCCAAGTTCCTGCTACATATAAAACTTTCTTTTCTTCTGTGTGTTGTTCTTCCTTTCTTTGGCTCCTTCTTATTTTTTTATGCCCTACTCCTCCATTCTTAGCATCTAATATATTTAGAACTCCCACCTTTTTTGCTTTTCTTTTGTTTGCATGCCTTTTAAACCCACAAATTCTTGATTACAAATTTAATTTAAACTCTTCAACAGTACTTTTAAATTTGCATGAAAAGGATTATTTCGTTAGTTTTAAATTATTTAACATATATTTTTATTTTATTATTTTTTCAGATTTCTTATTATTGAATTAAATAATTATATTTTTAATACTATATTTTTATTTTGAAATCTAACAAGAATATTATTTCCAAACAAGAATAAATTATATATTTATTTAATAATTAAACTATATATTTTTTCAATAAACACTTTTATTAATTTTAATTAAATAATATCATACTATATGATTCTATTAAATAAAAATCATAAGAATGTAAAATACATAACTAATAATGTAATTTAAATACACATTCTGTAGCAATTGAAGGCACATATTTTCTAAGCCTTAAACACCAATCACATTCATTTACTACAGGAAAAGCTCAAACTTGACTACGTAACCATATTACAATATAGAATAAAACCACTCAATAATGTAATATGACATGAAACTACGTGAGTGTGTACATGCATCAGGTTTATCCATCATGCCAACTCTTTCCTGGTGGCTAGAACATTTCTACCTCAACCATGTTCTCATCTTCGACATTTTTCCTGCACTCAGTCACACTTAGATTTCCATTAATAGGTTAGTCCTTATAATCATAGCCGAAGCAAAACAAAATGTACATCCATAATCGTACCAATAATATTCAATTATTAAATTGACTTTTAAATTTATACATTTATAACATTAACGATAATTACTCTCACTCACGTGGAATCACTCATAGTAAAACAATCATAGTAAAATGTCCAATAGTATAAATTATAATAGAGTCCAAAACGAGATGTGACATCCTTCCCCACTAGGAAGAGACATTGTCCCGATGTCTTATCACACTCATACTAAAATATTAAAGTATATCACTTATAACAATCAAGTATCAATAAGTATCATCAAATCGAACAAAGTATCTCTACTATGCAAGAATAAAAGATTCTTTGCTAAATCCTCAAATAAGAAAATGATCTGTCTATCTCTTTTGCATCTTCCCACGTGGCACTGTCCATAGAATATTGGTCCTACTCAACCTTATACTGAGCAATATCTCTATTAAACGTACTTTACTTTGCGTCTATCAAGAAAAAAAATTCAAGTATATAATCAATCAATCAATTCACATGGCACAACTGCCAATACATGGTACAACCACCACTCAATTGCATTCATTCTAGCATAAGGATAATAATCACATCTTTAATGCATGCCAAACGAGGCATAAATCAATTCATCATAGACACATACAAGCATGAATCAACATCACAACGCACATGCAATCTCATGGTAACATAATATAATATCAAAAGATCAGTCCTCCAAACCAACACTAGGTCGAGATCACAAAATAATAAAACAATCTTAAAAGGTGCACTAACTAAAACCAACCATTGTGCATACAACTCCTCCAAGACTATGCCACTCCATCTTCCAACTGTTACTGCAATGAAAAGATGTTCTAGCCAAAAAGGCGTAATAGACTACAAGCAAGTCAAGTCCGCAAAACTCAAGACCACTACTATGCTAGGATAATCTCTCAAGCTATCAACTAAGTCTAAGGAAACTCGACAGGCTACCATACCCATTCTCAAGGAGAATTTCAAAAGATTACTCTCTCAATAATCTTACCTTGGGCACTACCCGCAACAAAAGAACTCAAGGATCAGGAAAGGCTAACTCAAAAAGGTTAAAAGCACCATTATCGCACATTCATCCTGACCCAAAAGCATGCCTTAACTCTAGACATGGTTTCTCTACATGAGGTACTTCCTCATGTTTCACTCCTAAAAGAGAAGGTTTCACTAACACTCAAGCTCTATACTACCAAAACTAGGATCAACCAAATAGGTTCTTAGAGGGAAGAATCTAACCACACCTTCTAACAACATAAGCATTTCCATCAAACAAGGCTTAGCAACCTGTTACTAACTAGGAGCACATCTAAGGCTGCTACAACTCACCAACAAGGTGCAAGACTACTCACAACACTACTTCAACTCTTAATTAAGCTAGACCTAAAGGTCAACAATACAACACGATCACGAGTTCATGATCAACTAGGCAACACAAAGCTTCCTCGTGGTCTAACACCAAGTATCCATAAAATGAAATACAAAGGACAACAACTTCATCACACAAGAATTGCATCCCTTCCAACATCAATCTAGAAAATCTTCAACTACTAAGGAAAAACTTCTGAAATAACCAAATTCCCAAGGTTGGAAACTCAACAATAGTTAAAAGACAACTATAATACCATAAATATACATATATTATGTGTTCATGCACAAACTAAGGTTCCATCTCACCCTATGCTATGTCAAAACATAAGCGTAGTTATGAAACTCTCAAACAAAGGACACACCAACACAACACTCTCCAAAAGCAAGATTCAATCCAATAAGATCTCTACATATCTCGTTCACATAGACAAAATTTAATCTCGTACAAAATTCAACGCATATCAAGTGATCCATAGTGACACAAAAATCCATTTCAGAACTTCCTTGACACTTCAAACAATGTTCATTGCATCTAACAACAATTAATGAATTCAATCTACCAAATCTCTTAGTAACATGCATGCCATGAAACAATATATTCTCCTCATCCTACTCCCTTATATAACCCATCAGAGGCCCATCGTGGACATGATAGAAAACATAACATGATACATGGCCAATAGTTTAAAACATTCAAGCATAGCCACTAATAATAAATAAATAAATAAATTCTAAAGAAAAGAAAAAGTCAATTCCAACAATAAGGCATAAAATGCATGCAATTTCAACAGTAAATCCAACATGACCATCAAGGTCACAAGATAAGTAAATATCAAATTTTGATCTCTATACTTTTTCATAAATAAGAATAAAATTTCAATGTTGGTCCTTACAACGTTTAGAGGAATTACCAAAGTCAAATAAATTAAAATATGAAAATTCAAAAGTCCACATTACATGAACTATGTGACTAATTCTAGCCACTAGAGAGGGAGTACGATGCTACACTATGCTTGGATCCCCAAACTGAGGTGAGTAAGAGAACACACTCAATCACACCAAACAAATAAGTCTTCTAAGACTCCAAACACATCTATAATCTAAGATCATTTCTACTTAACCACACAAACATCGCTCAATTTGCCTAGCAATAAAAGTTGCATCCCATTCAAGGGAATCATAAACACCATGAAAGGATGCACAGTCATACACTAGCAACCATCCAATAACCATAATTAAGCTAGGACAAAATCAGGTTCACAAACCAAGATATCTCAACACTCTAATCTTTCCAACAAGTAACGGTTAACATTTCTCACCAAACAAGGATTCATCAAGCGTATGGATAATTCATTAATGCAACATTTGCATGAGGTCAAATTTCTTCACAACATGACAACAAGCATACTAAATGCACACTAAACACAAGGAAATCATATCCCAAAGTCACAAGATACAGGGTTTTCTAATTCACTCAAGATTCTAACACCTTGACATCACAAGGACTATGCAAATGACCCTTCTCACACCCCTTTTTCCTCTTTATCTTAAACAATGTAATGCAATAAATACACCCAGGTTCTCTCATGAATCCTAGGAAAAATGCAATTTAGGAACATAAGTCATTACCCTAAATGATCTATCTAGCAACACAATGCAATAATATCTTTCTTACAACTGCATAATGAATCCACACATAGGGACATGCTCTTAAGAAGACGATGCAATATGCATTTCAAGCAAGCATTACCAGTCACCATGCAAAGGCAGTTATTAAACAAAAATACAAGCATTTCGAGGATATGCTACTCTTGCAACAAACATACACACAACAAGGTGCACAATGCAAGGTACATTTAAACTAGAATTACCACAACAATTTTCTTCACATATCAAGCATATGATCAACCATCCTCTTTCACATACTAATGCATAACTCTTAAAGAGTAAACTAAGTTCAATCATACTCAAGAACATGGTATTTTATTTCACACAAAGGTTCTCATATCTTCACTATCAAAAGTGGTCATGCAAGCACGAACATGACCCTACAATAGTCACTCGAGCACTCACAAACACTGCAAGGGTTCATGCCAAGCATTTAGGACATCTAGAAGGAAAACACACATAAGCAACTTCTCAACAACCACTAGGGTTTATCTAACCCCGAAACAACATATTCCTTACCACACACATGCAAGGAAGACATAACAAAAGAAGACACGTGCTACTCACTGCATGCCCACATGAGTCAACCCACAATATTGGGTTACACTTTTGTGGATGAAGAAAAATTGAAGGTGCCCAAAAAATTATAGCAGACACCTTTGAATGAAGATCCCTTCCTTTGAGTGAAGGCCTTGTTGGTTGTATTAAGCCTTGATACAATAGGACCTTCATTCGAAGGAGGTCTTCGAACGAAGACATATGGGTTCCAAATTAAAAATAGTAAAATAATGCCTTCGTTCGAAGAGGGTCTTCAAATGAAGGTATTATTTTATTGTTTTTTTTATAAATAGGTTTTAACTCTCAAATGATAGTTTTTTTGTCATTTGAGAGCACACAGTGAAACGAACCTACAGACTAAAGCGATAGGACAATAGAGTGCTCAATGAAGGGGACAGCTCGAAGGCTCCCAGGGAGGAGAAACAAGGCCCCACATTAGCATACGAGCCCACATCAACATTCCAACGTCCCTCTAGGTGCATAAAATATGTATATGCTTATCGTTTCTTGAATAGAAAAATTGTTGTTTTATTGTGCATAAAATACATATACACTTGTGCATAAAATACTATGAGAAAAATTTCATTGTCTTGTTGAATTCCTTGAGACAATTAAAGAACTATCAAACCCTAGTTTCAAAAGAATAATAAATTCTCAAAGGGTAATGATGCAAAGGAAAATGTGAATCAATTTACTAACACCTTTTTTTCCCTTCATTTAACCCATCAAAATGTAGCACTAAGCTTGATGATTCTATGAACAATGTGAACTTCAAACTTTGTTGAGTGAAAAACTTGTTACTCTTCCTCCTATTCATCCTATAGATACTTCTCAACCCCTCCCTAAATGGTATAATGAGCAAGCATTTTATGATCATCATGTGAATGGGCATCCAACATAAATATGTGTAGGTCTTAAACATAAGGCTCAAGATCTTGTAGATAACAACACAATCAAATTTAGAGGAGTAAATGTCAATAGAAATCCATTGGTGGCACTTGCTAAAAGTAATTTAAAGATATATATAAATCCATTTACAAAAATTTTTAACAACATAGACATGCACTTGTTATTAATAATGTTATCGACGATAATGATGTTGATGATGTTCGTCAAATCTAATGCTACATCTTCCTCTCCTTCTATGTCACCATTGATTACATTTTTTGATGAGGAGATCATATAGAATAAGTATTATGATCTATTGTACATGCCACTTGCATTATGTGAAGTGTGAATCAACTTCAATTTCTTATTGATCTCATATGTCAATACAACATATTTAATGAAGAGGAACTATTTAATTGACATGCCACACATAGAGAATATGCACATTCTATAGTTTCATCGAGGATGACAAATGGAATGATGATAAGTACATTGAGTTGTATCATTTTGAACTTAAGAGTAGGATCTAAGGAGTTACCCATTTATGTCATGTTATATGACATCAATGTATGAATTTAAATAGCTAGCAACGAAGGTGCCTCAACAATGTTGTTGGGGGAACCTCTCTTGTTGAAGTTATCTTGATAATGAATTATGAGCGTGAGCTCAAATGTTCATGTAAAAATTTCAGAACTCAAATGTAACAAGCGTTCAGATTAAAAATTCAGAACTCATCATTCATATGCATTATGACAATGTAATGCTCTTAAGAATAAATTATTAAAAAACTATTAATTGTATAAATTAATTCAAGGAAAATTTTCTTTAAAAAGTATTAAAATTAAGTTTTTGATTTCTTGTTAAAGGGGTAATGGATAAAAATAATGTTTAGTTGAATAGTAAGTAGTCTTTTTCAAAGGTAAGGTATACCAAATTGAATTTTGATGGTGTGGTAATATGAGAAAACAAGTGTAGGGGTAGTAAGATCTCATAGTGGTTTTTTTTGTAAAAGGTGGTTCTTATTTTCTTGGAGCAAAATCTAATAATGCAACAAAAGCTATTGCGTTTTTGGAAGGCATACTGTTGGCAAAATCAGAAGATTGTCAATTACTAGAGGTCGAGGGAGATTCTCAAATTATTATAAGTGGTTGCGTAGATGGTCATATCGAAGATTAGAACTGAAAATTAAAGAAGTCGTCAAAATCATTAGGAGTAGCTTTTAAGATGTTGTTTATATGTATTGTTTTAAGAAAAATAATAAGTTAGGGGACAAATTGGTGAATTATGGAATTAAGCAACTTTTATTCATGGCAAAGGTGAGTTTGGATTTTAAAGAGTGACCTATAGAAGATATTATAGATTTTGAAAAGCATCGTGTTGTTTTATATTTGCCTCCAAACTTTCACTTGCCTCTGAATTAATTATGCAAGCCAAGGCTTGCAAGTTTATTATTTTGATGTGGTCGATAAGGGGGTGGTTTGGTGGTTAAGTCGCTCAGTTGTAGTGGCGGCCACCAGAGTTCAAACCCCCACTGGGCCAATGAGCTCGCAAGCTTTACGCCTTCACTAGGCCAACGAGCTCGCGGGTTTGTAGTGTTCTTACTAGGGGACAAGGTCCCCCGTGTTGTGGCCTCACCAGTTCATTGCTTCGGGCAAAGGCATTCGCGTGGAGCCGGAGGGTGTGTCGCACCAGCGTCGCCGGTCACATTAATAAGTTTACCAAGCGCATTATCTTTTAAAAAAAAAGTTTATTATTTTGATGTCTTTCAATTTGTACTTCCTTTATGTGGCAATTAGGGAATTATATTGCACGAGTGGGATATTTTGAATTTGTGTGCAGGATGCAAACAATGCCTTTATATCCTCTCATTTTCTCTACACTCAAGTATCCACTTTGGTATGTGTCATAGTCTATGTATATTAAAGTTGGAGTGAATATGCAACATAGAAGTCAAATGGATGCAGCATCTAGGGGTTTTATGTCTAACTAGCAACTGCATCATGTTTTTCATATTCTAAATGAGGTGGTGTTGAAGTTTGTAAAAGATGCTCTTAATGGAAGGATTAAAGAATATAAGGGGTTTACTATCAATGGTGATGGTTTTTGTAGGATCCACTTGCTAGACATTTAATATTTTTAGAATATAACAAGAAATCCAATCCAATTAGCCTAGTTTAAAGTTGTGACAGATTATTTAAAAAAAATAGAAAACTAGAATTTGTTAAAAAATAAAATGCATATTTACAAATATGCCCTATGATAAATCAATTAATAAACATTGATAAATAAATATCCTAAGAGAAAGAGTTTGGGTTGATAAAGATATTGAAATAAATGCTTAGAATTTTAAATAATAAATAGCGGTACTTAGATCTTAATTCAATGTCAAATTTAACTTTGTCAGGTGTCCATAATTGATTCACCCTTGCACCTAATGAATTAAGTGTATTAGAATCTATAAAAAAATCTATTTGATAGTGAGGGTCATTTACATAGCTATCAAAGTGATTTGTGTTACTATAGTTTTGACCCCTTTGCATGTCTAAAATTTACGCATGGATCTAATCTAATATGGTTTTTAGGCTTGAAATTTACTCACCTAGACTTTTGTAACCTACATAAAACTTGGTTATGTGGTTAGGTGTAAGAAGCCTAGCTAATCTCAACTGAATTTTTTCCCTTCGCTATCTAGAATTTTCTAATTTTGTTTTCTTTTGCTTGGCTTATTATTTTGATGTGGGTATTTGTTCTATGTGTTTATTATGCCATGTAGATGGAAAGATTCAAATATAACAAGAAACATATACCAAATGATGAAGTTATGATCAAATTATATCAATCAAAACATGAGAATGACATACCTGGAAAATGTTGATGGCTTCTTATTGAATGAACAGATTGATTACAAAGAGAGAGTTGGTTGTAGCTTACAATCAGATAGTCTGATTTAAAAATTAGATCACATACAACATGTAAAATGGCCAAAATGTGTACCAAACCCTAGCCAAATGGATGAAGAATGAAACCCTATAAAGTCTTGATGAAATACCCTTCAATCCTTGACTGAAATAATACTGTAGCAGCACTGTTGGAGGTTTGAAATGACTGATAATAACTTTGTAACAGCTGATATGCAATCTATCCACAAACCCTAGTCCAAAACAATGCAAAATTGTTACATCCCCAACTTGTGATTAGCTTAATCTTACTTTTGCATGGTAATTAGGAGGATTAGTTAAGAGTTGGATGATTAGATGTTTGTGGGAAAATGTCAAATTAATCATTGCTTCTAACTAATGTTAGTCAAGTATGAGATTTATAGATTGAAATGATTATTTAATTATTATGATTTATTGATCATACGATGATACACTAATCATGATTTTCTGGTTGTGAGTTGGATCAGGAAAATAATCATCCTTCGAAGATGGAAGGAGAGTATCATCTAGGAGGAAGAGATAGATGATGGGAAATGGGGTCAATTGCCATCTGAGTGTTAGACTTTATGTCCTTATGAACTCATGTGAGTTGGCATAAGTTACGCTTTTTCTTTGCCAATTGATTTTCCTTTTGTGTCGTCTCATTGATTGAGTTATTTCAACAATGTTGCATCAATTCGACCTAATGACGTTCTTAGAATGTCAATGCAAGTCAAGAGTTAGCCTTACCATGTGGTAGAGTATCTTCTTATTTACTCTATTATTCCCCGAATCGGGATTATGAATCCATTATTCTTGGTTTGATATGTTTTGGGTTCTAGCGAAGAAGGGGGAGAGGTGCTCAACCCCTAAATCGCATGTTGACCCTGCCACCATGAATGTGGTGATGTTGAAAGATAACATCTTGATCTATATAAGTAATTACATTCATCAAGTTGATGTGTGAAATAATATTATTCTATGATTATATAAATCTAATATCGAATTCCTTGCTATACTATTTTGTTTATTGATTTGTTATAGCTGACATCATCCATGGTAGTAGAGTGATAATGTGATTATTTGAACCAATAGGAGCTTCATGCTCACCAAAAGGCTTGTCGATAGCAAGTAATGGGATGTCGGGTCCCTATGAAATCGACAGGTTGGCCAAGTGGGAAAACTACCCACCGCATCATGGCAAGGGTGGTAACTCCCAACATACTTGACATGCCCAAAAGAGGAACGATAACAAAGTTTATTGTTATCACTGGCTATCATTCTTGCAAGGAAAAATCATTATTCAGGTGCTCTCTATGCTTGGGAGGAGGAGCAGAGCAAGAAAGAACAGTCAACCAAATTAGGAAAGACAACAATCGAATGACTTCATTCAGGTAGAATGAAAGTCTACAAGAATATAGTCTTTCATTGTTTGCTTTCTGGTATTGTAAGTGTCGACTGTGTCGATTACTTCATAGCATGTTTATTGTATTGTTAGCTTCATGCTTTTGTTACTATATTATAGTGGCTCAAGGTCGCAAAGGCCGAGCCTTTAATCAGTGAAACATTCTTTATTCAGTGGCATGAAGCCGATAAGGACAAGCCTTAAACCCTTGAATTTTCTTTGCAACTGTAGCTCGAGGCTGCGAAGGCCAAGCTCTAGTTCATTATAGTTTTTATTGTAACTATAGCTCGAGGCCACTAAGGCCAAGCTATAATTCATTATAGGCTTTATTGTAACTATAGCTCGAGGCCGTTAAGGCCGAGCATATATCCACTGTAACATTTACATGTTGGTTATTGTTGTGGCTTTTGATAATAATAGTGCCCAGACTCATATAATGAGTCGATCCGAAAGTGCTCATGGCACGAGAAGTGTAGAACTATTGTAATAAGTACATACTTAATGGATTGGCCTGCATGTGGCCAAGGCAGTGACCACAAACTGTGGTGATGGTTGATAAGACTTTAACTTTGAAATGTGCTTGTAGCACTCAACTAGAATCTTGAGTCACCTTACATGGAACTCGACTATTATTTAAGGGGTTATTGAAATAACCAAGGCAGTACTTTTCTATCCCTCGATAAAAGGAGGTGGTGTGTTAAACAAAAGAACACTGTTTTATTCTATGGCAGCTTTGCATGCTAGCCAAATCATTAGTGAGGAATATTTTCTTACTATTGATAACTTGGAAGAATAGGAAGCATGAATAGCTTCAGTTTTATATGGATATTATTACGAAAATTTAAACCCTTTTCTTTACTTATGAGTAAACCCTATAGGGAGGATGTTTATCATTAAAAACTCATATGGGTAATTTGAGTTATCTTTTCTTTATGAAACTATTCTAATTAGATAAGGCAAGGTATGCCTATGGTACCATGATTGTGATTCTAACTTGAATGATAGTTCATATAGAAAATGTGAAAACCTAGGTTGGTGAAATTGATTTGACTTTAATATGATTAGAAAGTGGGACAAAGTGACGTGGAGTCACAAGCCCCTCATTTCAAAAGTAACCTATTAAGTCATTGCAAGCCTAAGATGGGAGTCGATTGTCCTGGGATGGACTATGAATCGAATTGAACCCTTTTTTACTAGACCTAGAGTGAGAGGTCAACTTAAACTTATTGTGGGATGAGACAACTTCTAAGTCAAGTAAGGGTGGTGGACATATGACTACATTCATTGTGAAGTGTATATGTATGTAAATCTTTGGCCAAATGAATGCATCTGTTTCTGCATGCATTGTCGGTCCACAATGCTCCAAATGGCATAATGTCTCCACTAGTGTCATACATAGTTAGAGTGGATCTATAGTTGTGTGACCAAGAGACATTATAAAGGACACAACACCAGATACTCAGATGGTTAACCTAACGGTTCCTAATATCTATCCCTTCCGTGAAGGGTAGGGCCACTTTTAGGTAGGAAGTTATGTGGGGGACCGCTAATCTGTGGTTGGTGGAAAAGCACCGGGATAATGCTTTCCTTCCCAAGCATGAGACAAACCAAGGCTTATGAAGATAGATGTCAAAAGTTCCAGATGCAGTTCTTTTCATTTTATGACTTGATGATCAATTATTATGTATAATTTTATATTTGATGCCTTGAGCATAATCTGTACATGCATAGTGAAAGTTATTCACTAAGGATATGTAATGAAGTTTTGTTATATTCTGTTTAGAGTAACATGCTTAATTATTGAAATGATAATGAATCATTCTTATTAAAATTTGATTTGGATAATCATGATGATGTCTATTTCTTGATTAAGATGAACATTTATGGTAATCGATGAGTTTTATGGAATGTGATGTTACATATGGTATCAGAGCTACCAGGTTCAATACATGGACCTATGAGCTCACTACCTAATGAATATTTCTACCCAACATTAAGTATGCTAATGTTTGGATGTTCTATGCTAGAATGGTAAGAACTAGAACAACACCACGAAAGAAGGTAATGGATTAAGGGCATTACCTTAAGATCTGGAAGGAAAAAGCAAGAGCCGCAAGAATGAAACAGCTTGAACAGTCTGGCTGCTTAGTAGGAGCATGGTTAACTGATGAGGAAACCTTTGCTAATGCCATAAAACGTGCATCAAGCAGGAGTTAAGGAAAGCAGAAAGGATGACTGCCCCTAACTCTACTGATGCATCAGCAGAACCCTCTGCACCTAAAGCACCAGCTGTGGAAAATAATCCTAAGGATTATGATGTACCCTAGGAGATTGAGAAGGAGTACCTGCGTGTACCCTCACCTCCTAAAACTGAAATGAAAAATTTCAAGATTGAGAAATGAATATGGGAAGTTATCCCAAACTGTAAATGACTTGCAGTAGCAAGGTGTAAACATTTTTTTTGTAATTTTGGTAGATTATATGTAATCCAATGAAATCTATAATGAAAATGCAAAATTCTGACAATCTTTCCTTTCTTGTTAAAGATTACATGAATGAGAATAGATTTGTATTATGAATGAATTAAATGACATGGAAAAACTAATCCATGATTAATATGCAAACTTCAGGAAGTAGATTGCAACAAAGGTTGAAATTAGAACCAGAATGGGAGATAGTTAGGATGAAGGGCAACCTTCAGGGCACTCCGAAAATAAACTTGATCGAATCATTGCCTTACTTCAAGATACAAGAGCGAGAGTAGGAACTCTCGAACAGGAAGTTAGGGGTCGGAAAGAACACAGGCAGGATGCCTATGACGGGGACTATGACGAGACACGTCATAATGATGCCACCCAAAGTGAGCACAGAGAAAATAACTCCGAGGCTAGACAAGAAGTGGATAGAAGGAGCCATATGGCTATGGAACTATCCCGAGACATGAAAAAGATTATGCCTCCTAAATTTGATGGATCTATAAGCGGAGATGCCGTGGAGGCATGGCTTACGAAAATGGAAAAGTATTTCAAAATTAGGAACTATAATGAGGTCACTAAAGTAGTATGGGGGGCATTCCAACTGCCAGGTGAAGCATCCACTTGGTGGATGAATAAAAAAGATGGAACTAGGCTTGAGGTCTACAAGCCTTACTTGGGACAGGTTTATGGAACTTTTTAGGCAAAGATGGTTGCCGCAGCTGTTCTATGACTAGAAGCTTATAGACCATTAGAATCTGAAACAAGTTGATCTGTTTGTGAATGAATATTGGGAAAAGTTCACCCGCTTGCTTAAATATGTGCCACAGTACCAACATGATGAGAGATTTTGTATTCAGAAGTTTATAATGAGATTGAACGCCCAAATTAGGGGCGAGGTTGATGTTCATGGTCCTACTACAATGGACCAGGTCTATGAAAAGGCCATCAAACATGAACATAAACTAAAAGCTATGTTGGCTTATAGGGAAAGGAACTAGAAGAGATACAATTGGTCCCAATCCTTGCAATCCTCTAAGAAAAAGGGGAATAAATAGGATTATTCTAAGAAAAATGATAAGGGGACCAAGCATAAGCAAATTGAGTCCAAGGGAGAGAAAAAGGGGAATAACTACTCCAAGAAGAATGGAGATAATTATGAAAAACCTCAGGAGAGGCACGGACTAGTGGGAAGGTGCTTCACATGTGGCGGAGATCATTACACCAACCAGTGTCCCAACAAGACACAAGGAGCACAACTGAGAGGAAACCCTCTACCCTCTCAACAAGTGGCGTTCCAGCAACGCATTCATGCAGCCTTGGACAACAGGCAAGATGAATACCAAATAACTCCCATTAAGACAACAAGTATTTTATCTGGTCTTCTGATTTCAATTTTAATTGACACTGGTGCTATCGAATGTTTTGTTTCTCCTAAAATTCTAAACAAAATTCCTAGAAAGGTTGGATTCATGGCAAATTCTTGGTCTGTAGAATATGCAAAACAAACCAAGGCTCAGGTAGAGCAATGCATGTTTGAGGTTAGGGTTGAACTTTCAAACTTCTCCACAGAAGTAAATCTTTATGTAGCCCCATTAGACTCATATGATGTTATCCTAGGGATAAATTGGTTATGGCAACATCGAGCCAAAGTGGATTGTTATGCTAAAATAGTAGTGTTTGGATGTTTTAGGAAACAAAGTCTTTCTTCAAGGAAAACTTAGGGAAGTGAAATTGAGACAAATTTCTGCCCTGCAAGTGAAAAGAGCTCAAAGAAAAGGATGCCATCTTTTCGCTGTCAAAATGGAAAAACTAAATGAGATTGAGGAAACCTATTTCCTAGATGATTTAATGTTTTATAAATCTCAAAAACTTAATAAAGTTGGGAAGAAGGAGTCCATAGGTCAGAAAAGATCAGATATAGATAGGTATCCTTTCCTTAGAGATTTTGAGGATGTATTTCTAGATGAGCTACCAAGATTACCTCCTAAAAGAGCCTTTGACTTCTCCATTGATATAATTCCAAGGTTAGAACCCATTTATAAGGCCCCCTACAGAATGACCACCACAGAACTAATGGAGCTAAAATCTCAATTACAAGAGTTGCTAGATAAAGGGTTGATTAGACCCAGTGAGTTACCTTTGTGAGCACTGATCATCTTTGTGAAAAAGAAAGACGGTAATTTATGGTTATGCATAGATTACCGCATGCAAAGCAACCATTAAGAATAAGTACATGTTACCTCGCATCGATGATCTTTTTGATCAACTGAGGGATGCAACCGTGTTTTCAAAGATTGATCTTCGGTCTGGGTATCACCAATTGAGATAAAGGACAAGGACATCCATAAGACAACCTTCAGAACAAGGTATGGGCATTATGAATTCACTGTCCTACCTTTTGGGTTAACGAATGCACCGATGACATTTATGAATCTTATGAACAGTGTGTTCAGGGACTGTTTGGACAAGTTTGTCCTAGTGTTTCTTGATGAAATTCTAATCTATTCTATGAATGAGGAAGAGCATCTGCAGCATTTAAGAATTGTTCTTCAAAGGTTGAGAGAGCATAAATTGTATGACAAGCTCTCTAAGTGTACTTTCTTTCAGAAGGAAGTACAGTATTTGGGCCACATAATTTTATCTAAGGGAATAGCTATGGACCTAGCTAAGATTAAGGCTATTTTGGAATGGCTGATACCAGGAAATGTTCATGAGGTTTGAAGTTTCACGGGCCTTGCTGGTTATTATAGGAAGTTTGTGAAAAACTTTTCTAAAATTGCATATCCTATAACTTCCTTGCAAAGAAAAGGCAAGAGATTTGAATGGTCAAAAAAGTGCCAGGAGGCCTTTGACCTACTAAAGGAAAAATTGACTTTAGCACCAATTTTGAAAGTACCTGACCCAGAGGGTCAATTTATAGTCATTATCGATGCCTCAGGGGAAGGCTTAGATGGTGTACTAGTCCAGGATGGACACGTCATTGCGTATGAATTGTGTAAACTAAAAAATTATGAACAAAACTATGGCCCACATGATTTGAAACTGGCAGCAGTCATTCATGCACTTCAAATGTGGAGACATTATTTACTCGGGAAACCTTTTAATCTAAAAACAGATCACCAAGGACTCAAATATCTATTCACTCAACCACATCTTAATGCTCGGCAAAGAAGATGGTTGGAATTCATCTCAAATTATGATTTTGAGATTAAATATATACAAGGAAAAGAAAATCGAGTGGCAGATGCTTTGAGCAGGAGGAGACACATCTCCTCAATGATCTCCATACATTCTAATTTCAGGAATCAGGTGTTACAGAAATCTAAGGGAGATGAGTTTTACGAGCAGGTAAAACAGGCCCTTGAGGAAAACCCCCAGAATCTGAGATATGAGGGATTCAACCTTGAATCAGATGGGTTATTAAGGTTTAAAGGAAGGATGTATGTACCTAACATTGTAGAGTTAAGGAATATGGTATGGAAAGAAGTCCAATCTGCACCATATTCTAGGCATCCTAGAGTAACAAAGTTACTTGTTGATGTGAAACCCCTATATTTCTGTAAAGGAATGAAGAGGGATGCTGCAAATTTCATAGCTAAATGTATGGAATGCTAGAGGGTGAAGGCGGAACACCATCACCCGACAGGATTGCTTTACCCTCATGAAATTCCTAAGTGGAAATGGCAGATTATAAGCATGGACTTTGTGCAAGGGCTTCCTATGTCAAGGAACATGCACAATGTTATCTTGGTTGTGGTGGATAGACTCGCCAAAGCCACTCATTTTATACCTAGGAAATTGATGGATGGGGCACCCGTTATAGCTCAGAAATTTGTTCAAGAGATTTTTAGACTTCATGCAATTCCTAAGAAGATTATCTTGGATAGGGATGCACGAATGACATCGAGGTTTTGGCAAACCTTGTTCTCTTCACTTGGAACCTAGTTGAATATAAGCTCTGCTTATCATCCTGAAACGGATGGCCAAACTGAGAGGGTCAACCAAGTGCTAGAGGATTTATTGAGGATGTATTGCATGGATCAGCAATAGAAGTGGGAGGATTATCTTCCTATGGTGGAATTTGCCTACAATAATTAATATCATTCTGCTATTAAGATGGCTCCATTTGACGCATTATATGGATGGAAGTGTCGAACCCCTATAAGCTGGGAGAAGCTAGAGGATAGGGTTAGCCTTGGTCCAAAAATGCAGTTAGAAATGGAAGAGCGAGTCCATCTGATTAAGAGAAGGCTAGCAGAAGCCAATGATAGACAAAAGAGTTATGCAGATGCTAAGCACATCGAAAGGCATTTCACAGTGGGAGAGAAATTATTCCTAAGAGTAAACCCTTAGAAGAGTTCCATTAAATTTGGAAAGATGTCCAAACTGGCATCTAGTTATGTGGGTCCCTTCAAAGTTCTCAAAGAAGTTAACCCAGTAGCATATAGAATTGCTCTACTGCCAGCTCTTGCCATGATGCATAATGTGTTTCATGTTTCATATTTGAAAAAGTTTAATACTACTGATAATTAAATTCCTATGCTTGATTGGAATGTTATACAGGTGAAGGACCCAGGGGTGGTGGTGTTCGAGCCCATCAAGGTGCTCAAAACATGTAAGCTACGCTTACGTAACAAAGAGATAACATAGTGCAAGGTCTAATGGGACCAATATGTAGAGGAAAACGCCACCTGGGAAAACTATGCTGACTTTCATGCTAGATTTCCTCATCTTTTCTGAAAAAACTTTTTATTATGTTCACAAAACATTTCTCTTATTATGTTGATTGGCTATAAAGACATTAAATCATCGGGGATGATGATTCTTATACTTTTGCACGGTAATTAGGAGGATTAGTTAAGAGTTGGATGATTAGATGTTTGTGGAACATGTCAGATTAATCATTACTTCTAACTAATGTTAGTCAAGTATGAGATTTCTAGATTGAAAAGATTATTTAATTATTATGATTTATCGATCATACGATGATACACTAATCATGATTTTCTGGTTGTGAGTTGGATCAGGAAAATAACTATCCTTCAACGATGGAAGGAGAGTATCATCTAGGAGGAAGAGATAGATGATGGGAAACAGGGTCAATTGCCATCTGAGTGTCAGACTTTATGTCCTTATGAACTCGTGTGAGTTGGCGTAAGTTACGCTTTTTCTTTGCCACTTGATTTTCCTTTTGTGTCTTCTCGTCGATTGAGTTATTTCGACAATGTTGCATCGACTCAACCTAATGACGTTCTTAGAATGTCAATGCGAGTCAAGAGTTAGCCTTACCGTGTGGTAGAGTATCTTCTTATTTACTCTATTATTCCCCGAATCAGGATTATGAATCCATTATTCTTGGCCTGATATGTTTTGGGTTTTAGTGAAGAAGGGGGAGCGGTGCTCAACCCCTAAATCACATGTTGACCCTGCCACCATGAAGGTGGTGATGTCGAAAGACGACATCTTGATCTATTTAAGTAATTACATTTATCAAGTTGATTCATGAAATAATATTATTCTATGATTATAAAAATCTAATATCGAATTCCTTGCTATACTATTTTGTTTATTTATTTGTTATAGCTGACATCATCCACGATAGTGGAGTGATAATGTGATTATTTGAACTAATGGGAGCTTCATGCTCACCAAAAGGCTTGTCAATAGCAAGTAATGGGACATCGGGTCCCTCTGAAATTTGTAGGTTGGCCGAGTGGGAAAACTACCCATTGCGTCATGGTGAGGGTGGTAGCTCCCAACATACTCGACATGCCCAAAAGAATAACGATAACAAAGTTTATTGTTATCACTGGCTATCATTCTTGCAAGGAAACATCATTATTCAGGCTCTCTCTACACTTGAGAGGAGGAGCAGCGCAAGAAAGAATAGTCAGCCGAATTGGGAAAGACAACAATCGAACGACTTCATTCAGGTAGAATGAAAGTTTGCAAGAATATAGTTTTTCATTGTTTGCTTTTTGGTATTGTAAGTGTCAACTGTGTCTATTACTTTATAGCATGTTTACTGTATTGTTAGCTTCATGCTTTTGTTGCTATATTACAGTGGCTCAAGGTCGAAAAGGCTGAGCCTTTAATCAGTGAAATGTTCTTTATTCAGTGGCATGAGGCCGATAAGGCTGAGCCTTAAACCCTTGAATTTTCTTTGCAACTGTAGCTTGAGGTTGCTAAGGTCGAGCTCTAATTCATTATAACTTTTATTGTAATTGTAGCTCGAGACTGCTAAAGTCGAGCTCTAATTCATTACAGGCTTTATTGTAACTGTAGCTTGAGGCTGAACTAAGGCCGAGCATATATCCACTGTAACATTTACATGTGAGTTATTGTTGTGGCTTTTGATAATAATAGTGCCCAGACTCGTATAATGAGTCGATCCGAAAGTGCTCATGGCACGAGAAGTGTAGAACTATTGTAATAAGTACATACTTAATGGATTGGCTTGCATGTGGCCAAGGCAGTGACCATGAATTGTGGTGATGTTGATAAGACTTTAACTTTGAACTATTCTTGTAGCACTCAACAAAATCTTGAGTCACCTTACATGGAACCCGACTGTTGTTTAAGGGGTTATTGAAATAACCAAGGCAATACTTTTCTACCCCTCGATAGAGGAGGTGGTGTGTTAAACAAAAGAACACTTTTTTATTCTATGGTAGCTTTGCATGCTAGCCAAATCATTAGTGAGGAATCTTTTCTTACTATTGATAACCTAGAAGAATAGGAAGCATGAATAGATTAAGTTTTATATGGATATTATTACAAAAATTTAAACCCTTTTCTTTACTTATGAGTAAACTCTATGGGGAGAATGTTTATCATTAAAAACTCATATAGGTAATTTGAGTTATCTTTTATTTATGAAACTATTCTAATTAGATAAGGCAAGGTATGCCTATGGTACCATGGTTGTGATTCTAACCTAAATGATAGTTCGTATAGAAAATGCGAACCGTGGGAAACCTAGGTTGGTGAAATTGATTTGACTTTAATATATATGATTAGAAAGTGGGACAAAGTGACGTGGAGTCACAAGCCCCTCGTTTTGAAAGTAAACTATTAAGTCATTACAAGCCTAAGATGGGAGTCGATTGTCCTGGGATGGACTATGAATCAAATTAAACCCTCTTATACTAGACCTAGAGTGAGAGGTCAACTTAAACTTACTATAGGACGAGACAACTTCTAAGTCGAGTAAGGGTGGTGGACATATGACTATGTTCATTGCAAAGCGTATATGTATGTAAATCTTTGGCCAAAGTAATGCATTCATCTTTGCATTCATTGTCGGTCCATAGTGCTCCAGATGGCACAATGTCTCCATTAGTGTCATACATAGTTAGAGTGGATCTATAGTTGTGTTACCAAGATACATTATGAAGGACACAACACCAGATACTTAGATGGTTAACCTAATGGTTCCTAATATCTATCCCTTCCATGAAGGGTAGGGCCGCTTCCAGGTAGGAAGTTGTGCGGGGGACCGCCAGTCTATGGTTGGTGGAAAAGCACCGGGATGATGCTCTCCTTCCCAAGCATGAGACAAACTGAGGCTTATGAAGACAGATGTCAAAAGTTCCAGATGCAGTTCTTTTCATTTTATGACTTGATGATCAATTATTATGTATAATTTTATATTTGATGCCTTGAGCATAATATGTACATGCATAGTGAAAGTTATTCACTAAGGATATGCAATTGAATATTGTAATTGAAGTTTTGTTACATCTGTTTAGAGTAACATGCTTAATTATTGAAATGATAATGAATCATTCTTATTAAACTTTGATTTGGATAATCATGATAATGTCTATTTCTTGATTAAGATGAACATTTATGTTAATCGATGAGTTTTATGGAATGTGATGTTACAAAAATCCTCTCTAATCTGGATCGATATGGTAGGATATTGAGTTGATTATGCCTTGGAATGATATGAGATGATTGAATCCTTGAATGAATGACTGATATGGGTCTATTTCAGTTTGATATTCACCCGTACTTGACTAAAAATGACCCAAAAATGCTGAAACTCATCAAATATTGCAAAAATAGTCCAAAACATGAAATCGCCTAGCTTAGATAGATAGCAATTTAGCCCAGCTTGACTCATATGCCTAAAATATGATGAAGTATGCCTAATAACAAATCTAAAACTTAATTACCAACAACCTATGATAACCTATTATGAAATTCCAACCAACCCACTGGTGGTGCCTGCATAAACATTCAAGATTCAAGCATTCAAATATGCAGGCCCCTTCTTAAAAAATCCAAAAGTTCTAACACTTTCGGCCTCTGCAGTGCTAAAAAATGTGAAAATCAGTCATATGCATGTGCCTTTGTATGAACAAGGGTGTTTGTATATACATGTAGGTCGAAATATGCATTGGCAGGTTAGAAATCTCTGTCGGCCTCCAAAAAATTGATAAAAATTGAGTTATATGCATTTTGAATGCATATCGGGCTCAAAGGGGAATATGTACAAGGGCGGAATGTACATTAAAGATTCTAAGAGTATTCACTGCTTGCATACCGGGTTGCATGTATATTTGGTTTGTATGTTCAGACATACAACGGTCAGATACAAAGAAAAGATACATTGCAGGTATATTCCATGGAAGAGTCCCGTTTGTATATTCGACATAAAAGGGAAATGTACATTGAAAAATATACAAAGGCTGGCATGCATACATTTGCTACAGTGCAGTAGGAATACAATTGGTGGGGCCCGCAGGTATATGCAAGTGAGTTTGTACACGACGATATGCAAAAGGTGAGGTATAAGCCGGATTTCAAGGCGAATGTAATGTGTTTCATAATTTTTGGGATCTGCCATGTATGTATATTGGGTGCTTGTATGTGCAAGTATACATTGAGATATGCAAGCAAGGGGAGGTGCAACCCGGACGTGATGGAGGAGTTAAGATGTGGCAAATAGTTTTTTGGCGCCCGTGGGTTGTATAACCACTTGTATATGTTGATATACAAGAGAAGATACAAAGGTTAAGATGCAAACTGGACCTGAATAAGTTTCCAATCTGCTTCATAATATTTTGGGGTCCGCATTGTATATTAAACTGTTGCATGTATATGCATTTTGCATATACAAAGGATTTTCGAAAGGTGAACAGTGGCGATTGTATATGCATATGTTTTTTGCATATACAAGGGCGAAAGTGGGAAAATGGTGATTGGAAAAGTTAGGGATGGATGCATAGGGTGACGACATGGCACGACCTCATTGGTGGGCAACTTTTTAGCAGGGTTTGGAGCTATTAAATCTCAGCGACAGGAAGTAGATCGACAGCCATGTTTTGAACCTTCAGTGGTGGTTTTTTCTGAGCATGTGCGGCCATTTTTGAGCGGGAAAATCTCTAGATGTACCTGCTGTTGCATCTCGCGAGTGGATGGGGCTTTAATGGCAGATTGTGCAGGGAAGTATGGGTGAGGCGATAGGTGAACTACCAGGCTTACGAAGAGAACCTTTAGGGGGCGGCCCAGATCCTGATTCCATCTGCTCCTTTCTCCTTGTCCCTCTGCTGCATTAACTATTTTGAGCGCCATTTCTCACGATGCATTGTATCTGGCGGATTTTTGATTAGCCTTGTAATTAATTTTGCTGAGTACACAGTCTTGGTATAAAAGCCAAACTGTGTTACTCATTGTAGTTGTTGAAGACTTGGGCACTTTTGTGTAAATAGTGAAACATAGAGCATTTCCTGTCTGTTTTATCTTTGTGGAGTTTATCTATTGCATCTGTGATGTATCTTGCATATATTGTTCAGTTTCAGTGTTAATTTTATATGAAAAATGCTAGTTGCATGTATTCCTCTGTTTGTCTCCATTTGTTGCATGCAATTTCTTCTTTTGAATCTAGTTGCTAAGGGTTTCATAGATTCAGGGATATAGGGTCCTGTATTGCATGTCTGATCTTTTGACTTCCATTCAAGGAGTGGATTAAATTTGTCTTAGGTCAAGCATGGAGAAGATGGTATGTTGACTGGGATGCTTGTAAGTATGAACAGTTAAATACCTATCCTTGGGTGATGTTTGTAAGGCAAACATCAATCCATCGCCTTGAAACTCGAATGCCAGTTGCACGCCGTCCTCATGTATATGTCTATTTGACTCCTTGCCCTGAGATAGGCACCGGTCTGCCCTTGTGAAGTAGTTATGATCCAAAACCCCCTGTCCTACATCCAAACCATCAATTCAAACCATTCCACATCTTCCACCTGTTAGTTGTAGGAGTAGGATTAGGAACCCCTGCATACTCTCATCCATAATCAGACAAATATGTCCAAGAATGTTGCCAACCTTGTGATGTATCATCCACATCTTGGTCCACATATGAGAGTATTCTGTCTATTGCTGTCAAGCTAAATCTTCCTGTCATTGAGCTAGTCAATGTTACATCTTTATCAAATAGGGACACCCCCCTTGGTGCGGCAGAACCAGAAATGAAGGGGAGGTCACCCACGCAACCTCCTGTGTCTGTTGGCCGAATCTGCCCGTGCATTAGAACTGACAAACCTTCTGTCGATTCAGAGAAAATAACCAACAGAATTGGCGACTCTGCTGGGGATGTGAAGTCAAAGTACTATCTAGTCATCTCTGGTGATATGTTTGTGGCCCATCCGAGTCACTAACAGAATTGGCGACTCCGCTGGGGAAAGAATCAAATATTGTGAAATCATTGTTGCATATTCGATTCTTTCATGTGAATGATGGTGCTCTGCTGGCGGTATGAACTTAGAAAATGTTTGATGAGCTTTCAGCTATTTGAAATTTTTATCCTCTTCAGAGAGGTGGTGACTATGCAAAAAAGTTTTAGTGCACATGAAAGGTTGATGTATGTTATTGAGATCTAAAAATGTTATGTTCAAGCTTTCAACATCTGGATGAGAAAAGGTACCTAGCTCCTTCCCATTTATATTTGTTGTTTTATTATATAAGTTAGATGCCAAGGGGAAGCCTTAGGTCTTAGACAAACATAAGATGTCTAAGAGTGAAGTTTATATGAATCCAAGTATGTATTCGTCCATACTCGGTCAAGAGGGGGATGAAATGTTGAGTAAAAGAATGGAAGAGATAAAAAATAGGTTAATATCCTTAGAAGCCCGGCAGGCCCAGTTAAATAGTAATAACCCTGTTGTGTCTGCCAGTCAGAAAGCTAAACCTCTTGTTAGCCCTTTTGATCCTTTGTATGACCAATTAGATTTGTCATGGGTTGATTATCAAGTTGAAAGTATGCCTGCTAAAGTGTACAATCAGATGCCTAGATTTAGTGGACACATTGTGTGTGATGGGGGTGCACATATCCAAAATTTTCACAGTTTTATGGAGAAACACTCATTTAGAGATGAGGATATGTGGATGAGGTTTTTTGTTAAATCCTTTGATGCAAAAGCTAGAGATTGGTATTTGAGCTTTCCAAAGAGATCCTTTGCCTGTTGGGATGAACTTGCTGACTGTTTTAGAAAAGAATTTACAAGAGAACTTGCTAATCTTGTTGCAAGATTAATGGAAATCAGAAAACAAGATAAAAAGCCCTGTATTGATTTCAGTCATAGAAATGCAATAGCCCTTTCACGAATCCCTAAAGTCTTCAGACCTGATATTTCAACCTGTGTTGGCATATATTTTGAAGCTTTCGAGGAGGGCTCTAGTGCATTGTTGAGGGAATTCAAGATGACAAGTATGCAGATGGCATACAAGTTTGTAGAAAATATAGAAAAAATGAGAAATGAGCACATGCAGAATTCCCTGTCCACAGGTTTTGGTATGAATGACGGTTATAAGGCTGCAAATGACCAAGTGACTATGGCATCATGTGAAGACAAAAATGAGAATGAAAATACATCAGTTGAGGATGCCAGTAGAAGGATCAATGATAACCCCCATTGCAAGGTTAAGGTGTCTGGTTCTGAAAATAATGATGAGGTTATGGACAGAAATGAACATCTATTTGAATGGATTTGTGGAGATGATTGTGAGTATTGTGCTCAGGATAGAGAAGAAATAAGCAAACAGAGCAGTAGTTCCATGTGTGAATCAATGCCTTCTTTTTAGACACATGGAGATGATGAAGAGCAGTCAGAAATTGAAACAAGTGCTAGTGCTGAGTATGATCGTTCTTCATTTAATTTTAATTTTGCTTATGGTACACAGGCTGATACTCCTCCACAGAGTGAATCCATTGGTAATGAAGATGCATGTTCTGTTGTCTATGAACCAATGACATACCATGATGAAGTTGAAACACCTGGATCACCCATTTTTGACACATATGGTGATGAGGATCTGTTTGAGTATGGTGGGAATCTAGGCACTGATGTTGATATAGATTCTAGTTCTCATCTTGATGAAAGAGAAACTAACATACATCATGAAAACTGCTGCAAAGAGATGCTAGAGCCTGATCTTTTCCAGCTTGGTGCAACTGATGGTTGTGTGCATGATGTGCACAACTGTGAATCTGAAAGCTTTTTCTTTGATATGCCAGCATATGATAAGATGAGCCCTCACGTTCCTAACTACATGATGGACTTTGAGTGCTTTTAGTTTTCAGTCCAGCTAGGAGATCATTTTGCAATGCATAATGCTGATACAGATGATAACATGTGTTATATTTCATTTGAATATGCATTGTTTGATAAATATAGCATTCACATGTTGCCTGATGTTGAAGGTTGTTTGCATAAGGTTGAGAGGAGCCAGCTCAATGAGATAATTGTATATGCAAATGACAAGGTTTGTTTGTGGTCAGATCATGGCAACTTCTTCAGGCCTGATCTAGTGATATCAGATGAAAACAAGGTATTTGACAAAGGGAGATACAGGTTTTTCCTTTCTTGGTGGCCCTAGGCCACCAAGTGTGATTTGTGATGCAGATCGGTGCAGTATTTGACTTTGTGCCCAATGGATAAGGATTGGTCTACATCCCAGAGATTTGAGGTTCTTGCCATGCCTACAAGAGGCATGCATCCCCAGACAGAGCCACTAGTGGTGCCTGCATAAACATTCAAGATTCAAGCATTCAAATATGCAGACCCCTTCCCAAAAAATCCAAAAGTTCTAACACTTTCGGCCTCTGCAGTGCTAAAAAAATGCGAAAATCAATCATATGCATGTGCCTTTGTATGAACAAGGGTGTTTGTATATACATGCAGGTCGAAATATGCATTGGCAGGTCAGAAATCTCTATCGACCTCCAAAAAATTGATAAAAATTGAGTTGTATGTATTTTGAATGCATATCGGGCTCAAAGGGGAATATGTACAAGGGCAGAATGTACATTAAAGATTCTAAGAGTATTCGTTGCTTGCATACCGGGTTGCATGTATATTTGGTTTGTATGTTCAGACATACAACGGTCAGATACAAAGAAAAGATACATTGCAGGTATATTCCATGGAAGAGTCCCGTTTGTATATTCGACATACAAGGGAAATGTACATTGAAAAATATACAAAGGCTGGCACGCATACATTTGCTATAGTGCAACAGGAATATAATTGGTGGGGCCCACAGGTATATGCAAATGAGTTTGTACACGCCGATATGGAAAAGGTGAGGTACAAGCCAGATTTCAAGGCGAATCTAATGTGTTTCATAATTTTTGGGATCTACCTTGCATGTATATTGGGCGCTTGTATGTGCAAGTATACATTGAGATATGCAAGCAAGGGGAGGTGCAACCCAGACGCGATGGAGGAGTTAAGATGTGGCGAATAGTCTTTTGGTGCCCATGGGTTGTATAACACGCTTGTATATGCTGATATACAAGCGAAAATACAAAGGTCAAGATGCAAGCCGGACCCGAATAAGTTTCCAATTTGCTTCATAATATTTTGGGGTCCGCCTTGTATATTAAACTGTTGCATGTATATGCATTTTGCATATACAAAGGATTTTCGAAAGGTAAACAGTGGTGATTGTATATGCATATGTTTTTTTGCATATACAAGGGCAAAAGTGGCAAAATGGTGATTGGAAAAGTCAGCGATGGATGCATAGGGTGCCGACGTGGCACGACCTCATTGGTGGGTGACTTTTCAGCAGGGTTTGGAGTTGTTAAATCTCAACGACGGGAAGTAGATCGACGGCCGTGTTTTGGACCTTCAGCGGTGGTTTTTCCTGAGCGTGTGCGACCATTTTTTAGTGGGAAAATCTCTAGATGTACCTGTTGTTGCATCTCGTGAGTGGATGGGGCTTTAATGGCAGATTGTGCAAGGAAGTATGGGTGAGGCGACAGGTGAACTACCAAGCTTACAAAGAGAACCTTCAGGTGGCGGCCCAGATCCTGATTCCATCTGCTCCTTTCTCCTTGTCCCTCTACTGCATTAACTATTTTGAGCACCATTTCTCACGATGCATTATATCTGGCAGATTTTTTATTAGCCTTGTAATTAATTTTGCTGAGTACACAGTCTTGGGATAAGAGCCAAACTGTGTTACTCATTGTAGTTGTTGAAGACTTGGGCACTTTTGTGTAAATAGTGAAACACAGAGCATTTCCTGTCTTTTTTATCTCTGTGGAGTTTATGTATTGCATCTGTGATGTATCTTGCATATATTGTTCAGTTTTAGTGTTAATTTTATATGAAAAATGCTAGTCGCATGTATTCCTCTGTTTGTCTCCATTTGTTGCATGCAATTTCTTCTTTTGAATCTGGTTGCTAAGGGTTTCATAGATTCAGGGATACAGGGTCATGTATTGCATGTCTGATCTTTTGACTTCCATTCAAGGAGTGGATTAAATTTGTCTTAGGTCAAGCACGGAGAAGATGGTATGTTGACTGGGATGTTTGTAAGTATGAACAGTTAAATACCTATCCTTGGGTGATGTTTGTAAGGTAAGCATCAATCCATCCCCTTGAAACTTGAATGCCAATTGCAAGCCGTCCTCATGTATATGTCTATTTGACTCCTTGCCCTAAGATAGGCACCATTCTTCCCTTGTGAAGTAGTTATGATCCAAAACCCCCTGTCCTGCATCCAAACCATCAATTCAAACCATTCCACATCTTCCACCTGTTAGTTGTAGGAGTAGGATTAGGAACCCCTGCATACTCTCATCCATAACCAGACAAATATGTCCAAGAATGTTGCCAACCTTGTGATGTATCATCCACATCTTAGTCCACACATGAGAGTATTCTGCCTGTTGCTGTCAAGCTAAATCTTCCTGTCATTGAGCTAGTCAATGTTACATCTTTATCAAATAGGGACACCCCCCTTGGTGCGGCAGAACCAGAAGTGAAGGGGAGGCCGCCCACACAACCTCCCGTGTCTGTTGGCTGAATCTGCCCGTGCATTGAAACTGGCAAACCCTCTATTGATTCAGAGAAAATAACCAACACCCACAATGCAAAACTACTCAAAAATGAAGTGCCAATATGCCAAAATGAAGCGATTTATTTATAGAGGCCAAATATCATCAAAACGCAATCCAATCTGCTTTAATCTTCCTTGAACCTACAAAAACAAGTCTTCAAACCCTAGCTTTCAAAGCCCTATCACCATTGAAACTTGCCAATTAAGCTCCATGATGAACTCCATGCAAATTCACCTCATCATAGTGGAATGGGAGTATCACCAAACAACAAAAGCCAAGGGAACACCACCTTGAGCAAACTGAAATTCACTTTCAGCCAAGAGAAAACTCTCAAACACAAAATTTGCCAAATGATCAATAGTTGCAAAATGAAGCCAAAACCCTCTATTTATTCTCCTCTCTCCATAGGCGTCCCAATTTGCCAAATTATGAAAATTTTCAAGTCCACCAATAAAATGCAATTTTTCAACTTCACAATTTTAAATGAATTTCACCTCAAAACTGCCTTTATTTAAAAATAATAAAATATCAATATTTTATTATTTTTGCTTTCTCCTCAAGTCACCCACATTTAAAAATATATATATTTTATTTAATTTTTCTCATTTTTTCCCAAGCGTCGATTTTTCACTAAATAAAAATAATATTTTTTTTATTTATTTTTACCTTTCCTCTTGGGCGTCGATTTTGGCTTTATTAAAATAATAAAGTGTAATATTTTATTATTTTAATTTCTTTTTCTCCTTTGGCATTGGCAAAAATAATAAAAAAAATAGATTGATAAAATACAATTAAAGATTGCATTTTATTTTCCTTTTTTCCACCTTTTCATCTTTTTTCAATCTTCAAGTTGTCCAACGTTTATTTTTCCCATCCTTTACTTTTTCACCCTTGGTTTGAAAATGATAATATTTTGGCTTTATGAAAATTACCATAAAATAACACTAGCCAAAATCCAAATAGAATCAAGTGTTGAGCCAACATTATAGTTTTCCATCCTTCAATGGCCAAGCTCAACCCAAACACAAGCCTAGCTCAAAAAGGGGACATTACAATAGGAGTTTGCAAATGTCTAGGAATGTCTTTCTTTGGTAAACATGTAGGATATTGATTTAACGACTTTGTACAAAGATCAAGGATAATAAGCAATCATGTAGTATACCCTAGATTGTTGATGCAAATGTGGATGTCATGTGAAATAATGTGATGCTCCTAAATATGTGCAAGAGATGTCCTTTAATGTGCTCTAGACTCTAGATGTTCAAAATGAATTAGGCTTGGTCCTTAAATACAAATCTAATAGACATAAACAAAATATTTCATGCTTCAAGTTGGCACATAATGACTAACTGAAGGGAAAAAAATGTAAAGTACATAATTCTAGAACTAAAGTTACTGAAGTAAATAATCCACTTATTTACATTAACCCAAATAAAAGGAGTAAATATTATATATATAATCAATAATGACATTACATCTTTCAAAAGCACGTGCTATATCTAGGTTAGTACTATAATACAAACCATCTTAGGCTCTCTTGCCATAAGTCATCTCAAATAACAAGGTATAATAATCAAGTACAAGTAATGAATAATAAATCAATCACACTCTCCAGCCGCCACCAACCCACATGGTCATCTACAAGTCGAGAGACAGGAACATGGCCCAGGTGCTTTTCCACCCAACCATGAAGCAATTACACTTCGTTGGATCCCTTCATGACACGAAAGAAACCCAGAACTACACGAAACATCCAGCAACCTAGAAACAACTGGCATGAGGGAACACCCGATGCAACTTGAAGTCTAAATGCAAATCTAAATGATGATGTGCAAATGTCTTGATGTGAGCACAACAGGATGTGACAGAGATATATATAAATAAGTTTTACTAGATGATATTCATCTATTTCAATGAATTCTCAGCTTGGCCAAGCATATAAAATAGTTTAAGGTCAAATCTTAAAAAAGAGGAAAAGCCATCTCTGTTTGCCCACATTCAGCATCCTAGCCCAAGAAGTAACCCCAATCACACACAAGAGATAAACTACTTTCTTTCAAAGCAAACTAATTCTTTTAATTTGCACAATAAAAATGAATTCACTTTCAAGCAAATAATTCTAATGAAAAAGCTTATGCATATGTTTATTCAAGATACATAAATAAGACATAAACTGAAGATAACTCATTCCATTCTTAATTACCTCAAAAGAATCTTGTGCCTAGATCCTATAACTCATACTTTACCTAGATACAGTTACTACTTCATTTCTTTGCTCAATCAATGAGAATACATTTCCGACAATATTTCTATCAAAGAGTTGTATTAATCATTCACAAAATACATAGATTGCTATAAAATTGGTTATAATCTTTATCCCACAATTCATTCATAATTTCTCAAAATAAAATAAAATAAATAACTCTAGATTTGCCTAATGCAAGTAGGATTATAATTCCACTCAGTTAAGGTCATAACAGGGATTTAAAAGAACTATTGCTTAACAATATCAAGATTACCAATAAAACATCATTTACAATGAGGTAAAAGTAGAGAATTATTTAAATATATCCTACGTCTATCACAAGAACCTTGTTGTCTGCCACAAGAATACTATCAAGTTTGCAACAGGAACAGAGTTCAGTTCACTACAGGAAACACAAATAAGTCTGCTACAAGAGTAAATAACTGTGACAGGGATAACATAAACTACCATGACAAGAACAAATAAATTGTTGCGACATAAATTACTAACTATCATGACATAATTAAAACTATGATAGGAATACATACAGCTACAAAACAAAATAATCTAGACATGATTAAGAACTGTTGTAGGAACAAAAACAACTACAGGAATAAATTAATCTACGACAGGAACAAATACAGTCTGCTACATGAAATAAAGAGTCTATTGTGACAGGAAAATATCTGCGATAGGAATAGATACAGTTTACTACAGGAAATAAAGAGTCTATTGTGATAGGAAAAGGTAAACAATTGCGATAGGAAAAAGATAAATCTGCGACAAGGATTAAAGATATACTATTGTGAAAGGTATAAAAACTACTGCTTCAGGTATAAAATTAATCGCTACATGGAGTTTGGTACATGAAACTACAAGAGTAAGGATAAATCTGCTACAGAAAGACATAAATAATTGCAACAGGAACACAAAATATAACTGACAGAAACACAGAAATACTGCAACAAGACTAGTTGTGACAAGAATTAAAACTGCTGCGACAAGGTTGAAATAAATTGTTGCAACAAGAACCAACCAAACTAGTGTTTTAGCTATCTTCTAGTAGGCTATTAACTACCTCATACATGCTATTTTAAAAGCATTAAATTGGTCATTTTGTACAATACATAGGTCGTTAGTCCTATGCTGGCAGTCGTTAGACTTAGGAAAGGTTGAATTAACTAGGAATGGCATCAATAGTCATGCAAAGAGGCTGCTAAGCACATGAAAAACAAGTTTTCAAGAATCAAAAGGGGTAGATCTATTTCCTGCATTTTAATATGACCCTAATGTTTATATACATCGAACAATTCATTTAATATATATCAAACTAAATAATCACAGAAAGGCATGGTATGAGTAGGAGAACCTGTATTATTTCTCCCAATATGAGCTCTAATTCACTCCTTTGTTGTTGCAAGTCTCAATATTCTCCTCTATGCCTTCTTCTTTTTCCAAGTTCCTATTGCCTATAAAACTTTCTTTTCTTCTGTGTGTTGTTCTTCCTTTCTTTGGCTCCTTCTTGTTTTTTCTATGCCCTACTCCTCCATTCTTAGCATCTAATATATTTAGAACTCCCAGCTTTTTTGCCTTTCTTTTGTTTGCATGCCTTTTAAACCCACAGATTCTTGATTACAAATTTAATTTAAACTCTTCAACATTACTTTTAAATTTGCATGAAAAGGATTATTTTGTTAGTTTTAAATTATTTAACATATATTTTTATTTTATTGTTTTTTTAGATTTCTTATTATTGAATTAAATAATTATATTTTTAATACTATATTTTTAATACTATATTTTTATTTTGAAATCTAACAAGAATATTATTTCCAAACAAGAATAAATTATATATTTATTTAATAATTAAATTATATATATTTTCAATAAACACTTTTATTAATTTTAATTAAATAATACCATATTATATGATTCTATTAAATATAAATCGCAAGAACGTAAAATACATAACTAATAATGTAATTTAAATAAACATTTTGTAACAATTAAAGGCACATATTTTCTAAGCCTTAAACACCAATCACATTCATTTACTACGGGAAAAGCTCAAACTTGACTACGTAACCATATTACGATGTAGAATAGAATAAAACCACTCAATAATGCAATATGACATGAAACTACGTGAGTGTGTGCATACATCAGGTTTATCCATCATGCCAACTCTTTCCTGGTGGCTAGAATATTTCTACCTCAACCATGTTCTTGTCTTCAACATTTTTCCTGCACTCAGTCACACTTAGATTTCCATTAATAAGTTAGTCCTTATAATCATAGTCGAAGAAAAATAAAATGTACATCCATAATCGTACCAATAATATTCAATTATTAAATCAGGTTTTAAATTTATGCATTTATAACATCAATGACAATTACTCTCACTCACGTGGATTCACTCATAGTAAAACAATCATAGTAAAATGTTCAATAGTATAAATTATAATAGAGTCCAAAACGAGATGCGACATCCTTTCCCACTAGGAAGAGACATCATCTTGATGTCTTATCACACTCATACTAAAATAATAAAGTATATCACTTATAACAATCAAGTATCAATAAGTATCATCAAATCAAACAAAGTATCTCTACTATGCAAGAATAAAAGATTCTTTGCTAAATCCTCAAATAAGAAAAAGATCTGTCTCTCTTTTGCATCTTCCCATGTGGCACTATCCACAGAATATTGGTCCTACTCAACCTTATACTGAGCAATATCTCTATTACACACTTTACTTTGCATCTATCAAGAAAAAAAATTCAAGTATATAATCAATCAATCAATTCACATGGCACAACTGCCAATACAATGCATATAACCAACAAATGGTACAACCACCACTCAATTGCATTCATTCTAGCATAAGGATAATAATCACATCTCTAACGCATGCCAAATGAGGCATAAATCAATTCATCATAGACACATACAAGCATGAATCAACATCACAATGCACATGCAATCTCATGGTAACACAATATAATATCAAAAGATCAGTCCTCCAAACCAACACTAGGTCAAGATCACAAAATAATAAAACAATCTCCAAAGGTGCATCAACTAAAACCAACCATTGTGCATACAACTCCTTCGAGACTACACCACTCCATCTTCCAACTTACTGCAATGAAAAGATGCTCTAGACAAAAAGACATAATAGACTACAAGCAAGTCAAGTCCACAAAACTCAGGACCACCACTATGCTAGGATAATCTCTCAAGCTATCAACTAAGTCCAAGGAAACTAACCAGGCTACCATACCCATTCTCAAGGATAATTTCAAAAGATTGCTCTCTCAATAATCTTTCCTCAGGCACTACTTGCAATAAAAGAACTTAAGGATCAGGGAAGGCTAACTCAAAAAGGTTAAAAGCACCTTTATCGTACGTTCATCCTGACCCAAAAGCATGCCTTAACTCTAGACATGGTTTCTCTACATGAGGTACTTCCTCATGTTTCACTCCTAAAAGAGAAGGTTTCACTAACACTCAATCTCTATACTACCAAAACTAGGATCAACCAAATAGGTTCTTAGAGGGAAGAATCTAACCACACCTTCTAACAACATAAGCACTTCTATCAAACAAGGCTTAGCAACATGTTACTAACTAGGAGCACATCTAAGGTTGCTACAACTCACCAACAAGGTGTAAGACTACTCGCAACACCACTTCAACTCTTAATTAAGCTAGACCTAAAGGTCAACAATACAACACGATCACGAGTTCATGATGGACTAGGCAACACAAATCTTCCTTGTGGGCTAACACCAAGTATCCATAAAATGGAATACAAAGGACAACATCTTCATCACACAAGAATTGCATCCCTTCCAACATAAAGCTAGAAAATCTTCAACTACTAAGGAAAAACTTCTGAAATAACCAAATTCCCAAGGTTGGAAACTCAACAACAGTAAGAAGACAACTATAATACCATAAATATACATACATTATGTGCTCATGCACTAACTAAGGTTCCATCTCACCCTACGCTATGTCAAAACATAAGCGTAGTTATGAAACTTTCAAACAAAGGACACACCAACACAACACTCTCCAAAAGCAAGATTCAATCTAATAAGATCTCTACATATCTCATTCACATAGACAACATGTAATCTTATACAAAATTCAACTCATATCAAGTGATCCATAGTGACACAAAAATCCATTTCAGAACTTCCTCAACACTTCAAACAATGTTCATTGCATCTAACAACAATTATTGAATTCAATCTACCATTCACATCCTACTCCCTTATACAACCCATCAGAGGCCCATCATGGACATGATAGAAAACATAACAGATACATGACCAATAGTTTAAAACATTCAAGCATAGCCACCAATAATAAATAAATTCTGAAGAAAAGAAAAAGTCAATTCCAACAATAAGGCATAAAATGCGCGCAATTTCAACAGTAAATCTAACATGACCATCAGGGTCACAAGATAAGTGAATATCAAAATTTGATGGCTACACTTTTTCATAAATAAGAATAAAATTTTAATGTTGGTCCTTACAACGTTTAGAGGAATTACCAAAGTCAAATGAATAAAATATGAAAATTCAAAAAGTTCCACATTACATGAACTATGTGACTAATTCTAGCCACTAGAGAGGGAGTATGATGCTACACTATGCCTGGATCCCCAAACTGAGGCGGGTAAGAGAACACACCCAATCACACTAAACAAACAAGTCTTCTAAGACTCCAAACACATCTATAATCTAAGATCATTTCTACTTAACCACACAAACATCACTCAAGTTGCCCAGCAATAAAAGTTGCATCCCGTTCAAGGGAATTATAAACACCATGCAAGGACACACAGTTATACACTAGCAACCATCCAACAACCAAAATTAAGCTAGGATGAAATCAAGTTCACAAACCAAGATATCTCAACACACCAATCTTTCCAACAAGCAGTGGTTAACATTTCTCACCAAACAAGGGTTCATCAAGCATATGGATAATGCATTAATGCAACATTTGCACGAGGTCAAATTTCTTCACAACATGACAACAAGTATACTAAATGCACACTAAACACAAGGAAATTATATCCCAAAGTCACAAGATACAGGGTTTTCTAATTCAGTTGATATTCTAACACCTCAACATCACAAGAACTATGCAAATGACCCTTCTTACACCCCTTTTTCCTCTTTATCTTAAACAATTTAATGCAATAAATACACCCAGGTTCTCACATGAATCCTAGGAAAAATCTAATTTAGGAACATAAGTCATTACCCTAAATGATCTATCTAGCAATGCAATGCAATAATATCTTTCTTACAATAGCATAATGAATCCACACACAAGGACATGCTCTCAAGAAGACGATGCAATATGCATTTCAAGAAAGCATTACCAATCACCATGCAGAGGTAATTATTAAACAAAAATGGCAAGCATTTCGAGGACATGCTACTCTTGCAACAAAGATACACACAACAGGGTGCACAATGCAAGGTGCATTTAAACTAGAATTACCACAACAATTTTCTTCACATATCAAGCATATGATCAACCATCATCTTTCACATACTAATGCATAACTCTTAAAAGAGTAAACTAAGTTCAATCATACTCAAGAATATGGTATTTTCTTTCACACAAAGGTTCTCATATCTTCACTATCAAAAGTGGTCACACAAGCATGAACATGACCCTACAACAGTCACTCGAACACTCACACACACTGCAAGGGTTTATGCCAAGCATTTAGGACATCTAGAAGGAAAACACACATAAGCAACTTCTCAACAACCACTAGGGTCTATCTAACCCCGAAACAATGTATTCCTCACCACACATGCAAGGAAGACATAACAAAAGAAGGCACGTGCTACTCACTACATGCCCACACACAAGGACCCGCACATGCTCGAACAAACTGAACAACACACACCCCAGAGCTCCCAATGTTGGAACTGTGCTCTGATACCAAATGTAAAGTATGTAATTCCATAACAGAAGTTACTAAAGTAAATAATCCACTTATTTACATTAACCCAAATAAAAAGAATAAATCTTATATATATATATCATCAATAATGACATTACATCTTTCAAAAGCACATGCAATATCTAGGTTAGCACTATAAAATAATATTCAATCCATCTTAGGCTCTCTTGCCATAAGTCATCTCAAATAACAACAAGGTACAATAATTAAGTACAAGTAATGAATAATAAATCAATCACACTCTCCAGTTGCCACCAACCCACATGGTCATCCGCAAGCCGAGAGACGGGAACATGGCCTAGGTGCTTTTCCACCCAACCATGAAGCAATTACACTTCCCTAGATCCCTTCATAACTTGAAGGAAACCCAGCCCTGCATGAAACGTCTAGCAACCTGGAAACAATCGGCAAGAGGTAACACTCGATGCAACCTGAAGTCTAAATGCAAATCTAAATGATGATGTGCAAATGTCTCACAATAGGATGTGGCAGAGATATATATAAATAAGTTTTGCTAGACAATATTCATCTATTTCAATGAATTTTCAGCTTGGCCGAGCATATAAAATAGTTTAAGGTCAAATCCTGAAAAGATGAAAAGCTATCTCTGTTTGCGCACATTTGACATCCTAGCCCAAGAAGTAACCCCAATCACACACAAGAGATAAACTACTTTCTTTCAAAGCAAACTAATTCTTTTCTTTTGCATAATAAAAATGAATTCACTTTCAAGCAAATAATTCTAATGAAAAAGCTTATGCATATGTTTATTCAAGATACATAAATAAGACATAAACTGAAGATAACTCATTCCATTCTTAATTACCTCAAAAGAAGTTCTTGTGTCTAGATCCTATAACTCATACTTTGCCTAAATACAGTTACTACTTCATTTCTTTGCTCAATCAATGAGAATACATTTCCGGCAATATTTCTATCAAAGAGTTGTATTAATCATTCATGAAATACATAGATCGTTATAAAATTGGTTATAATATTTATCCCATAATTCATTCATAATTTCTCAAAATAAAATAAAATAAATAACTGTAGATTTGCCTAACTGCAAGTAGGCTTATAATTCCACTCAATTAAGGTTGTAATAGGGATTTAAAAGAACTACTGCTTAACAATATCTAGATTACCAATAAAACATCATTTACAACGAGGTAAAAGTAGAGAATTATTTAAATATATCCTACATCTATCACAAGAACCTTGTTGTCTACCACAAGAATATTGTCAAGTTCGCGATAGGAACAAAGTTTAGTTCGCTACAGGAAAGGCAAATAAGTCTGCTACAGGAGTAAATAACTGCGATAGGAATAACATAAACTACCACAACAAGAACAAAATAAACTATTGAAACATAAATTACTAACTGCTGTGACAGGATTAGAACTGTGACAGGAATACATACAGCTACAGAACAAAATAATCTGCGACATGATTAAGTTCTGCTGTAGGAACAAAAATAGCTATAGGAATAAATTAATCTGCAACAGGAACAAATATAGTATGCTACAAGAAATAAAGAATCTATTGTGACAGGAAAATATCTGCGATAGGAACAAATACAATTTGCTATAGGAAATAAAGATTCTACTTGGATAGGAAAATAACAGTGACAAGAAAAGGTAAATAGCTGCGATAGGAAAAAGATAAATCTGCGACAGGGATTAAAGATATACTATTGTGAAAGGTATAAAAACTACTACTTTAGGTATAAAATTAACCGTTATAGGGAGTTTGGTATGCAGCTATAGGAGTAAGGATAAATCTGCTACAGAAAGACAAAAATAACTACGACAGGAACACAAAATATAACTGTGATAGGAACACATAATTACTACGATAGGAATAGTTGTGACAAGAATTAAAACTGCTGCGACAGTGATGAAATAAATTGCTGCAACAGAAACCAACCAAACTGGTGTTTTAGCTATCTTCTGGTAGGCTATTAACTCTCATACAGGCGGTTTTAAAAACATTAAATTGACCATTTTGTATAATACATAGGTTGTTAGTCCTATATCGATGGTCGATAGACTCAGGAAAGGCCGAATTAACCAAGAATGACGTCAATAGTCATGCAAAGAGGCTACTGAGCACTAAAAAATAGGTTTTCAAGAATCAAAAGGGGCAGATCTATTTCTTGAGTTTTAATATGATCCCAATGTTTATATACATCAAACAATTCATTTAATATATATGTCAAACCAAATAATCACAGAAAGGCATGGTATGAGTAGAACCTGTATTATTTCTCCCAATATGAGCTCTAATTCACTCCTTTGTTGTTGCAAGTCTCAATATTCTCCTCTATGCCTTCTCCTTTTTCCAAGTTCTTGTTGCATATAAAACTTTCTTTTCTTCTGTGTGTTGTTCTTTCTTTCTTTTGCTTCTTGTTTTTTTTTTATGCCCTACTCCATTCTTACCATCTAATATATTTAGAACTCCCAGCTTTTTTGTTCTTATTTTGCTTGCATGCATTTTAAACCCACAGATTCTTGATTCCAAATTTAATTTAAACTCTTCAACACTACTTTTAAATTTGCATGAAAAGGATTATTTCGTTATTTTTAAATTATTTAACATATATATTTTATTTTATTATTATTTTTAGATTTCTTATTATTGAATTAAATAATTAAATTTTTAATACTATATTTTTATTTTGAAATCTAACAAGAATATTTTTTCCAAACAAGAATAAATTATATATTTATTTAATAATTAAACTATATATATTTTCAATAAACACTTTTATTAATTTTAATTAAATAATATCATATTATACGATTCTATTAAATATAAATTGCAAGAATGCAAAATACATAACTAATAATGTAATTTAAATAAACATTTTGTAGCAATTGAAGGCACATATTTTCTAAGCCTTAAACACCAATCACATTCATTTACTACGAGAAAAGCTCAAACTTGACTATGTAACCATATTACGATGCATAATAAAACCATTCAATAATGCAATATGACATGAAACTATGTGAGTGTGTACATGCATCAGGTTTATCCATCATGCCAACTCTTTCCTAGTGGCTAGAACATTTCTACCTCAACCATGTTCTTGTCTTCAACATTTTTCCTGCACTCAGTCGCACTTAGATTTCCATTAATAGGTTAGTCCTTATAATCATAGCCGAAGCAAAACAAAATGTACATCCATAATCATACCAATAATATTCAATTATTAAATCAACTTTTAAATTTATGCATTTATAACATTGACGACAATTACTCTCACTCACGTGGAATCACTCATAGTAAAAAAATCATAGTAAAATGTCTAATAGTATAAATTATAATAGAGTCCAAAACGAGATGTGATAAAAAAGTAGGTGCAACATTTGGATTTGAATTTAAAAGTTCTAGTGCCATTTCCACAAATTGTGCATATTTGCACAAATTACATATATATGATCCTAGGCAAGCAATGGATGAAACTGATGATTAGAACGAGCTCCTAGGAATGAGTACATAATAAAATAGGTATGGTTCGGGTTACATTCCAACTCTTAGTAGAATTCATGCCACTTATATACTTTTATTGCTTGAGGAATAATATGGTCAAAGTTAGTCCAAAACAAAGAGGAAAGGAGTAAGGTATGCATTTTTAACCATTGCATTTTTCCTCCAATTTGAATTGTGTGCAATCTACCATGAGAACTAATGTTAAAGCAAAATCAGATAGCTAATATGAAAGTAAATATATTTAGACACTCATAAAAGGATACGAATATGGGTATGGATGTCTCTTCTTGGTATTTGTTCCCTTAAAAATTAGTGTTCCTCCCAAAAACCTACAAACGAAGAAGAAAAAGATCCAATGAGTGGCAGCTGCTAAGCATTCTAAAAATAAGCATAAACATAACTGCAAACAATCTATGAGCAGAAAACTAAAACAAGACACTGCCCAAAGACAGCTAGCAAGATACTACCAAGGGCAACTAACATAATATAGCTCTACAACAACAAAAGTAAGGTACACTAAGGGGCAGTTGTAAGTATTGCTCATGGTAACTGTAATAATCGTGATTATGGGTTAATCATTGTAAACATAGGCATAAAAGAGTGTTGGTGCTAATATACACCCCCTCTAATTTGTTGCATTCATAAAATGCAAGTAATTAGGAGGAAAGAATAAAATATTTATCAAATCATGTAACTATGTAATCCCAATAAGAAAGTATATAATTATAAGAAGCAAGATGCCCCCAATGTTGCCCCCATTCAAGGCCCTAATCCAAATACAAATAGTCGTGCATACTAGATAAGGATATTGTAAGCATAAACTAATGTGAGATATTCATGATAAGCCTTAGAAAAAGTATGAACATCACAACATCATGATTAATATGAAATGTAAACCTAATAATCTTGGAAGATCTTATAATCATCATAAGAGATGATCATGTTAGCAAACCATAGTGCTAATCATAGTAAAAACATGGAAATTTGTCATCATAATGGTAGAAAGATAATGTGCATGGCTCAAAGAGTATACCCCCTCATGGGTATGTATAAGTAATGATGTAGCAATATTTGTATATAGTAATCATGAGTTGAAGTTGTATTTCCATGGGATATATACCTATGAAATACTCTCAAAAGATGTATAAATATTGGAAATAGTGATAAATCCATAAAAATCATGCTCATAATGGTAAATGTTAGCATAAAATGCCCCCCAAATGTGATATGTCAATGTGCCATCAAAATTTAAGTCATGGATAACAATATGGCATCTATACACTATATTTTGGAGATAAAAATCAATGCAATAAATGCATGTAGAAAAACTATTTTGTTTACATATAATACTACCACATTCCATACTTATAGTTGAAATAATTATGAGAAGTTATAGCATGCATTAGATGCCAACATCCTATGTTGAGAAGAATTAAACTAGATAAGGGGTAAAGTTGACATAGTCCCTTACATGAACAAGGGGTAAGAGGGTAAAAGGATGTTTTATTTTCACTATCATCCATGTAAGAGAGTATCTGGGGGATTCATCATGGTGCAATACCATAGGTAAGTCATTCATTGATCAGATGGGGGTATGAGAACAATTAGCCATTCAGGGGGCATCTTCTTGTGGTAAGTCAAAAAAGTTCCACATTTTATTAAATTTTCAATATTTTTAAAATTGTTTAGAATGTAGAAAAATTATGTTTCTTTTATTTTTAGGAACTCAAGGAACTAACCTATTTTGCATGGAAGTGACCAATATCTATCAAAGTGATTCACAAATTTGATTGGCACAAATGACTATTTATGTTGAAATGATTTAAAGAAAGCAACTATAGATTTTGATTTATATGTCATTTATTATCAGTCTTATAATCTTGATGGGGTGCTAATTCATCATTTTATTTTCTTAAATGCAAAATGAGCTAGAGATCAGGGAGTGTTCACATTACCACTAGCTGTAAATTTTGTGGTTATTAAAGTTGACACATGAAGAGATTTACCTTACTAATATAGTGGGATTTGGGTATATAAGGCAATTGTTTGTATTGAGTTATAATGTTCATGTGTTGACCACCCTCAATAATATGCAGGACTTAGACACAAACACTATCCATTTACCCACTAGTGAGATTATTGTTACCTTGGATGATGTATGGAGGATTAGGTGGTTACTTGTCTAGGGTAAATAAATGGTAGAATTTTAGTAGACCATCCTATAATAGGATTTAAATTATAATTTATTGTACTAACATAGCTGGGCATGCATAGGGTGGAGTGCCATTAGCTAATTTTGTAGTGGATCTTGCATCTAGGGGCATAATCTATTATTATTGATTCTTGTAGCATTGATTCTACATCATGGACAATGTTCCTCCATCAACTATAACATGAATCAAATTGTGAGGGATATGTAGGAGCATCAAACTATATATTCATGGGGCATATATATGTTTACTCATTTATGTGATGATCTTTATAGATTTATAGGGAGTCAAGCCTATATGCTCGACACAATTGCAATGTTGGGAATATAAGCACATTCACATTCCATGACCACTAAGCCTACCATTAATTATTGTTAATATTATGCCTTGAACCTTTTTTTAGGATATCAATAGATTATGTCAATGGAGAGAGGCCAAGACTTTATTATTTAGGAGGAGATCATTTGATAAATCAATTCATACAAATATTACTTGAGATTATATCAAGACCTACTAATGAGTGCAAGGGATACATAATAGTTGAGGAGGATCAGAGGATCATGATGGTACCATAAGAAGTAGCCTATAGTGCTTGAGATATTTTATTATGAGAGTCCTTTAACATTTTGGGAGTCAACAAACTATGCCCCTTGAGTCTCTTATCTATAGGAGACATAAATGTTTAACATATAGACTTGGTAAGATAGACATACTAGATTTCAAATGGCAAGCACTTACAAATGACAATGAAGAAGGTAATGCAACAAGGTGATGATGCATGAGTGACCAATACATACAAAGTATATTAGGAGAGAGCCTACCCTTGCCATTATATCCATTAGATGATCAAGGAGCCCAGGGGGTAGGAGTAGTAGCAACTAAGGAGCCACCCTAAGTAGAAGTGGGAGAGGAAGCCATGGATTTGAAAAAGGAGGAGGCCCCACTAGATATGGCCCCACAACAATAAATTGTATGAGATGATGACTGGTAACTTGGTGATTTAGGTACATACAATCTAGTCCAATCAAAATATATGTGCTATAATATACAAACATATGTGTGTACAAAATATCTAAATTGTATAACATATGTGATATACAAGCACAATAGTAGAGTGATTAGGGATTATCATAAATATAATTGAGTACCTAAGTCATGATTTACCAATGGTTCTTGCAGAGTAAATAAAGCAAGATTAGCATTATGCACTCTACTTTGCACCATTATTTGATATAGTGAATCAAGTTTGAGAGGCTTACTATTAACCATTAGGTCTATTCTTAGGTTTATACATTTATGATTAATGCATCATTGCAGTTTCCTTTCATGTTAGCTTATAGTCGCAAGTCTCACCGGTAATGTGAGAAAGGGTTGACCCCTTATTGGAAACTCACGAATTGAACTATTAACTCAAGAAAATAACTACTTGTGCAGGCATACAATAAAGCATTCTTAATTACAAATAATCTCACATATATAAAAAAATTAGATTCTTCTCATTAATCTTTATGATTACATGTAGTCCTTCATATCCATTTGATTAATGCTAAGCATATTATTAATATTAAGAACATAGCTCCTTGTTACTATTAAAATGCTGCAAGCTTTTATAAGCACTTTACCCCAATGCTTAAACTTGTAGTTAGTTAACCCCTAGCACAAATTATAACACCCATTTTATAGTTATCACATACAAAACTATGCACACAAATTCAAATTGCTTTACAATGGCACTGATTAACTAATGTTCATGCAAAACATGAGAGTGTCTTTCCTTGGTGCCAATATTCTCCTAACACAAAGTTATGTTCTATCCTTGAAACACCTGCAAAAAGTTTATAAAACTAAGCTAAAAACATAACTCGTTATAGTTCTTCAACTCTCTAGAAGAGAATCGAGGCTAATTATTGATGCAATCTTGAGCACAACCAAATACACTTTATCCAACAAAAGATTCTACCAATTATGATGCACTTCCTAAGGGGTAACTGAAAAGACTTGAACCTCATATGTTAATTTCTTGATTCTCAACATGTTTTTATCAACAATGGTTATGTATCTTAGCATAAAATCTAGCATAATTGTGCACATTCTTTGATAGAAACTTCAAAGTGTTTTGAAGTTCTTAAACTTGCTACTTCAATCCTATAAGAATTTTGTCCTCCCCTTCCTTCATCTTCTTGATCAATGCTTGTTGATCAAGGACTTGTGTCACCAAAGTATTCATTTTTCAATGATTAGATCCTAGTACAAGAATCCTTTCACAATCTCTTTCAACATTTTTGTTTCCTCCTTCAACTACATATCAATCAATTTATGTGACATTATTACTAGACTGCACTTTATACATGCTTGCACTATCTTTTTGTACTTCCTTGCATGTGACTTATATAATTGCTATAGAAGACTTTAGTTATTGGATTAGCAGTGTGACATCCTTTTAATCCAACTAGGAATTTGTTTATATTGTCTATTATTGATGTGCATTATTGGCTAGTTATGTAGATGCTTGAATTATTTTCCCCATTTCCTTATTGTCATCATCAATTATCATAGTAGGCATTGGAGTGGGTGAAGCGACAATCAACCTTTTCACCATTTCATCAAGTTATTGACCTATTGGCTTAGTGATTAATTTGGATTAGATTGTGCCAAAATGTTTAGTTATAAAGTGGCATGCTCAATCAAAAGTGTTTGCCTTGTTCCATGAAGGCAGTTAGTGACATAAGAAGTGGCAACTTAAATTTGAGTCTATTCTTCTTGTAAATTTTTTAATTCATTGCTTTTGAGTGCTAATTCTTATTGACGCTTCTAAACTATGTCCTTTGAATCTTTCAATTTGTTAATGACCTGCTTCAACATGTGCTACACATTTATAATTTTTGTGCATTTTTGTTAGAAATAATGGAGGATGATGTAATGGTAATGCACCTATGAGTTAGCCATTGCATCATGGCATTAGTGGTAATTAGAGAAAAGGTAGCCAAGATACTATCTATCATATTAGCGAGGGCCAAGAGGAATTGGATAGATCTATTGACCAATTATTGGAGTTCAAAACTTGAGCCTAGAGTTGGGTAGGCAAATATCTCACTTTATGGATCTTGGCTTTCATCTAGTGAGTAATTGAATCCTAAATTGTAGACTCTTTTCTAAAGACAAATCTAGATGCTTAGTCTAGCATATAAGATGGGGTAGCATTTTGTGTATTGTGAAAATGTTTCCATTTCAAGGGTATGTTGTGTTTGTTTGTTGCATATGTTGAGTTTGTGCAGAAGTACCCTCAACCTCCTTATTATGTGCTTATTCCTCATTGAGCTCCTATTGTTCAATGCCTTTATCAAGATCAATTTTTTCATATGGAGATGTGGGAGTGACTTACTCCTAACCTAGTGCTACCTAATTAGGCTAGCATTGATCCCTTGTTGCTTTCACTTCTAATTCACACTATTCTTGTGATTTGATGGTCACTAGGGCATTAGGTTTGACAATCCTCCACTTCTTCATTACTCGTATTGTGATCCCCTTCCCTTTATCAGCTTTCCTTAGGACTGACATTGAACAACTAAATGTTCTCTTCTTTGCATTACATAAATTGGTGGAATTGTGTTAGAACATAATGTTATTAGGGGTCATACCCTTATAACATTTATATATTATTCTAATATAAGGTTATAAAAGCTTATGTTATAAAGCATATACCATTTAATAATTAATAATCCAATAACTATTAGATTATTAATTATTTACAAATGGTTGCTTTGAATGGGTGTGACTAATACCCCTTCAAGTATTTTTCCACCCCTTCTCCTATATTTAAGGAGGTTCTTTCTCATTTGAGAGGCAAGGGAATTTGGAGTTTTATAGTGAATTATATCACTATGCACAGGAGGTATTATTGGCCTTGTGGAAGTATTGTTGTCTCTCAGATTTGCACCCTTGCTGAGTTGTAGAACTTGGCAATCTGGAGAAACATGGGATCTTTCCAGGTCTGTGGGTCACCTGTGATGGAAAGAACCTCCAGAGAAGGCCGGCTTCCTGCTGATACTCCACCTAAACTACTTATACTAAGGTCCTTGCAGAGAAAAGAGTAAGAAAGATTACATCAAAATGAAACCTACTGTCTAAGGTGATGCACCAAAAGATCATCAGGAAATACACATGAAATGACACACTTCAGAACTAGTAATAATAAGAACCCTCACACAACCTAGCAAAATTCATAACCCTTGCATCGATGTTTTGTAAGAAGGCTAAATAACAGCAGTCTTGTTAAGGAGAAAGAGGTTTTCTCACTACCCACAAACTGATTGTTATCCCTCTGCACATCTCACAACCTGCAAAAATTATAAAAGAAACCCCTGCATAAAGGCACCAACATGAAAGACAGCTTCAAGGATAGAGAAACATCACCAGAAATCTATACTAACACTGAGGACACACAATATCAGAAGAAATAGGAAGGTATGAGCTGCTTATTACTGCCAAAAGAGTGTTACAACACTGTATATCTCTGAAAAATGTGTTACAAAACTATTCACCTCTGCAAAAGAACTCTGAAAATTACAATATACAGGGTAGTGAATAGCAAGAACCCCTGAAAAATGAATAAGGAAGAGGGATATATACTTCCTAAACAACTGTAAATAGATAGACATCCACCACCTCCATTCCCGTGCATCTCATAAATGCCCACAAAATATCTCTTTAAAGTCCTCCAAAGTGTGCTCACAATGCAGAAAAAGTCAAGGGATGCCATCTGCAATCATAAAGGCACCTAAAAATGTCATAGAATGCCTTTAAATGCCCTCTGTGGTTTTTGACATACGCCAGATTTGTGTCATAAGTCCTGCAGCATCATAAATAACTGAAAAATATCCCAATAAAAGACATAATTACTCATTTTCTGCATCTAATAAACATTTAACTAAGAGGTTTATAACTCCACCACCTTAGTAAATGTTTTTACAATTTATAATCAAGACCTATGCAAAAAATGGCATTATGACATAACAAGGATGTCCATACCTCCTAGGAAAAGTAACATGACACATCACATCATCTCTCATCATGTCTATACACGGTTTGAAGCAATATATTTTCAAGGACCCTTATACCTCCATATGCATCACCATGCCATTATTTTGCTTTCAAACCACCTTGTTATTCCCGGCAACATCAATTTTTACATACATCATTATCCCCTTATATCTCCTATAGGATGTCCTCACAAACTAAGACATTCGACCTTGTAAGACTCATAATACATCTTACTTACCTTTTGGAAAAAATACACAAAGGGCATAACATGCCACGACCACTTCTTGTGTCCCTAGGTTTGAAAGACAAGTCGTGACCAAGGGATGCCATGACTTTTTAAAACAAAAGCAAAAAACAACCCCAAACAAATCGACCTAGGTCTATTCGACCAAGCAAAAAATGAAAACCTAAATAGACTCTTGGCATTTTGCATTTGTTCTCTGCTGTTCGCTGAGCCGCCGTGAGGGTTTGAAGGTCGAAAACCCATCATTTCTGGTTGATTTTTAGCAGATATTGGTCGATTCTTTGGTCGATTTCTGAGGTAAATGGCATGCTTTGATGTTAAAACTCCTTTGAAGTCATTTTTTAGCTGATTGGGGCTGATTTTGACTGTAAATTCCTACTTTTTTTTGCCATTTTTTTATTGCGAAATGATGTATTTCTGTTGTGTTCCTTGTGTGGCTGACCCTGCTGCTTGTAGCTGGCTATTGCTCTGTGCATTTGCTGTTGAGGAAAACTCTGTGGTTTGGCAACAATAGATGGTAGAATACTGAAGTAACTCGTTAACTACTGTTGTGTCCATTCATTTTCTGAGTTTGCTTCCTCATATTCGCTGCCCAAAGCACGCAATTCTGAGCATATTGTTAGAAATGGTTTGAAACTCTGTATTTTCTTCTGTGTTGAGGCACGTTTTCATGAAAATTAGGCATTTGTTGCATTAAACTTAAAGAAAAATGCATCCTCCTCTTGCTGTTCGCTGTCAGAAGACATAGTGTTGGTCATTTTCTGAGGAATAAGTCTGTAGAACTGCAAAAAAAACTCTTGCATCTTCTTCCTGTTCTGCACTTTTTTCAATTTCTGGCTGTAACAAACTTGGAAAAGAAAACTGCCTTCTGGTGATCCTCTTTCAAAGGGTTCTGTGAATACTAGAACTTGACAAATCTAGCATTTTTTCTTCACTGCTGTTCGCTCTCAGAAAGCACGACTTTGGACATTGCTGGTCACTATTTTTTTTTTGAAAAAGTTAAAACTTCTTACATTTTCTCTGAGATTCGAACTCTATAGAGTCAATTTTGCATCCCTTTGGCTATGAACAAGCCTTAACACAAAACTTGGAAAAAGGGTATATATGCCTTGGTGCTGTTCTGAATTTGTATTTTCCATTATGCTGTAGCTAATCTTGAAATTCCATTTTTCAGTGATTAACAAACTCTGTGGAATTCAAACTTTTTTTTTAAAATGCATTTTCTGAGTGATTTGCTGCCAGAAGACAGTATTTTTTGATCTTTTCTGAGTCTATATGTTTCAAGTGAGCTAAAACTCTGTATTTTCTTCTTTGCTGTTTGCTGAGAGCTCAAAATCCGTTTTTTGTTGTTCATAAACTCTGTGGCATTTGATCTCTTCCGGCTGTGAACAATTTTCAACTCGCCATGATCAAGGTTTTTTTTTGCATTTCTATGAAGATAGAAGACAGATAAGGCTGTCATAAAACTTGAAACTACCTTGTCTTCCTCATTTTATATGATCTGGACCTTATCCTTTGCATTTTCTGGCTATTTGTTGTTATAAAGGCATACTTTTGAACATTTCTGAGCACATGTTTTGAAAAACTGCAAAAAACTCTTGCTATTTTTGACAGTGCTGAGGCACATCTTCATGAAAATTAAGGATGTAGTTTGCAATGCATTTAAAACACTTACTTTTCCTTCATTTCTGCTGCTTTTGGGCTGTGAATACGCTTTAGAAAACTTGGAAAAATGGCAAGTATGCCTTGCTACTCTCAAAACTGTATTTCTTTGAATGGAACTCCTGCTTCTGTTGTTGGCAAGTATTTGAAACATTTGCATCTTCTCTGAAAATTGCATTTTCTGTGTCTAATTGCTAGCAGAAAGCACGATTGGCCATTTTCTGAGTGATTTCATTCATTTTCGGAGTTTTCCTTCTGCTGTATTTACCGTCGAGGACAAGTTTGTAGGTCCTGTGCTTGAAACATCTACACTCCATAGTCATTTTTTTATGCTCTTCATACTCTAGGTTGGCCTGGCATGTATATGGATCCCAGACAGTAACACTGCCTTCATGATCACAGCTTACATTTTGCTCTACCACACATCATTATCCCAAATAGATTTGGAATCGTGACAAAAGCACTTTATGTGCAAGTGCTTAATAAGAATTCCCAAGATGTTTGCCTCAAACCTCTTAAATTCTTTCATTTTCTGCTCAAATTTTTCTAAAGCATCTGAAGTTTGTTTGAGTTCTTCTCAATAGAAGGACAATGTTGCCTGACTGCGGTTATTTGTTTTGATGAAGTTGTTGGGAACCTCACAACAACCTCCCCCCTGTTTTCACACTCAATGATGCCTCTTTGATCTGAAACATACCTCCATCTACTGAGATAGCACCATCTTCCTGTTTCCTGATCTAACATGGGGAGCTTGAACAAGCGTAACCTGTCAATATTTATCACAGAGAAGACTTTTATGATGGACCTTAGTGCAGAAGCTTAAGTTTCCATGAAGGCCTTTGCCCAAATAAATCCAAACCATGTCACTTAGCATGGAACTTGTGGTCTGTTTTGTGCTGAGAATGATTGCTCCTTTATTTACGTTGGCTGTACCTTATGCTGCTCACTCTTCGTCATTATAAGCTGTCCAAACTTGTTACATGATTGCTGTTCTGTAGTGTTTGTTGGCTGTTCTTTATGATCTTCAGCTGTTCTGATGATCATTGTTTTGAACGTTCTCATACTCTGCTGTCCCGTTTTTTACTTTTGACTATTGGTTGTACCTTAGTGGTTGGCTGTCCTGCCTTGACTGTTAGCTGTCCTCTGTTGTATCTATTTTTCTGAGTTGTTACTGAGCTGGGCTCGACCCTTGTGGGAGCCACATTTCTTCCACTCATAACGTAACTGAATGAGTCAAACAGAAACATAATGACATCTGTCTCTGCACATGAAACAAACTTGTTAGAAAATAAATGCATGCTTGCAGTCAATATTCTTGATTTTCTCAAAAGCTCTTGTGGCGCTAATTGGTTTAGTGCATTTGAAAACGCAAATTGTACGTTTATGTGTGCATATCATGTGATGTATGATGCCCCACCATTGCTCTAACATCATTTTTTCAAAATTTTACGCAGATGACGGGATAGCAAGGAGGCAGCGGCTGGATGGGAGGGCAAGCCGACGATCTAGGACAACACAAGACGCGGCAATAGTCTGAAGGCTCGTCATTCAGGCAAGGATGAGTCACCCTACCTCACATGCTATTTGCTTTTTAGTCTTTCATAAATGTACAGTTTGTCCTTTTCATTTTGCAATTGAATCAGTTAGTCTCACGGCTTGTGTGAGAACCTATACACTTATTTCTTCAATATATATTGTTGGTTTTTTCAAAAGATTTGTACAATCTCTTAAGCTCTGAAATATATCTGAATGCAACAATACAATTTCATATCAATCTGTATCAAATGTGTTTGGTTTTAACACAACAGCAATAAAATGTACTTTCTTTTCCTCTAAAAACTGGAAAGCTCTGCTTGATTTAGCTAGTAGTGAAAACTAGGTAACATCTTTGGTGACATCTGCTATATGTTTGCTTGCTAAACATCAGACCAGTTCCCTGAAGCTTATCCATTGGGCATAGAGTCACACACGCTTGACAAAAACTGGAAAACACTTCCTTTACAAACTGCTGTGAATTATTATAGCTCTATGAGGACAACCATCATGTGAAACAGTAAATGCATGTATTCACTGTCACACACCAAGTATGTAGAGGAGTATAACCCCAAGTTCAGTATATTTCTTAATAGATTATTTTTTGTAAGTGTTTTAATAAAATGATGCTTTATGGGGTTTTTTACTCGAAAGGGTTTTCCCATGTATATCTTGTGTAATGTGTTAAATCTATGTTTGTATAATTCTCTTTTTTATTTTTTGTTTATAATAATTAGTATCCTACGATCCTAATTCCTAACATGGTATCGGAGCAGGTTAGGCTATACTAATCATTTTTATAGGTTATGCAATAAGATATGTAGAAATTAATGGGAAACCTCTAAATGTCCAATCAACACCCGTGCAAGGCCATTTGAGCAAAACATCTAGTTTGCCTTTCTATTATTTTAAATCAATTCATTAAAAGTAGGTTAAGAAATGCTAATCATTTTTATAAGTGATATCGAAGAGAATTTTCATACTAATCTTTTTTCTAACATACTCATGGAAAAATTTCCCCTAATGGCTTCTTGTCCTTATGTGGTGTTAAGTCACAAGGTGAGGTTGTCATTCATTTTGCCCCTAATCCTTGACTATGCCTATTTAATAAGGTCAAAAACTTTAGAAAAGCCTAAGGTCATAGATGGGTGAAGTAATTCAAATGTTTTAAGCCACGCAAGTCCCTAATTCAAATGCCTTAAATTTCATAAAAGAGGAACATCAAGTTTCAAATGATCTAGTACTTGAATTTTACTTTTAATATGTCTAAATATTTATAAGAAGTTGAAAGATTCTTTATAACCAGTAGAAAGAGCCTTGACTAAGTCATGACCCTCCAAACATTGTTAAAATCTCAAATTAAACAAAACACATGGAAAGTATTAAGTTCAAGTCACATCATTTCTAAGAATTAGTCTCCTTTCAAATACAAATGTATTAAGACCATTGATATATTATAGTGAAAGTCATCTCCTTTCTAGGAAGATGCATCCTTTCAAATTCTAAGGAAAACATCATAAATTAGTAATTAAAAAAATATCATTATATGAAGGGAGTTGAAGCTAATTTTCAAAAGGAAATTGTATCCTTTTTAAGTCATTGTTTTTTTTAAAATGTGACCACTTCCCTCATATTAAAGTTGCTTCCAGAAAGTCACTTCCTTTCAAAGGAAAATCACTTCCTAAATGAAGCCATATAAAGGATTATATGAATCGATGCCCTTTTAAAAGAAAATAGTTGTTTTTTTAAAGAAGTAATTATCCTTTTATGAAGAGTCACATTCCTTATAAGATAAGGCACTCTAAAAGTTTAGATAAGGCACATTCTTTGTAAGGCACATCCCTATCCTTTAGTATAGATAGGTCTAATGTAAATAAATAAAAGTATTGTCATCAGTCTATTTTTAGGTTAACTTCAAAAACAATCACCACTATTGGTATTTAATTTAAATTAGTCTTCAACAATTATTTTTTTTCTATTGCATTATATTATGTTTGATATGATCTATCCTTGAGAACGATCATATAAGTGAGAAACATCGCCTCTTACCTCGTAATGATTACATTTTTATTTAATATTTCATAGTTTGATTAAGGCGGTAGAGTAGTTGTTGGTGTTAAAATGCAGCTTGTCCACATATTTCACTAGGAGTATATAATGGGATTATAGTCTTGTTTAAAGCCTTGCTATGTTGTTAATATTTCTGGCTCACCATGTTCACACTTGAATTCACCATTTAGAATTAATTAAATCCCATATGAAATGTATAAGTACTAACAATATGATGTATGTGGATCTAAGCCTCGTGTGCACAATTAAAGAGCATTGATTAGTTATATAAGTTTATTATAAGTGCATTATAGTTACTCCTTGATCCTTGTGGAATGTTCTCTTTCAAAGATTGATATCATTCTCAGTTAATTGATATTATGAGTCCTTATAAAAATTCTCAGGTCTATCTCATTGCCTTTAACTTGGTCATAGAAAAATGAAATTGGTTTGTAGGTATATCATTCCCTTCAAGGTGAATTAAAGACATTGTCATACTAGATAAGGTGGTTGTATACCTTGGTACAAAGGTAAGTTGTAACTTTTAAATTCCCAAGCTTTGTTATAAAGGGACATTGTTAATCAGGTGTAGACTTTTTTGAAATCAACGAGAGAAGAACATTAAGTGTAGTTGGTACCTTGTTAATACATTATTGAAGAAATATAGAAATCATCTCACAATTTTTTTTGGGACATTCAATTTTGTAAAAGTCGCTTGGTTTAGCAAATTCTAAATCATATTATAAAAAAATATATAGTACACAAAATAAGTGCACACTATTCATTTTAAATCGGAAATGAGGGTGAGAGATGGAGAGTGGGTAGTAATATGTGTCTTCACACAAGTTTGTCAACCTATTAAAAAGGAAATAAAAGGTTATCCTCTCTATATAGCGCTCTTTACTAAGTTTCCAATGTACCGAGACTATTCATACTATGACATAATTATGAAAGATTAACGATCATTTTCTATATTTTCTATTATATATATGTTTAATTTGGTTGGTTGATAATTCATGTGGCATAGGCTTAGCTTCATCATTCTCAAGATCCTAGGGTTGTTTTTTTTCAACATTGCTTTTAATCACTCTTGCTTCATATTGATTAGTTATAATGAATGTGTTATGGCATTAAGGGAGATTTAAACCTAGGGAAAACTCTTATGATTACTCTTTATTGTGCACCACAATCATTTCACATGCTTATATAGCTCAGTTGAAATCAGACACTTTTTGTCATCTCCAACTAACTCTTTAATCAAAATATGCATATGTATAACACATTATACAAAAATGTAAATGTTGTAGTCTTCTCTCTCAAAGAAAAGAACTTAAAACAAAGTTTTGTATTTCCTTATTTAATATACATTATGATTATTGCTATGACCATGGACAATATGATGTTTAAACGCAACTTGATGAAACAATTGGATTTCTAACTTAATGGGCTCACCTTGTCTATTGAATACATAACTTATTGGCTAACTTCCTAGAAGGTAACATTAAACCTCACATTCTCCAAGGCCAAGAAATTAGAGATCCACTCAATCTAATTCATCATCACCTCCTAAAAACTAAACATCTCCTATTTAAGCTATTGAAGCTAAATGAGCCAAACTCCATCATGCTCTATGTTTAAACATTTATATATATTGAAACTAACTTTAGAGATTATACTACTATAGACACAAATAGTTGAAAAATCCTTGATATCATTGATGTTTTTAAAAGATGCAAGCAACGCCTAAAAACATAACCATATTATTATTTATGTTATAACCATAAATGATGTTTTTGATGTTAAAGAGAATCATCACCTCTAAAATTAAGAGATGTCATATAATTTGCATTATCATGCACATAAGATATGTCATATGTAAAGGCTCCAATTTCAAATAATTATCTTCTATATGAAATAATTTGATAAAACTCTTGGATAAGTTTACATGGCTAGTGGATTGATAACATTTGATATTAGTTATTTGAATATTATTATAATCAAGAAGCAAATTTATCCTATATGTCATAGAGAAGAGAGGTCCATTAAGAGGCCATACTACAAGCTAAAAAGGTATGTCCAAATGGGTAAAGACACCTAAGAAGATGACAGTTTAATATTTTACATAAGTGTTTTTCATAACTATCTAAGGAGGTCTGTATTTTCTCTGAAAACTATAAATTTCTTGGGTATAAAAGCACCTACTTGTAATGGGTGTCTGTCACTCTAATAAATTGTTTGGGGAGCAAGCTTGGAAAGGATAGCTCACCCATTGATTTAATTTTTTTAGATCATTACTATATGTTTAGTAGGATGACTATTTTTTCCTGTAGAAACATGTCAAATTGTACATACTTATGCTTATGAAAATCCCATACGATCTCACTGATAAGATCACTAGACCATTTTTTAAGTATTGTAATAGCATATTATATGTTGACTTTTTTTAAAATTAATCATGTGTTTTTATTATTCCTGTATCATAAATAAAAATTATTGATTATTGTGTTACTAACTATTTTGGTGATCCTATTCATAGGACATATACCTCAATCTATGTCTTCAAGATATGGTGTAGCTGCTATCACATGGATGGAGTAATATTTAAACAACTATATTCAATATCCCTTTAATCAAAAGTGGACTACAAAAGTAGCTACAAAAGAATCAATGTGGCTTAGGAAGATTACTAGAAGAGTTTTTTCATCTGGCTACTATTACAAGTCCCACTTTATTATATATTACCAAAGCTATTGACTCTTACCAAAGATTCCTATTTCTAGCTATAAAGTACATTTGAAGTTCATGGGTACTTCATTCAAGGGAAAATTTTTCCATCCTAATATTATTCTCCAATTCTACAAGACTAATTGTTAGATGGCAGATATACTATTATCAAGAAGAACTAGGATAGGCTCTCAGTAATCACAAAAGAAATCATATATGCACTATAACATTAAACCTCTATGCAATTTCAAATTCTTCAAATTCAAATCAATGCTTGGCCATAAGGAGTTTCCATTGAGGGGGAGTGTGCACGACAATGGAACCTCTAGATGTAAGACCTAAGGCATAAAATAAGTCCTTAGGCATTTTAACACCTTGTAATGGATAAATTCTTTGATGTAAGACCTAACAGGCATAACATAAGACCTCTAGGCATTATATGTAAGCCCTATGGGCATATTGAAAATTCTTCTCTGTAAAACTTCCACTTGTAAAAGCATTGTATTATATAAGACCTATACTATGTAATGAACCTGGGGGGCTGGTTTGAGGAGTTCCGGGATCCAATAGAAACATTATAAGACCTCAGTTAAGCATCATTTTTAAAAACATTGGGATTATAAATTGTGACAAGATGACTTTCATGTAGTCAAGAATACATGCTCTTCATTTTGGCATATATTTGTGTCCCTGTTATCACTGTCAAAGAAGACCTATGTTACTGGGGTATTTCATTTTTTCTTTTATAGAAATTGACATGTGATGCCCCCTATTAACATTAAGAGGGAGTACTAGAACATAATATTATTAGGCATCATACCTTTATAACATTTATATATTGTTCTAATATAAGTTTATAAAACCTTATGTTGTAAAGCATATACCATTTAATAATTAATAATCTAATACCTATTAGATTATTAATTATTTACAAATGGTTGCAATAACTATTAGATTATTAATTATTAATTATTTAATAATTTGGAGTTTTATAGTGAATTATATCACTATGCACAAGATTGTATTATTGGCCTTGTGGAAGTATGTAGAGGAGTATAAGCCCATGTTTAGTCTATTTCTTAATAGACTATTTTTTGTAAGTGTTTTAATAAAATGATGCTTTATGGGCTTTTTTATCCGAAAGGGTTTTCCCCATGTATATCTTGTGTAATGTGTTAAATCTATGCTTGTATTATTCTCGTTTATATTTATTTTATTTTTTGTTTATAATGATTAGTATCCCAAGATCCTAATTTCTAACAAATTGTCATGTCCACTAGGATCTCATCACACATCTAAATGCACTATGCTACAACATAGTTCTTATTGAGCACTTATGGTATTTGTGATGGTTGGTGCTCTTTTTCCACTGGCTAGATAAAGTGCTCAATGATGGTCATGATATAATTGAAGGTTAACATCAAGGCATTTAATGACTAAAACTAAGAGGAGTGTGAGTCATTAGTTCATTCTTTAATCATATGGTGCTCCTATTTATCCAACATTGCCTTGTTTTATGCAATATCTTATCTATTGGTAGACTTCAAATAATAAGGCTCAAAAAACATGATGGCACATATGATCCCTTATGGATAAACATCATTGATAGGGTGCTAGTAGTAGTGGAGCATATGGAGAATTGGCATGGTACCATGATGAAACTCTACCTAGTATCTCAAGATTCTTGTGCATTCTAAACTAGATCATATGCAATAAACGTACAATAATCATATACTATTTGTATTTTACCTATGTGGTGACCACCCCATGTGGCTAGTAGCATAATTTTAGTGGTAGTGGGTTTGTACAAAATTTTCATCCCAATGACCCAAAATGTGGCACAAATGTTCACATCATCAATACAGGCAACAAATAAGCCTCATCCTATGTGTGAACTATGGACAAGGTGATATAGTTCCTCCTTCATAACCTTTTTCTTCAATAGTTCACAAAAATATTAGTACATTATGTTTTCCTTTTCCCAACTATGCTTTAAACCCTTTCGATTGTGTGTAAGGGAGCTTGGTGAATTCTTGAATAGAGAGGGGTGTGACTTCAATATATTCTCCTTTCAAATACAAAATATCATGATGAAAATGTCTAATGATAAATCTTACCAACAACTTGGGCATTTTTTGAAGTAGGGTAGGAGGCACACATGCATCAATCTAGTGGCACAAATTTTAATGCATTCCACTCCCATACTTTGTCTCTATCGGTAGTTTGCAAAAACTTCCCTAGTCCCTACTTCAAAAGGTGGACATTCTTTTGGGCATAATGATTTGTCTTTGATATTAAAGATTTCAAACATCCCCACATATCAAACTCCATGGTTTTAGCTCCATGGGCTATTTGCATGAGCTCAAAATCATAGTCTTCTACCTTAATAGCATCAATAGAATGTTCCTCAACATTTTCTTCCATAATGTCATAAAATTCACCAAAATCACTTTATGCCACGTCCTCAATTTGTTATTGACTACAAGAGGATTTTGCCATGCATGATGTAATTTTAAGCTTCAACTATTCACTACACATTGTAAACCTATAAATTTCAACAATCACTACAACTTTGTAACACTTGTACATGGTCCATATACAACTTGAAACTAGAATCATTTACTCATAGGATAAAGTGTTAAAATCTAGTAAAATTTTGGTAGAGTTTCACTTCTCTAACAAATAATTTGGTAAAAATGCCTACAAATCAACAACATTATATAAACATAGCTAGTGGTAGGGGATATTAATGACCCTATTAATGATCATTCTTCAATAATTGGATAGACAAACTGCTAAATCATTTACCTCATTAAACTTCATCCTAATGTAGGCAAAAAGACATTCCTTATCATCTCTTCTAATATCTAAGACATGCCTTAATGATCATCACATGTGGGAACCTTCTAGTGAGCTTAGTTAATTAAATTCACCAATAATAAGTGAGATTTGTGGCATGCAACATTAATCGCATGCAGTAACTCATTCACCATGTGACCTTTCAATGCCAATGCTTAAACTACTATAGCACCTCATTCCTTGCACTTATTAAAGCACATTCTGTCTACACGATGACATGAATTATTACAATTTGATGCATTAACTCCACTGATGTCATGTTCCCAACTAGAAAGGTGAGCATCCCCATCTAACTATGTAATGGGTTTCATGAAACAAGACATAGCTATAATTAGTATTGACAAATGACTTCTTTATACACTCAAATTTCTTAGGGTCTCTGTTTGCACTCTTTATTATTTAAATTGACTTACATTCTTTCCCAATGCAACATTGTCTAATGAGATCCTTAGACATATATAAGGATGGATTAATGGTCAAAGATAAACAAAAGCCATACCTTGTGAGATAACATAAAGTATACTGAAATGCACTTCATTAGATTGTGTGTTGTTCCTTGAAGAACTAGATTGTCATGAGATGCATGATTCAACAAATTAAATTTTAATAGAGCTATGTGCATGCATAAGTATCACAAATTTGTGCAATATTCCCTTATCATGAAAGGGTTATGAAAGTTCCTTCAAAACAAAAGATAACTTCAAAGTGTGAACCATGTACATTGAAATGCACCAACATGTGTAAAATAAATGATCTATGAATCTTAACACTGGGAGCAAACAACTTGCATAAAAACTAAAATGTAATGTAGATCCTCCTAAGAAAAAAACTAACAAAAGCCTTATAGGGGTCACAAAGACTTGAAAGCACAACAATGTTTAGAATATTGGTCAAAAGACCTTGTTTTAAAAAGTAAATATAGTGATTGTACAATAATGGAGTGCAGCCATTCAACATAAGGTCTCAAATAGGCACTACTAAATTTTCCATTGAAAGGATTGCCATCAAGTTTATTCAAACCGATCAAGCTATTCTACACACTCTCTTGAATGAGTTAGGGACCCAACCGTTAGAGCTTTAGCTTCCTAGATGCTTATGGAAGTTGTATTGTTTGATATGGAAATCATGCCATAGCTTCTACCCCTGCTTCTCTATACATTTAATTCAAAGAACAAGGTATCACTTTTCCTTGATTAAGTCCAATTCATTCAACTGCACTTGGATAGAATTATCATCATCTAAACAAGCAATTTTTGCAATGCACAAACTCAACATAAAAAATTCAATAGGAATGATTACGTCCTTCCTAAATGCTAGTTGAAATAGAGAGTATCTAGTTAGTCAATTTGAAATGGTGTATTATGCCCATAGTAGTGTAAGGACTCTTTTAATGCAATCGTTGTGCCCAAAATCAAATATTTTAGGAGTATATTCCCCAAAATTTTGTTGAATGCCTTGAAAGTTCTATTTACCTAATTGGTATGGTATAGAAACCACTTGGTAATGTTGTACCATAAAAATGTGTAGCAACACTTGGACCATTGATGTTATGATATGCATCCCTTGGTTACTTATTAGACTTAGTGGGAAACTGAACCTTGTAATTATATTCTAAAAAAAAACTCAAATATAGTTTCAATTATGTACTTGTGCATTAATGCAACTTCAAACCAACATTTTAGTAAGTCAATGGCAATGTGCTATAGTGCACACTTGAATATTGTGTTATAGGTTGAATGGGCCCTGTTGGTGCTTAAAGTTGAGGCTCTTCAAATCCCTAAAGCCAAGCAATTATTGAGTGGCAAGGGTGCCAAACTCAAGACAAAGACTTCAACTCATGTTCAAGATGAGGCAACTAAGGACAACATTAATAAGGTGGGTAAAACCTTCTTCTTCTATTGGCTCTGCTAAACCAAGGGGGTATTCCCCAAGGTGTACAAGAATGAAACAAACAATAACATGAAACTATAGCTTCACACAAACCATACCTAGTGCACAAAATACTCCAATTATCTATCACTAAGTGCCTATATGTTGGTTTAGGGAATTCAAGGGTATTACACCTTCATATAGCAGATACACAACCATGAAAAGAGTCTAAAATGATGCTTTGATGGCCCCTAATGTAGAAGCATACATCTAGACATGGATGTGGGTATTACAAACAACATAAAAGAATGAGAGATTAATATTTTGTTATATTTTGAACTTGTGTTAGGGAAAAGAGGTTGAACATAATGCAGATCAGTGCCTATGTCTAGTGAGGGAAGCAGAGTCTAGATCTTCAACAAAAGGGCACACCAATGTAATCAAACTATGATATCTTAACCAAGATGCCAACAAAGACCATATCTAAATGTTCAATGAGTAAGTTGGGCTCTACACATAAATCAAACAGATAGGAAAAATTACAGAGCATCAACTCAAGCATTCTTTAATAATCCATAAACAACCCATAGACTTCTTGTATTGTCATGAAAAGATACCTCACAAAATCATTACAAGGTATTTTACAATATCTAGTAATCAACTAATTAAGAACAACAATCAAATCAACAAATGTGAGTAGGCTAAGTTGTCACAATACCAAAAGTTTCTAGAATGCTCATGGAGATAGTTGAAAAGATGCTAAATTTGAACTTTAAATTCATTATTTGAATGTTATAATTCCCCATCATAACCTTAGGGAGAAAACCTAGAAGAAATTACAATGAAAATGCTCTTTACATAGCCACTAAAAGAAACCCTAGATATTCGAGCTTGTCTACTTCCATTTCTGATGTAGATAATCCTCAGTACCTGTAGATATCACACACCCTCTATATACAGAGGAATAATAGAGCAGAAAAATGAATCAATCTATACAATGTTCCTTTTTGTTCTTGTAGAAACACTCAGAACTCATGGCAAACCCATTTAACTCAAGGAATTACAACTCTAAGTCCACATTAGATAGAATGCCAACAATAAACAGCTTGCTTGTCAGCACTACAAGTAGTCACAATTAATCAGAAAGTAAATCAGTGAGAATAAATGCTTAAACGGAATCACTACAAAAACTCCTATATTTAGCACAGTAAACATTTACATAACTGGTATTTACTAAGGAAACCAAGATCTCCATCAGACTCAAAACTAAAAAAACTCCCGTCTCAAATCTATTCCTCTAACTACAGAAATACCTCCAACTCTCCTAAATCAAATAGGACTCTAATAGCTATTTTGTTTAAATCTAACTATCCCATGTCAGGATTTATTCCTGCTTTTTCTCTAACAAACTTACCCACCTATCCATGTTAATAGTTAGGAATTCTTTGTCTTACTTAAATTCACTATAAGTTAAGGCATGGAAACTGCTTCATCGTGGATGCTCTGCATCAATTTCTACTCTACAACCAAAATGAACCATCCTTTGAAAATGAACTCCCAATGCAATATATCTCATTCAAATCATCAAGAAGATTTGGAAGGAGGATTTTGATGTCTAAAAATGAAAATGGGTGACCATCTCTACCTTCATCATAACCACATGGGTTATACCAAAAAACCATGCATATTTGGAGTGTTTGCCCATGCTTTGGTACAAATATTTCATCATTGAAGGGTCTATAGGAGTCTTGAGGCATATGAAGTCCATCTATCACACTATTGGTCCTAAAATAGATCATTAATGGTAGTCCTGAGAGTTTTTGGAGTGTCTCATCACGTGTCTTTGAAAATTTGCAAAAAATAGGGTTTTTGCATTGTCGGGGTTCAGGGTTTCGGAGGAACCTGGAACTTGGGGGGCGGGGAAATACATTAGGAGAATGGGGGTTCTAGAGGAACTTGGAACCTTGGAACATGGAGGAAATACATTGAGGGAATTGGGATCCTAAAGGAATCAGGGACCTTGGAACATGGTGCCACAACACTGGCGGAATGGGGATCTTGGAGGAACTTGGAACCTTAGAACTTGGAGGAAATACATTAGGGGAATGGGGATCCTAGAGAAACTTGTAATGTTGGAACATGACACTATAACACTAGCGGAATGGGGGTTCTAGAGGAATTTGGAACCTTGGAACATGGAGGAAATATATTGGGGGAATGTGGATCTTGGAGGAACTTGGAACCTTGGAACTTGGATGAAATACATTAGGGGAATGGGGATCCCAGAGGAACTTGGAACCTTGGAACATGGCACCATAACATTGGGGGAATAGGGGTCCCAAAGGAATCAAGGACCTTGGAACATGGAGGAAATACACTGGGGGAATGGGGGTTTTGGAGTAACTTGGAACATTGGGACATGGAGGAAATACACTGGGGGAATGGGGGTTCCCGAGGAACTTGGAACCTTGGAACATGGAGAAAATACATTGGAGCAATGGGCGTTTCAAAGTAACTTGGAAACTTGGAACATAGAGGAAATACTTAGAGGAATGGGGATTCAAAAGGAATTAGGGACATGAGGACATGGTGCCCACAACTAGGGGAATGGGGATCTAGGTGAAACAGGGACCCGAGGACAAAGTGCCCAACATTGGGGGAATGGGGATCCCAGAGGAAATAGGGACTTTGGAACATTGCACCATAACGCTAGAGGAATGGGGATCCTAGGGGAATCAGGGACCATGGAACATTGAGGAAATGGTTCCAATGTCCATGAAAACTTGAAAACTCAAAATTGACCAGAACATCCAAATAAAAGTTCCATTTAATTCAAAGTGATTCTCATAGCCATAATCCTCATCACGATCCCAAAATTTCAAACCTAAGTATTCAAATTACTCCATGGGGTTCTGGGAGTTCCAAAGGAACTTGGAACCAGGGACCAATACATTAGGGGATGGGAAACTCATGGAAACAAGAAAGTATCCCTATGCCCATGAAAAACTCAAAATCTTGAAATAGACAAAAAAAACAAAGAAAGTGCCGAACTTTTTTTTTTTTTTTGGATTTTAGCAACAACACATGGCCAAGGCACGGGGAAGGTAAAGGACCATTTCAAAACAAAATTTTGACCAAGGTAAACCCATTAAAGATTTCTCAAATTGGTTATTATTAATGGTGTTGGTATATAGATTTATCACTTAACTCTATATTCTCTCGCCCATACAAACGAAATTGAACCAACAGTTGAGTCAATTGCAATGATATTTTGCAATGACTCTGCTTATTTTATAAGGCGCAAGTACCTTCTAATGATGTACAATGAATGAAAATAATGTATGCTTTTAACTAGAAAGGAGTAAAGACAACAAAATGAAGAAAAAGAGAGAGAAAATAGAAATCAAATTGTAGACATATGAATACAACTGGATCTCTCAAAGGGAAGGAAAAGAAATAAATCAGAGCACATAGTCTCCCAGGACTTGTACACTGAGAACAAATACAAAATATTATAACATATGAAAGTAATGATTGAACATAGGAACAATCAATACACATAGAGAAAACATGAACATAAGGGCACCCTTCTCTATTAACATTCAAAAAATAAAAAACTGGGCTCAAAGTCTCTAGTCCATCTCTTATACACAACTCTCGTTACATAGTGCAATAATGATAAAAGTCTGAATCTTCTCTATGAGCAGCCAATGAGTTTTTAAAGGCCTCCTTTTTCACCTCCCCACAACAGCTTCTTGAAAATAAGTTACCTTCCTTTCTCGTAACCGATTCTTGAAGGCAATGATAAATGAAAAATAACAGCCCTTCCTCTTCGTAACTGTTTACTAAAAAGAATAGTTTATTCCCTTGCTATAAAAGACAAAACAAAGTGAGGAGCCCTTAGATGACTCTCGGTAACTCCAAAATTTCTCCCTTTATCTACACCTCAGCTTGCTTTGCATTCTTTCATTACTTGGAAACACCTCTTCCTTACTATCTCCCAGAATTGTTTTTCATCCCGTACATTAGACATTTTAGAAATATTTGCATATTTAGAATGTTTTCTCCCATCATTAACAAAAGGCAACATTAATTCCAAAACCAAAGATAATACTGTGTATCTGTCTTGGCGCTTAAGTGATCTCTAGGAAAACAGAGGCTTGCAAGTCCTAAACTTTCTGCATGACAAGTACCCTAGAATTGACATCTACTTTCCCACGAGAATGAGCTTCAAATGATGCAAGTGTATCTACTGTCCTCAGAAGAGATGGCAAAGCACTACGTTGCACTTTATAATTCATTCTTTGGTAGCACACTAACTCAATGTCTTCAAAACAACCAACATTAACGCGGCCAATAACTATCATATCACTTCAAATTCTTTGATCGATAACAATAGGAATATTATTGTTGTTGAAATTCGTTCCTGATTGAGTTCATCAATAATTATAGTATTTTGGTAATTTTGCCACAATTGGTGAAGTTTGTTTATAGGTTTCGCCTGTCGAAATAATTGAAATTTGAACGTAAACTAAAGATCAATCCTTGAAGAGTGAGGATTTACACCTTTTACAGATGTTACACAAATGCAAGACATGAAGCTCTGTGGAAAAGCATCTTAAATATGATGCTGATCACTTAGCATATACCCTGCTCATTTGAGTATGTCGCCACGCCTTTGTAGTAACCATTTCGGCAAATTGTGTTAGTGTCGATTTGCAACGTAAAATGCATCTTCATGTTTGATTGGTGTGCTTGCTATTTCTCAATGAATTCTGTACATGTCAAACTCTAGAAAATAAGGGAGGTAGCTAAGAATATGGTTAGGATTTTTGTGGTATGGTTTCCGCTTCATGTAGATATAAAGTGCCATAAGTTGAAACCATTTTGGAAGTGTTTGCCTCTTTTACAGGCAAAGCTCTGCTTGTTGTTTGACTTGTTCATCTACCCAATAATTGTGTGCATGTATCACCTTGTCCAACAACTCCTAAGGTATCGACTGTCCTCCCATAAATATATCCTCAAATGTTCTACTCTTTACATAGTCCAATATTTCAACTAAATTGTCCTTGGAGAAGATAGCCCCATATTTCAAACTACTTTCTTTGAGCCAAGACTGTTGTTCTATTCTAATTGGTTCAGACAGTAAGAGACCATTGTCTAACAAGTCTAGTGACCTCACACTGAGATGGCTTGTCATTGAACTTCTGAAATTCTTTCCACAATCAAAAGCACAAGTTTGATCACAGTTGGAATAGATTGTAGGATATCTGTAAACACTGTCTACATTCATGTTGAAACATGTAATCTCAATGACTGTAATAAATCTACTTCACTGTTCAACCTCTAACTTTTCTGATCGGCCATTATTTCTAATTAATTTATGAAGACTTTTGAAATGAAAAAACCTGCCCTCTCTGTTCTGTCTTGTTTCATTAATGTTTCTCTGCAGGGAATGGTGGAGGTATGGCCTAACATCTCTTTGTATGGTCTAGCTTCTCCAACGCAGGACAAAAGGGAAGACTCTGCACAGTTTGACTCATCTATTTCACTTAAGTCACCATCATTAGCTAGTCACTTCATTAGCTGGAAAAAGAAGTCTTGTATATGCTGGCGGCCATGTAGTATTTGGTTGTTCTTTTATTTGCTATTTTTTTTTCTTCGTATGTAAGCAAAATATAGCAAAAGGCAAGAGAGTTATGTTTATTTGTTTATGAAAAAGAGTAGCAACTCTATTTTAAAAAGGAGAATACTTTGTGTTTATCTTAGCAACCCTGTTTTGGGTCTGTATGTTTTTGTTACAAAAATTATGAGAAGTGCATTTTTATAATATACATAAGCTCTGTTATTTTGGTGTGAAAAGAATGTTGTGAAATGCAAAGAGCAAATGTTATGTGTTCTCTTGTAATCCTCTGCCTCCTCTTCACCTGATATCAGAGCCAAAGGTTGCTCTTGAAAAGAAAGTTTTAGCAAAGCTAAAGGTTATTAGTGCAAAGGGCTTCATCAACAAAGAGCTCCAACAAAGGTTTTTCAAGGCAAAGGTCTACACAGTCAACAATGGAAAGCACAAGCACAAGCTTGACAAATCCACAAATTCCTTAATTCAATGGCAAAAACTATGAGTATTGGTCTATCACAATGAGAGCTTTGTTTTGTTCTCAAGACATATTGGATCTTGTAGAGAATGGCTTTCCAGAGTCAGCTGATGCAGCAACATACAATGCATTGACACGAGTAGAGAAAGATTTGTTGAGGGATAATAGGAAGGACTCCAAAGCTCTCTTTTACATCTTCCAAGCTGTGCATGAGAGCATTTTTCTAAGGATTGCAACAGCAACAAAATCCAAACAGGCATGGGATATTCTTCAAACAACCTATCAAAGAATGGCAAAGGTGAAAACAACAAAGCTAAAAATGTTAAGAAGGGATTTTGAAACAATTTTCATGAAGGAATTAGATTCAAAAGACACTTTCTTCACACAAGTGATGGGTTTAGTTAATCAAATTAGATCTCATGGTGAAACACTTGAAGATAAAAGGATTGTTGAAAAGATTTTAAGGAGTTTACCCACAAGGTTTGAATCCATAGTTGTGACCATAGAGGAAACAAAGAAGCTCTCACAATTTTCAGTTGATGAGCTCCATGCATCTCTCATCTCACATGAACATAGGCTAAGCAGGTCAACAAACACCTCATTGGAACATGCATTCAAGTCACAAGCTTCAATCAACCAAGGTAGAGGCAGAGGAAGATCAAATTTCAGAGGTAGAGGAATGAATTCTTATAGAGGTGGAAGAAGCAGCCCATCAAGCTCAAGTGGAAGAGGTAGCAGCCAAAACTCAAGCCCAAACCCATCTCAAAATCAACCACAAGGTCAAAGGTATGTCAAATCTCAAATCCAATGTCATTATTGTAAGAAATATGGGCATTATTCAAATGAATGTAGGAAAAAACAATTTGATTTCAGCAGACAAAATGCAAACTTTACAAGAGAAAACCAAAATCAGAGCAATATGTTCATAACATGCAATGTAGCACAAGAAAATCAGAAGGATGTATGGTTCTTAGACTCAGGTTGCAGCAATCACATGACAAGGAACTTAGAAATGTTTTCAAGTTTAGATGAAAGTGTAAAATTAGATGTCACATTGGGTAATGACAACAAAGTTTCAGTTATGGGCAAAGGAAATATCAACATTCTAACTAAACAGGGGGAGAAGAAGTATATTTTAGATGTGTATTTTGTTGGCAAGAGACACTATATGGATTCATGATTGTTGTCATTGATGGCAACAAAGTTCATCCCACACATCCGCAGGACATGGTGTGTCTCTACCGGAAGTCAGAGTGAAGAATGTTATGGTCCAGTAAACAAGAATAGAGCATGTGGCAAGGTCCGACAGACAGGTCCGGATCTCTCAGAGGAAGTATCTTGGTTCAGTGCGGATTTGGGGAAGTCAAGAGGACTACCTTGAGTGGTATATTCCAAGGATTTAGCCTCCGATAATAGATGAGGAAAAAGATATGGATAGTTGAGTACCGGATTCCTAAGTGACAGTGTGAACAGAGGAAGAACTGACTGACAGAACATCAGACTTCTTTCCGGATGAGTTACTGAATGTGGTAAAGGTTATGAAGGCTTGAAACATGTTTGGCCGACATGATTAATGATTCTTACAAGCATATACTTGATCCGCATTACTTGATGTGCAAATATTCAACCGACAGATCAGAATTAGTGAAAAGATTGACTATTCCGGGTGCCGACTTGAAAGGTGATGAAATTACTTGTGCGGATATATATACACGATGGATTTAGTTGTGAGGGTTGTTGTAGGATGTTGTGATGTGCGAATAAAAGGAGAAGTGCAGAGCAGAAGCAGTAAGGAAGGTCTGGTATGTAAAAGGAAAGCAACAAAAGAAAAGAGGAAAGATGAAGTGCAGCAGATCAATATACTGAGCTTAACCGTAACTAAACTCCAGCATTTGCAGATGCTTCCAATTAGTTCAAGTATTGTATTACATTCCTTTTGTAGACAGTGAGTCTCTTGTAGGTAGTGTGCCTCTTGTGAGCAGTGTGCTCGGGCAGTGAGCCCTAATTGGCAAGTGCCATTTTGTTTTTCTATTCTTCTAACAGAGAATACAATCTTGGGTTAATCACCCCGTGGTTTTCTCCCTTAACAGGGTTTCCACGTCAAAAATATTGTGTCATGTGTATTTCCATTTCATGGTTGTGTTCACTTGTTTGAATTAATGTTGCATTGATTAATAAGAAAGTTCAGAAAGAAGAATTAATTAGGATAATTGATTCACCCCCCCTCTCAGTTATCAACAATTGGTATCAGAGCTAAGTTCCTCCTAACAGCTTGAGGAAGATCTGGGAATCCAAATGGATACATATGGTTTAAAGGAGCAACTCAAGACTACCCTTGAGGATCTTGAATAGTCAAACTCTGAAGTCAATGAATTAAAGGAAAGACTCAAACAAGCTGATGATTTCATGAGAGAACTAAAAGATAAATTAAGTCTCTTTATGAAAAAGAGAAAGGAGCTGCTTCAGCAATTGGCAAGACAAGGTGAAGCTAATGATGCAAATGAAGAGCTGACTGAAAAAACCAAGCTATGTGAAAAGTTATCAAAAGAAGTCATTATGGTAAGACATGAAATGGAATCAGGAGTTATAAAGTTTACCCAAGAGATTGAAGAGAAAAGAAAAACTGAAGATAATCTGAGACAATCTCTCAAGGAGAAATCAGAAGATTACCACCAAATGGATAGAATTATCAGACATCTTGAATCTGATCTTGAGGATGCTAAAGAAAATAAAGAAAAACTTGAGGATCAAATTGTCTCTCTCAAAAGGGATCTTCAATCAGCAAATGAATATAAAGAGAAATTCAAGATAAGTTAATGAAGTTCTTCTTGGAAGTCAAAAAGGGCAGATGACAAGTGTGGTTTGGGATATGAGAAAGGAGAAAGCTTCGGATCCGGTCAGAAGAATTTTGGATCAGAAAATCCAAGGAACAGGCCTAGAAGACTTCCGGTAAGACAACCCAATGCTCAAAGATATCCATCTTTCAATGGATACTGCCACAGCTGTAATCTCTTTGGTCACAAAGCTAATCAGTGCAGAAAGAGAATGAATCAGACCTAATTCATCCTTCTCCGGACAGTGTTTTAACTGCAAAAGGTATGGTCACAAATCTCATGAATGCAGAAATATGCAAATGAACAAATCATTCAATGGTAGATGCTTTGCATGCAATAGAATAGGTCATATGGCTAATCAATGCCGATCAAAAGGATATCAGTTAAATATGCAAAGAAATGTTGTTTGCCAAATCTGCAATAGATCTGGTCATAGTACAAAATTTTGTAAAAACAAGAATCAGGACAAAAGAGGTCCGGTATATCATAATCAGAATCAAGATACGGGTAAACAAAAAGTGAATGCGGATGAAGTTAAAAGTGAGATGAGCAAGATTTGGGTGAAGAAAAGTATAGAGAACATAGAGGTTGGATCCGCACCAGACTTTGGTGCTGATATTCCTTCTGGAAATTAAAAGTGAGCTCTGGCTTAGGGGGAGACACAAAGAAAACCTTGTTCCCCCAGTCAGTCAAGTGGTGCCGAAATTGCACAAGAAGAGGATGTGGATTAAAGGGTTTGTAGATATGAGTCTTGAGATGATCCAGTTAAGATTTCAGAGGTTCGCATGAAGATTTGAAGAAGTTGTGATCGATCAAGTAGAACCAGTTCCGGGAGATGCTCTGGAGTGACAGAGGGTTACAAAAAGGTCCAGTGAGATCCGGAAGTGCATTGTCCTATTCTACGGATTGGACAGAGTGTTAGGGATATCCTTGTGATGTGTCATCTCGATTTGTTCATGGTTGGAAGGTCCGCATGATGTTCATAGAACAGGACAGATCTGGTTCTTCAAGTCATCCGAATAAGGCAAACCGGAATAATGTAGGTAGAGCATTTATTGCAATCAGATATTAGGGTTTGCGGAGCAATATAAGGGTTTTCTCATTAATCATTTGTTCATTCTGCACTCAAGAAGAAACAAAAAGTGGAGTTCTGCAACAAAATTCCTCAAGTTCATCAAAGATCATTTGCAGAAGTCTTTACATCCAGAAATCAATCCAACCAACTCCGTGAAACCGAAAGGCACAAAAGGCATTTTCCGTTTTCAATATCTCACTGCAAATCTTTTTGATGATGGCTACTCCGAATATAGTAAAGATTTCTGATAGACCTCGCCCCACATTTAAGAAACATCCTTACAAATCCTTGGAGGTAGATCCCCTTGGTGCATTTTCCAGTGTTCCGCATGGTGTTTTGCACACGGAAGACATTAGGGTTTATATACATGCAAATATTGAAGAGTTTGGGGAATTCAAACTAAGAGATATCTATCACAAACAACTGTTAGATGATTCATTTGAGCTCAAACCCCAATACAAGGGCATCCGGAATAAACATTTTACACAATACATACATTTCCCCTGTTTTACGGAGGATGAATGGGTTAGATACATTCTGAGCAAAATACATGACAACTTCATGTGGTTGAATGGACCATTCAAGATCACTAAGGATGCCATCAGGGCAGTCACCAGATTACACTCATTCGGTGGGATTCCTGTTCTCAAATCTGTAAAGAACCAAACTGTGAGTGAGGCTACCGGATCTAAGTTTGACAAAAGAGCAATGACAGCAGATGACATCACTGATCCGGATATCAAGTTTGCCTCCATGATCATTAGATATAAGATATATCATTCTAGCAGAGAAAATTCTATACCTAGAACTGCCATCTATACAGCTTATGAAATGTTAAGAAAGGATGCAGACTATGATCTCTGTCAACTTCTCCTGAACCAACTCTTAGAAAATCTGCAGAAAATCAAGAAAGATAAAAAGAATTCATTCAAGTATGGTGGATTAATTTTGTGCTTATTCTTCTACTTTATGAATGAGCTTCCCGGATCTATTGGCTGGGTATGGGAGAGTGATAGGCCAGTAGCTATCCAAATCAGAGATTATCTGCATGGATTTGGTGATAACTAAGCACAAAATACAGCTCTGTGGGGATACGTTAAGAACTTTCAGAACATGATGCAAACAAGAGAAAGGATTCCCCAGTCCCTTGTTGAGAAATACAAAGACACAGTCTGCTTTATGGTAGAGACTGATTAGTGCCTAATGGAGGCAGTAGAACCAAGGACAGTCTGGATCATGCCCATGGGGTATGAAGTTGATGAACAGATTGTGGAGTTGCATGTTCAACACATGCTAAGTCAGCCTAAAGATCCAAAGGCAGAAAGGTTTGGAACCTTTGAGGAGCTGAGTGTAAAGATTCATGTGGAACTCAGAGAACCAGAGATGAAAAGGAAGGTGAGAAAAGAAGTAGAACGTATTGCCCAAAGCCTTGGGATCTCAAAGGAGGCACTTGATGCCAACTGGGAAAAGAGACAAAAAGCTGATGAAGAGAAGAAAGAGGCAGAAAAGGGAAGCAAGAAAAGTGCTCCGGTAGAAACTTCCTCCCAGACCAGATCTTCAAAGAGACCAGCACCTATCCCTGCTCAAAGCTCAAAACTGGAAGTCCAAGCATTCGGCAAAGGAGAGAAAAGGTCAAAGACAAAAGCCACAAGGGCTTATACAAGTCAAAGAGATGAAGAGGAAACTGAATCTAATGAAGAAGTCAGGAAAATGAAGAAAAAGAAGAAAACATCCTGTCAACCCTCTACCGGACAGAAGGAAGAAGAAAAGGCAGAGGAATATGTTGAAAAACCCACTCTTAACATTGACGACATAATCAAATCAGTCACAGTGGACGGAAATCTTCAGCCAATGGTTGAGTTTTATGATGATTATGGTGAAGCAGATCAGAAGATATTGCAAGATGCCACAGTCAGGTATCTAAATATTTACAACAAAGCATTTATTGAAATTATATCTCTGATCCCTAAAACCTTGGAGAATGAACTAGAAAGAAGAACGAACACTGCCCAAGCTAAAGACCTAGAAATCTGGGAACAAATAGCAATCCAGCTATATCCTTCAATCGACCCCAAGACAATGAATATGATATTCAAAGATTGTAAGGATGAGTTCAGAAGCAAAGCAAGGATGAATCAACTTATGCTTGGTGAAACTGACAAAGTAGCCAAGGACACAGAAGAGATCCTTCGGAAGGCTTTCAAAAGATTTAATCTCCCTATTATAGAGGACTTGGGCACTGATCCCTCAACCACAGATGTTGCAGAAGAAACTCCTAAGAAAGTGACAGAAGAGGTGGGCCCTGAACAGACTAACATTTCTCCTCTGGTTTCCCCTACAGTCTCCGGATCCAAAGAAGAAGAAAAATTATAGGAGGAAGAAGTAGAGGTGAAGAAAAAAGAAGGTGACAGTGCAAAGGTTGCAGAGGAACAGAAGACTTCAGCAGAGAAAACCACAACTGCTAGTGGTGGGAATGTAGAAGGAGAGAAAACTCCAAAGGACAGCTCCAAGAATGCAGAAGAGAAGAAACATCTGTCTCCGGCAAGAGACACTGCACAAACTGTCCAAGAATTCTTGAGCAAAGAAATAATAGAGATTGATGAACCGGAGCTTCTACAAGGTCCATTCAATTTTGATTCTCTTTCTCCGGTACAGACAATGAAAATAGTTTCATTTGCAAATGCTAAGGCTAATGAAAAACTCCTAAAGTCTCATATGGAAGACTGTGAGTTGATAGAAGCTGCATCCGGAGTGCTGGAAAAGATCATGCCATCTTTTCAGAAGGATCCCACAGCCTCCTCTTCCGGTAATCTCAAAACATTAGTCAGCGGTGTTAGTACACATTTTGATTCTCTAGAAAAATCAGCTGAAGAAAAGGTCTGGAAGGAGTTTTTGGATAAGAGATTCTCAGAGGTACAAGGATTAATCTCTAATAATAGGAGAAATATGAGTATTGGGATAAAGAGCTTAGAAAATGCTCTCAAGGATGGTGGTGAAGTATACAAATTTTGTATTTCCTAGTCCAAAGCAACAGTAGAAATTGAGAAGAAAATAAAAGAGGAAGAGGATAAACTACTAAGTTTGTCTCAAAGTTTTGATCCTCTCTCTTCCTCCATAGTAAATCAAGAGTGTCAAACTATTGCAATCACAAATGCAATAAAGAATTTTGAGAAGGAAAGGAAGAACATAATTAACCGGATGGGTGAACTTAGAAGGATTATTATCCCTAAGTTAGAGGCCATGCATGAGGCCATAAGTGATGCTCAAACTACCGCCCGGACCAATGATCCAACAGATCTTAAGAGGGCAGAAGCTTTTGCGTTTTTGTTGAGTGGTCACATCTCAATTTTGGATAGAATGAAGAAAAGTTGGGCTGCAGAACTCATCCAACTGAAAATAACTTTTTCAGACATACTACAGTTTATGTAAGTATTCCATATGTATATACTTATGCGGCTAAGTACAGTTAAAATTTTGAAATTTTTGGTATGCGGACCCTACCCTTTACCATTGATGTCAAAAGGGGAGTGAGGAGCAGTGAAAAATGAGGAATCCAACTAAGGGGGAGCTCCAGAAAATGTATATAAAGAACATCAGCCAAAGGGGAGCATAGTGTAAACACTTAGTCATTTTTCACTAAGTGTTGCCATCAATGCCAAAGGGGGAGATTGTTGGCAAGAGACACTATATGGATTCATGATTGTTGTCATTGATGGCAACAAAGTTCATCCCACACATCCACAGGACATGGTGTGTCTCTACCGAAAGTCAGAGTGAAGAATGTTATGGTCCGGTAAACAAGAACAGGGCATGTGGCAAGGTCCGACAGACAGGTTCGGATCTCTTAGAGGAAGTATCTTGGTGCAGTGCAGATTTGGGGAAGTCAAGAGGACTACCTTGAGTGGTATATTCCAAGGATTTAGCCTCCGGTAATAGATGAGGAAAAAGATATGGATAGTTGAGTACTGGATTCCCAAGTGACAGTGTGAACAGAGGAAGAACTGACTGACAGAACATCAGACTTCTTCCGGATGAGTTACTGATTGTGGTAAAGGTTATGAAGGCTTGAAACATGTTTGGCCGACATGATTAATGATTCTTACAAGCATATACTTGATCCACATTACTTGATGTGCAAAGATTCAGCCGACAGATCAGAATTAGTGAAAAGATTGACTATTCTGGGTGCCGACTTGAAAGGTGATGAAATTACTTGTGCGGATATATATACATGATGGATTTAGTTGTGAGGGTTGTTGTAGGATGTTGTGATGTGCGCATAAAAGGAGAAGTGCAGAGCAGAAGCAGTAAGGAAGGTCTGGTATGTAAAAGGAAAGCAACAAAAGAAAAGAGGAAAGATGAAGTGCAGCAGATCAATATGCTGAGCTTAACCGGAACTGAACTCCAGCATTTGTAGATGCTTCCAATCAGTTCAAGTATTGTATTACATTCCTTTTGTAGACAGTGAGTCTCTTGTAGGCAGTGTGTCTCTTGTGAGCAGTGTGCTCGGGCAGTGAGCCCTAATTGGCAAGTGCCATTTTGTTTTTCTATTCTTCTAACAGAGAATACAATCTTGGGTTAATCACCCCATGGTTTTCTCCCTTAACAGGGTTTCCACGTCAAAAATATTGTGTTGTGTATTTCCATTTCATGGTTGTGTTCACTTGTTTGAATTAATGCTACATTGATTAATAAGAAAGTTCAGAAAGAAGAATTAATTAGGATAACTGATTCACCCCCCCTCTCAGTTATCAACATATTTTGTGCCTGGTCTAAAACATAATCTAATGAGTATTGGGCAGCTTGTTCAAAAGGGGTATAGAGTCTTCTTCAAAAATAAAGAATGCACTATTCTAGATAAATTTCTTAGTAATCAACTTATTGCTAAAGTGCAAATGACAAACAATAGAATGTTTCCCCTAAAGATTAAGCCAGATTTGAATGTGGAATATGCTCAAGAACAACCCACAATGAACCCACAAGAGGATAAAGAAGAAGTTGAAGCAGTTAAACAAACCATCTTTCAAGCAGAAATAAAAGATGAAAATTGGTTATGGCGTCTAAGATTTGGGCATATCAACTTTGAAGGTCTAAATTTGCTTCATAAGAAGAGTATGGTAAAGGGTTTGCCATTAATAGAGAAACCGGAAAGAGTATGTGAAGGGTGTATCTTGGGAAAACAACATAGAGAGACATTTCCAACTGGCAAGTCAATTAGAGCAAAGGCACCTTTAGAGATTGTACATTTAGATTTATGTGGGCCAATGCAAACACCATCAATTGGTGGAAGCTACTACTTTTTGACCTTCATTAATGACTATTCAAGGAAAACATGGGTCTACTTTCTAAGGCAAAAGAATGAAGTGTTTGATTACTTCCGTCAATTCAAGGCACTTGTTGAGAAGCAAAGTGGGCACTACATCAAAGCATTGAGAACAAATAGAGGTGGTGAATACATCTCAAATGAATTTCTACATTTTTGCAAAGAACATGGGATTCACAAGCAATTCACAACCAGGTACACACCTCAACAAAATGGGGTAGCTGAAAGGAAAAATAGAACAATCATGGAAATGGCAAGAAGCATGTTGAAAGCAAAACATTTGTCAAATGAATATTGGGCTGAAGCTGTAGCTTGTGTAACATACATTATGAATAGATGTTCAACCAAGAGTGTGAAGAATATGATTCCTGAAGAAGCATGGATCGGAAGAAAACATAGTGTTGCTCACATGAGAGTATTTGGATGTGTAGCATATGAACATGTGCCGGATTAGTTGAGAAGAAAATATGAGTTAAAGGCATACAATTTATACAATCCAATAACTAAGAAAGTTATAATCAACAGAGATGTGCAATTCATAGAAGATGAAGTATGGGATGGAAGTTTGAAGAAAACAATCAATATTGCAGCCAACTTACCACAAGAAGATAAAGAAGTTTTTATACCAGCAGGTACTCCATCAAATATGACTCCTTCCACGCCCATTCAAGTTCAACAAAGTGGTCATCAAATGACACCATCATCGAGTGTAAGGACAACCTCACGCATTCAAGCATCCACTCCTTCAAATGTACAACAAACGCCATCTACAAGTGGCAATCAGGGTGTAGGACCATCAAGTCCACATTCCACAAGTCCAAGTTCAAGTGATATGTCAAATCCTACATTGGCAAGCTTGAGGAGACAAAAAATCAGAAGTTTGAGAGACATTTATGATCAAAATGAAGGTGAGAACAATGCTGGTCTGCTTTCTCTCTTTGCATTTTATTCACAAATAGAAGATCCAATTCATTATGAAGATGCAATTAAGGATGAAAAATGGGTAAATGCAATGGATGATGAAATTGATGCAATTGAAAAGAATCAAACATGGGAGTTAGTGAGTCTTCCAAAAGACAAGGATGTCATAGGAGTGAAGTGGGTTTACAAAACCAAATTAGATGCAAATGGTGATGTGCAAAAACATAAAGCAAGACTAGTGGCAAAAGGATATTCACAACAGCCCGGGGTTGATTATAATGAGACATTTGCTCCAGTAGCACGTTTAGACACTGTGAGAACTATACTTGCAATAGCAGCTCAAAATAAATGGTCAGTTTACCAAATGGATGTGAAATCAAATTTTTTCAATGGTTATCTTGAAGAAGAAGTTTATGTGGAGCAGCCACCTGGGTATGAGATTTTGGGTCAAGAAGACAAAGTTTACAAACTGAAAAAGGCACTTTATGGACTCAAGAAAGCCCCAAGAGCTTGGTATAGTAGAATTGACTCTTATCTTTTGCAAAATGACTTCAATAGGTGCAGTAGTGAGCCTACATTGTTTACCAAAATGAATGAGCAAGGTGAGATCATAATTGTTTGCTTGTATGTTGATGATTTGATATTCACAGGTGATTTGGCAATTGATTTGTTCAAAGGAGCTATGAAAAAGAAGTTTGAAATGACTGATTTGGGACTCATGAAGTATTTTCTTGGCATTGAAGTTAATCAAAATGATAATGGTATTTTCATCTCCTAATCTAAGTATGCAAATGACATTTTGAAGAGGTTTAACATGACAAATTGCAAATTAGCTCCAACACCAATTGTGACAGGGTTGAAATTAAACAAGGATGACAAAGGAGCCAACATTGATCCAACTTTGTATAAAAGGCTTGTTGGCAGCCTCATGTATTTAACAGCCACAAGGCCTGACATAATGTATGCAGTTAGTCTCATTTCAAGGTTCATGGAATCTCCAAAAGTTTCTCATTGGCAAGCAGGAAAAATGATTCTCAGGTATGTAAGTGGAACAAGGAACTATGGTATTCAATACTCAACATCAAATGAGTTCAAGCTGATAGGATATATAGATAGTGATTGTGCGGGGAACATTGATGACATGAAGAGTACTTCTGGTTATGTTTTTCATTTTGGAACAGGTGTAGTTTCGTGGGCTTCAAAGAAACAACCAATTGTCACTCTTTCATCAGTTGAAGTAGAGTATGTAGTAGCCACAAGTGCATCATGTCAAGTAGTTTGGATAAGAAGAGTTTTGAAAGATCTCAGTCAAGAACAACAAGAGGCAACAAGGATCTATTGTGACAACAACTCACCTATAGCATTGTCAAAGAATCCAGTTTTTCACAAGAGAAGCAAACATATAGACACAAGATATCATTTCATTAGAGAGTTGATTAACAATGGAGAGATCTTTTTGGTTTTTTGTAGGTCTCAAGATCAGTATGCAGATATCTTCACCAAGCCACTGGGAAAAGAAAGCTTTGAGTATCTAAGAGATCGTTTGGGAGTCTTAGGTGGCAGTAGTTGTGATTAAAGGGGAGTGTTCACTGTTCATCCTCCAGCTTTTCTGATCTTCCATCATTTCTAATTAATTTATGAAGACTTTTGAGATGAAAAACCTGCCTTCTCTGTTCTGTCCTGTTTCATTAATGTTTCTCTGCAGGGAATGGTGGAGGTATTGCCTAACATCTCTTTGTATGGTCCAGCTTCTCCAACGCAGGACAAAAAGGAAGACTGCACAGTTTGACTCATCTATTTCACTTAAGTCACCGTCATTAGCTAGTCACTTCATTAGCTGGAAAAAGAAGTCTTGTATATGCTGGCGGCCATGTAGTATTTGGCTGTTCTTTTATTTGCTGTTTTTTTTCTTCGTATGTAAGCAGAATATAGCAAAAGGCAAGAGAGTTCTGTTTATTTGTTTATGAAAAAGAGCAGCAGCTCTATTTGAAAAAGGACAATACTCTGTGTTTATCTTAGCAACCCTGTTTTGGGTCTGTATGTTTTTGTTACAAAAATTATGAGAAGTGCATTTTTATAATATACATAAACTCTGTTATTTTGGTGTGAAAAGAATGTTGTGAAATGCAAAGAGCAAATGTTATGTGTTCTCTTGTAATCCTCTGCCTCCTCTTCAATTCACCTCCACCTTTGAATGCATTTCTTTAATATGAACATTAGCAGGAGCCTTAAATTCTAGTCAGTCATCTACCTTGATTATCTGTTTCTCGTGGTTAACCTTAACTTTACCGCCAAAGAGTAGCAATTCATATGCTGGTATGGAATTGTTTATGCCAAGGAATCCTTTCAGCTGTTTAGTGGAATTATAATGGCGGCATCTCTCATTATCAACGCTAAACCATTGTTTGAATGTGACCGTTGCACTAGAGGCATTACAAGGTTCACATCCATCTCTGTGCAGATACAAATTACCAGAGAGCATGACATCAATTCTTCCACGAATGATGTGATTAGCAGCGCCTATGAGACAGAAATTGCTCATTGCGCAAGTAGTAGATTAGAATAGTTTGGACCTATCCATTCCAGATCCATTGCCATCATTGCAAATCCCATATTTGTTGTTGCAAAAGATACACAAAATAGGTTCATTTGTCCGTGAAGAGAGTCTCATTATAAGCTTAAAAAAGCGTGGTACAAAAGACGAGATAATACTTTGCAGCAGTAAAAACAAAGGACAGCAGAATCAGTGCTTTTGTCATGGATATTATCCCTTGCAAAATTCCATTGGCACCCAAAATAGGAAGTACAGCAAATAATAGTCCAACTGCACAATCTTGAAGAATTAGAGTTCCAATTATAGCTTGACCATAGGGAGAATTAATAGTATTTTGCTCCATCATCTTCTTAAGTGAACCCACGCAGAGTAGCATCATTATCCCACGATCCATCATTTTTGAAATATCCACTGCTGGGATTGAAGGTATATATAGTTCTTCAAATTGATCATATCTACATTCATCTTGACGCGGAATTTCTATAGATCTATTTTGGGGAGCGAAAGAAACAATGAAACATTTTATAATGCTGCTTGGTCGGTCAGAAGAAGAATAACCACATGATTTTCAACTAAATGATCCAACGAAGCCCAGTTGTGCTTTGATTTTCATCTCTCAATCATTCATATTATTTCTTGGGCACAAACGGATTGAAGGAAGGCATAAAGGTCTAACTATTTATTATTGTACCAATACTGTATGGAGATCCACTACACTTTGTTTGTAAATGAGAAGTAGCAGTTTGTTCAACTTACTTTCTCTCTCTCTTCAAATCAAAACGTAGAAGCCATGGAGATATTTAATTTCTTGTCACTTTCGAATTTCTGTAGGATCTATGCCAATGCGAACAATGCTGGCACGGCTTGCAAATACCTTAAATATACCAGCGGTTGTTCGAGAGGTCCTTCATAGTTTGTGAGTAGCAAAGAAACAACTCTCTCCATTCTTCATCGATGATAGCCCAAGGGAGGGAATGCAATGCACAGAGAACACATTTAAGAATAGAGTGACAATAACATGCCTATGCTCCATTTGAAATGCTGATATTGCATCAATAAGAGTCATTGAGTTCAAGAAATGCTATTATGACAAAAATTTCACTACTCTCTCGAGAAGATATGCCCAAGCTAGAATGATGTCTTCACTAGCAAACTGTTCCTCTCCATCCATAGAAGATCCAGCAGCTGGGGATTACATTAGTCACAGAGAAGAGACCAAAGATGTCTGAGGGAGAGCGTGCTTGCACTGTGAACATGACAATATTCCCAACAAAAACCCTAAATATCCCTAGTAAATATCTGAGTTTGTCGGGTTATCGACAATTTTTAGTCCCTGCCTTTGGCAGGGTAACTATTGTTTTCACCGTGTAACTATTGTTTTCACCGTATTAGCATTTCTTTGGGCGTTGGCATTTCTTTGGACGTTGGATGTGCAAGTGTTATAATCGAAATTAGCCTAAGCTTTTTAGTCTATCCTTGGTATTATTTTCCTGTTGATATCTGTGCAATGACAATAATCAAGGTTAAACCTAAGTCGCATTGGCAATTTGTTTGCCCATTGGCAATTTAGTTGAGATAGTTTAGCCTAAGCTTTTTAGTCTATCCTTGGTATTATTTAGCAACCCGAACAAACGCGTGTTTGCTTGCTTGCACATTCTGAGGCAAAAATTTGCATGGGTGACGCGTGTTTGGGTGCTTGCACATTCTATGGCGGAAATTTGCATGGGTGAGGCAGAATTTGTTAGACATGTTTGTGAGTTCTAAGGTTTTGCAGACACTGTGTCTATCTCTGCAACATGTTCAGCTTCATAATTGTTGAAGCCTGATATGGATCCTTAACCAAAAGGCCAAACAGGGAACTTGCAATATACTTGTTAATGACATCGTGATTAGACCCAGAAGCTGGAACAGAATTCTGAACCCTGTAGTTATGGATATAGGTACTTAAACCAAAGATTAAACTGTGGACTTGCAACAGACCTTTGCTCTGCATGTCTAAAACCTCTTTGTTTGTTTGTTTGGAAAACACAGTAGCCCATCCTTTAACCCATTGTTTGTTTGTTCCATATCATATTCAAAATTACTGATGGGTGTTCCATATCATATTCAAAATTTCAGGATGTAGCTCTGGCCTCACTCTTAATAAGACCGACACCATTATTGGCAATCCAGACAGCCAAATTTCAGGATGTAGCTCTGGCCTCGCTCTTAATAAGACCGACACCATGATTTTTCCCACAAGTGATTTGGAACGGATCCTGCAATCAAGGCGTTCCATGAGATGACATTCTTTATGCAATTGTCTAGCAATTAACATGCCTTGTCTATACTTCCACATTTTGCATGCATGGGTACTAGGGCATTTACAACTACAGCATCTATAAAAAAAATTTGTTGGTTGCGAGTTATGATACTAAGGATGTCTGGGTGTCTGAAGGGGGTACCAAATTCTAGTGATTGCACAGTTCCATGGGAGTGAACGAGGATGATTTGTCTTGCTTTGCTCTGCTCTCTTCTCCATCTATCCATGGGCTATTTCTTGTTCATTATTTTTCCTAGCAGAAAACCTTAGAAGAGACTCTTTTTCATTCAGGTGTATCTCATCTTTCTGGGGGTAGAGGGGACGCTCTTATAGGGAGCTCCTCGATTTCGAGGAATATCATCTCTGCACCATCGGGCTTAAAAATAACGGTCAACCATGTTTCCAGGAACAACCTTTCAATGGCAATAGGGCACCCTCAGTTTACAATTATGAAATACAAAATGAAAATTTCAGTGTTCTATTTTCTTGATGTGTAAAAATGCTTGTGAACAGAGGATGACAATTTTAAACAGTCTAAAGCTCTTAACAAAGCAAAAGTGGCTTGGTTTGTTTTTTAAACACCATATTCTCATGAAAATGAGAGCACATGGTATTCCCATATTTTGAAATGATTGGACATTTTTTATTGTGTGCAGAATGTCGAAGAAGCAGAGAGACCATCAGAAGGCTATTACACACGTTCTGGTATAAGTTCTGTGATATATATACTAAGGGAACGCAAAGAGTTTGCATCTACTCATTTTATTGGATTTGCTCCAGGTATGTTTTATTCACTTCCCTTGTTTGGTTCACTTGATTCAACCGGCAATTGCGTAGTAATAGTAGCATGTGAAAATTATTTCTAGAGTTAGGGAAATCTAACTTCTATTGTATTTTGTGATACATTTCAATAGTTGAAATCTTAGCTGGTAATGTCCTGGGAGTCTTGTATAACCCCAAGCAAGAGACTAATTCCTCTAGAACCATTCGATTGATGTTGTCTCCAGAAACATCTTTTGTGTTCATTGTTCAAGCAATATGACATTTATGCTGGGGTCAAAGTTGCTTTTTAGTTGTATTACGTGTCCAAGCATTTGGTCAATCACTGCAGACCTCAGTATGTGATTTCTAATTTTGCATTTTGGTGTTAAATATGTTATATTGCGTTATAAATTTTAACATAAACATAATATTTGGTGAAGTTTATATTGTCTTAAAATAGGCTGTCTATTGAAATATGGAGTTTCTTGCCTCTTCATTTTCAATATGCTATTTATTTCTTTCTAACTAAATACATTAACTTGGGTTATTTCAGGTTCCTGTATGGCTTGGGAGTTGGCAGAATCAGGCACACAGTTTTATCATAGCTATCATCAATGATTTGGAGCTTGTGCCTATAGTTTTGGCTACTTCTGTGGATAATCTATGAGCTGAAGTATGTTGTAGGAATAGAATTTTCATGCATCTTAAAAAAAAAATCTATTCCTACATATAACATCTTGTTTTTCTCAAGTTTTGGCACAACATTTTGAGCTCTGTGCATATCTTGTGCATGCACATCTCCTTGTCTTTTATAAGTCCATTCACTTACATATAACATCTTGTTTTTCTCAAGTTTTGGCACAACATTTTGAGCTTTGTGCATATCTTGTGCATGCACATCTCCTTGTCTTTTATAAGTCCATTCACTGTGCTTTTATGTTCTTTGAAAAATGAAATGTGACAACATTTTCATCAGATGCTCTTAATCATTTATATAGTGATTTTGAGGGTGGCCGATCCTCACATATCTGTGATTATAGGAGTGCTAAATACCAGTATAGTCATAATTATGTGGTCTCAAAGATGAGAGTCAGATATCTAAATCATCAACTCAAGTATAGAATCTTGAATGTAATCTATTTCCTTGTAAGATGCAAGTTAGTTACCATTTGCATTGAAATTAATTACATATCTTATTTGGAGTTGTACAAACATTTTTGTATAGCAGGTATTTTTTTGATAAAAGTAAAGTTAATAATATTATTTAAATGAAGGGGGAAAACACCTGTAGTTATGTCAAATCACCTAATTGCCAAAATTATACTGCATATGATAACAAATGACTAAATTATAATTATGTCTATGATTGTTCTCTTCATGTTCACTTTGCAGAATATATACAATCCATATCTAGGGGAACAATATCGTTATGTACACATTGGTCAACCTTTCCAGACAAGACCTAGCTTTCCTACTCTACAAGGTTATGGAGTACCAAGGCCTCACATTTTACAATTTGCATCACCGGGAGTTAGTCCTATGACCACCATTTCACAACCATATGGAGTAACTGTGCCAGCAATTCAGGGACCATTTCCTTCAACAAGTAGAATTAGCAATACATGTTATGCTTCTTACTGTATGAATTTTCCTGAGTTATTTTCTATCTTGCAGTTTCTTCAAATGTGAAAACTTTGAGTACTTCATTGTACTTTTCAACAATGGCTTCACTTGTTCCATTACATCAACGGTTTATAGTTACACCATAGTCTCAATAGCAGTTCACACAGGGTGACAATGGATCAGACCAACTTTCAGGTTGAGGACTTTCAGAATGAGGAACAACTTTGCATTATCAGGTAGATTAATATGCAATTTACTTCACTAAAACAAATTTTTGTATTTTCTATTTTGCACTAGAAATCTGTGTTGTTGGGAATTACTTGCAATTGTACTTAATGGAGGAGGATTATCAAGGAATTATTTGATATTTCTATTTATAAGCTTCTTGCATTCTTAATTCGTGCCTAGCATTTATAACCAAGCTGTTTGTGCCTCTGCATTAGATTTTCTTTCAGTAGAATGATAATGATAATTTAGACTCATTCTAATTTAGATTCATTCTTCATTGCTTGCATTTGAGTTAGCTTTAGGCAGGGACTGCAGCTGCAGCGTAGCCCTTGTTAGAACTTTGGAACCATTTTAACCCTTATAAAGTTCCAACATGAAGCGAAAAGATGATAGAGAAGAGTCAGGTATTTGTAAAGTTTCAAAACTTTATGAATTGCCGATTATGTATTATTAAAATTTTATAAAGTTTCTCACTTTTACTTAATAAATAAATGACCGATGGAAAGGTTATATAATTATTTTAACCTTCAATACCTCCAAAAGTGAATCTCAAGAAATTTGCCGGACCCTTAACTGCACTGGTAGACAAAATTTAACAAGGGACGCATTGCGTCAGGTTCCTGCCTTTAGATATTTGATTTGTTAGTTGGATGTTAAAACTGATATTGGTAGCAATTAAAGTTTGCTAAAGTATTGAACAATAAGAATGTATTGAATTAGAAGAAAAATTCAACATGGAATTGTAAAATTAAAAAAATAATATTTACTATAGCTAAAAAAGACTTCAAACTACATTTGAAAGCAAATAATGAGGGAGAAATTATAAATGCCAAATATTGAATACAAATAGAAAGAACAGTTTTATCATGAACCTTTAGTCTAAAGGTAGCCAAAAGTGGAGGCCCCACAAAGCCTACTATGCACCATCAAACTAGTGCCATGTAGTGGCTAGTACACAGACAGTTGGAATTTGTTTGAGTAACCTAGAAGAAATTGTTGATTGTTCTCTATCATTGGTAATGAAGAGTGCAAGGAATATTTTTCAATAGCTCACCAGAGTTGTATATTTTAGCATTAACCGAGCAATGTTCAATGTTTGAATTTTTGCATGTATAATCATTGCAAGCATCTTGGAAGATATTGACATGATCAATATAATTTGTATTCAATTTTGAATGAGAAATGAAATTATGTAAATGATGAATGAATTGATTAGAAATGAACTTACCTGTATTTGTAGTCATGTGATTGAAATTTCTAGTGGCTTCCATTCCTGTCATTGAAATCGTTGCAATATCATAAGCATATGCATCCTCCTCTGCTGTGTCAAATGTTCCAAGCCAATGACGTTTCTTGGAGTTCAGGTCTGGGATTTCTGTAGTGTAACGACCCCATCGATTTTTTCTAACACCTCTATATTTAGGGACATTCACCGGAGGTATGCAAATGTTCTTGCATGCCTCTAAATTTTCGCATGAGAAATTGGTCTTTGCATTAATGCCTCTGATGGATATTGTTGCGTTATCATAAGCATATGCAACATCTTCTGCTGTATCAAAGGTACCTAGCCATTTACGTTCATTGTAATTACAGCTTTGGATTTGTGCTCCACAACGACCATTTCCATGTTTTCTGACACCTATATATTTTACTTCTTTTGTTGATTTTTTTAAGTTTGTAGGACTGTTTGTCCAACGTATTGTAGGTTGATAATTTCTAGCATAGTCTTCATTGTTTGGTTGGTGTAGCAATTTCTTTGTCATCTTATAGTCCAATACTATTTCACATGGAATTAATTGATTATTTTGATATCCTACAAAAGTTATGTTGCAAGAAATAAGCCTTCTTAAGACTTTGGCAGAAGGTGCAGAGAACTGAAAATATTGTTACAATATAGTAAGAAGTTTTTAAAAGGTGTAGGAAATAAAAACATAGTGGAGGAGATATACATTCTATCCATTTAGAAAATAGTGTGTATCATGATGGAGAACAACAAATATCTCCAATTACATGTATATGGTGAATAACAGATACAAAATTAATGAGACTATATATTATTTGTAGGAAAAATATGCTCGAACATCTATAAAATGATTATAATATTTGACAAAAGCTACTTTGCAGATGCAAGGTAATCATTAACATGAGTATCATGAAGCAAAAACATAGGTCTATTGGAATCGTCTCCATCAATTGCATCTGAATATCCCTATGGGTGAATAACCGTTGAACTAGGTCCTCGGACTAGTATTTAGGCTTTCTTCATATGTGAGCTAGTCTTGTATGTCATCAAAAGCAAGCTTTCTGAAGAGAGTAGATTGTTGGAAGATGTCCATGGCATTGGATAAAAATACAGTAACTATTTTAGAGAAGTATAACATACTGGGGGAGTCTTCAACAATTTTGCGACCATCGAATACTTGAAGAGCATCCTCCATTGCTTGGGAATCTATTTTCAACACTTTTCCCAATAGCACCGAGTGAAATTGCCTTGTTGTGGGCATCACGATTTCTTAAGAGCAAATAAAATCTATTTAGGAGAGATGATATGCAATGCATAGTTATTGAAATGTGGAGCAATAGAACAAAAGGACCAGTTCTATCAATGAGATAGATAGCTACAAGAATATGAACAGGTCGATTATTAGAATTACAAAGGTCCAGAACAAAGTGTCATTGTAAACAGGGCCAGCCATCATATTATCTGTTCAAATGCCAGTTAGAAATGCATAAGTATGATGAGGAATAGAAATAACATATTTAGAAATAAGTATTAAGATAATACAATGAACAAAAAAATAGGTAACTATAGTCACCTTTTTTACTGTAAACTTTTCATGCAACGAAATTTTCATATAGAGTTGACATTTTCCAAAAGTAGACTCAGACAAATTTGCACCAAGTACCTGTAACATGGGCGGGAGATTAGGTACAAGGGGTATCTAAGAATCATTGTCAATGGCAGGTTGACAGCTTCAAAAACACTCTTATCATTTTGAACAGTTTTTTGTGACTAAGTATATTGAATTGGATTATCGACCACTGAGTCATGAACAAGACATTTAGCATGAGCCCTGAGATGGTTGATCCTCTTTGTATTTAGATGTTGCACAATTGATTGAGCATTGAAATCGACATTGATTTAGCACTCAGATCACCATTGATTCACCACTAATGAATGGCGAATGGAAAATACCATCCACAAGAGAGCAATCTGAGGTCTTGGGCATTTACATTCAAATGATTTATAAAGTGGGTTCTCCAGATTTGTCCAAAATGTCCATAGCATGTAGTGTGGTAAAGCTTGATTTCATGGAAAACATGTATGTGCAAGCAGGTCTCCTGGTGATATGAACTATTGTAGTTGCAAAATTTGTTTCACTGTTATTTGGCTCTAAATCAAGCAAAAAGCTCCTGCTAGTGGTATTTGCATGGCCTATCGTTGGAGACCTCCTCAAATTTCTGAAACGACCAGTGGTTTTGCTCAAGGAAGAGTATCCCACAAAGAAAATCGACCATCTAAGGGCTCACACTAAATGTCTTGGTTTTATGAATCTCATCTCATAATTAAATTAGATTTGATTTGTATCTAATATATGAAATGTTAAATTCCCTTTATTTGTTTTTCATCACTTAACATTTGCCAACGTACAAACAGCCTGTGTAGATGCAACAGCCCTGGTAGACATGTATGTAAAATGTGCGCATGGGTATGTGGATTTTCACCATTACAATTATTAATTATAATTTATTTATTTGAACCTCTTCCCTAAATTTTATGCTTCATCTTTAAAATCCTCCTGATTTCACTGATTATGGGCTTCTGCGAACATTGTATGACAAGACTGAGTGGAATGGTAGTTTTTTAACATATGCACTCTTTCAAATTTCATCAAAGAAAGAATTCAATTATCATTGTGCGTTGAAAGGACAATTTCCTGTCTCAATTCTGCTAGTAAAGTTATCTTTGTTTACCCAATTTGCTCTGATTTCATTTGCATTCGAGTAGGAAGGCATACATTGTGATCCATGAATTTAGGTCCGTTTACACAGGCAATTCATAAACTGGGGAATACAAAATTTATGCTTAATAAACCCTTGCACATCTATGTTTTTTAAGAGCACTCTGACATGAAACTGCCAATTTAATTGTTGCCACATCCTCTGTATACTGGGATACATTTCCATTTCTTTTCCACACCTTCGATAATAGGAAGGAATATATTTTATTTAAGATTCGAGATTTTCATAGCCAGACATAATATTTTGTATCTGGATTCCACTATGTAATGTTTTTAATTCAGACACATTATTCTTCTTTGGAGGAAGGCATAGTCAGGGATAGGTATGACATTTTCAGACTCATGCTACAGGGGTATTAGGATACGCTGACTCGTGAACATTGAATTATTAATGAAAATGATGTGCCTCTCAACATTGCTTTATTGTGTGATGATTTTCCTTACAAGTCCATCTTTCTAAAACTTGCAGAACTTTTAAATCATGTTCCTGTATTTTTGAATTTCCACTGACATGTTGAGCATGGCCTCCAGATTTACTGATATTTTATTTGTCTGAATGAATGAAAAATGCCTTAGCCGGGTCTTTTGTCCTTTTAGGGCTTAGGACATTTACTTAATTGCTGTATTTTTACTTTTTTCTTTCTGTTTATCTGTAGTATTAGGTGTCCATTCAAGAGTTAGAAATTTCAAGGGACATCCCCTGCCTGCTACATAAGTCTCCTTGTTTCAGGATATGTCTCCTGCAGATATCCCTATTCTCAACTCAAATACCCATCTCTAGAATTGCACCCTATCTTAGCTCATTTTATGATTGTTTTGTCTACACCATGAGGCTCTGTTGGTGAAACAAAATATCTAGGAAGGTTACTGTAATATCCTCTTTAAAAATTTTCTTATTTTGCACAAATTCACCAAACTCTAGCTTTAGAAAATTTCAAAAATTTTGAGTTTTTCTTTTTAATGTCTTTCAAGTACCATGTTGGCAACTTGTTTTAAAGAGTACTTGTGACATCTTCAAAATTGCCTACACGTCGAATGGTTCAGAGGGCTTGTAGGTTTGTGGTGGGTTCCTCCTCCATGTGAGCACCAATGGCACAATCTTTTGGACTGACATCTCTAGCAATCCTTTTGAGATGCATTTTGTTTATTCGATCTACTGGAGATCTGATGGTTCTAAATTATAGGAGATGTGAGTCTTTTTCCCCCAAAATTAAGAGAAGCTGTAGACAGAGCCATGGATTTCTCTAGAAATAATGATAAGGTTGTTCTGAATATCTGTGCTCCTTATACTGGCACATAGGTGATTGTCCAGGCTGTTGAAGGCGTTATTAAGGTGGAGGATTTAGCTAGAAAGCAGATTTGTGCAGAGGAAATAGAGAGCCATTTGTATACATCAAATTGTGCAGAGGAAATAGAGAGCTGTTTGTATACATCGAATTGCCCTCAGCGAGAGCTTTAAGACATCAGATCCGAAGAGGGATTTCAGTTTCTATGTACGTAATGAAATTCAAGCAAACAGATTTTAGTTTTAGTGCTAGAAAAACAAAGAATTGATGCAAATACCTCTGTTTTTCTGAAGAAGATTTCCTCCACAGCCTTGGATCAATTCCTTGAAAGGCGATTCTTTTGTTTTATGTTTGCACTCCTCTTCAGCTGACCTAAAATCTTGCAATTTCATATGCTCGCCTGAGTTATTTGCTTTAAATTTTTCAGGAGATGACAGGATTCTTTGTAAATCTCAGTCTAATTTTTCAATTTTCATTTCATATATATTCACGTTCTTATATCCTGTCAATATGCATATTCCTTCTTATATGTGTGTGTTGGTGGGATGGCCGGGGGTTTTCAGCAGTCCAAAACTTACTTTTCAAGCACATACATATAATACATATAACATGAATATATATATACATACAAAGTTTTAAGGATTCAAACCACGTACCCACTTCAGACATTAGACATAGATACACAACAACAGAAAGTAGAGAACACATATGAGAATATGAGACCTAAAAAAACTGCAAGCTTGTAGCAGGTGAATGTACCTGAGTTTTTTTCCACAGTCGATGATGATTATGAGAACAAACACAAAGCAAATGATACTGGCTGAAAGCATTGAAGCCCTCATTTAATAAACAGATTGGTGACTTGAACCCTCTCGAAAATGAAACCAACTGAATGTCCTGATACAGACATCCCAAATCAAATTGATATTTCGTACAAAAAATCACAGAAAATTAATTGGAACTTGTGAAAGTCAAGCTTTATTAATTTCAGGCATGCACAACTACAGAGTACAGAAGATATGAATTGTCTATATGTCCAATCTACTTTTTTGAAAGCCATCCAAAATCTCCCAAAAACTAAATTTTTAAAACCAAAAATCAGGAGGAAAATGTCACAGACCATGAAATGAAATACAGGTCAAACAACATTTATGTTTTCTGTCTACTAACAGTTGGTATATACTATAAAAAAGCCTATCACAGCCCTTGTTGTCACGTACATGCAATGAATCAGTACAATATGCAAAAGGTAATGTTAAATCAAAAACTGTTGGACTCTACACGTGGACAATGCACAGAGATGCCTTGATCTTCGTTATCCTCTATTTTGATATTGAAAATTCAATCAAATAAATCAATAGCATCATACCCCAAATGAAATGAAGTAGAGATCAACAAAATATTTATGCCAAACAGTTCAAGACTTATCACAAACAGCAAGTTACTTCGTCCAACATCAATTTGTTCATTTTAGACTGAAATTGACTCTCCTGTTTGCTGACATCATGCTAATAAGACTATTACACACTGTTATCCAATAAAACATTGGATAAAAAAAATTAATATATTAAAATATATTGTGCAAAAAAAAAACATTAGAATATTTTGCCAATTGATTTTAATTCTCAATGTTGATTGGTCCATAGAATAGAAATTGAGTGCATTTGCTGATGTCATCATAATAAGACTATTGGACACTATTAGCCAATAGAATATCAACAAAATCATTTTATTATATTAAAATAGAAATTGAAAACCAAAAAACTTTGGAAAAGTTAGTCAAACTAATTTAATTTTGCAATCCCATTGGATAATTGAATAAAAACTAATAAAATTGTATGAATGCATTAGTATTCCTGCCGAAGGCAGGAACTAATAATTTTTGCCAAACTTTCACCTTTGCACCTTAAATAACTTTCCAAATCTAGGATAATTTTTTGGCACTTTGATTTTATATATATATATATATATACTCCATGATCTTTGAAAATTGAACTGCCAGGAAAATAAATATTTTCACAACTTTGGATATGAAGAACAATGTTTACCTGAATACTACCCATCATGCCTATAAAACAATGCTAGCACTGGAAAGTTTGAAATGTTTGAAGTTCCAAAAATTTAGGTAACAAATTGGTGAAAATTTTCCAAGATAATAATGGGGCAAAAAACTTAGAATTTTTGCAAATTTTAGGCATGTGTCAATAGGCACAACAAAGTCAATAACTCATTTCTTAAATGAATTTTGAGCCAAGATGCATTTAGATTCATCTCATCTCTATGGTTAGGTTTTCTAATGCATTGACAAACATTACTGCATGATCATTCACATCTTTGTGGAGTGTTGGCCAAAAAAGCCCAACTTGTAAAATATTTTGTACAATTGTGTATCTTTGATAATGATCCCCTACTTTAACATCATGAATTTTTTCAATTATAGTTGTGTGCTAGCCTAGGGCACATACCAATGTAACACGTCATGGATCCCCATCTTATAGATTTTACCATTGATTAACAAATATGGTGTGGTGCGTACAACCAATTAATTTTTCTATGTGGTTGTGTAATTCTCCAATGCTCTACCAAATTGAGGAAATAAACAATTCCTTTAGTGGCATAAGGTGCATGTATAATCCTTTATGAACATTTTGATAGTCGTTGGCATGGCCTAGAAAAGTGCAAACTATGCATTGTGAATCTAGCATTGCCAATTGAAAAATGATGGTTACTTTGGCTAGATCTACCAACATTGCTTCTTTACAAATGATATAGCCTAACAAGTTGCCATACGGAGTCATGAAGGTCCATTTTTTAAGTTCAACATAATGCTTAATTGGCGACATCAGTCAAACATAAGGCACAACACATCAAAGTGGTTTGTAACCATTTTGTACTGTTACATCCCCAACTTATGATTTGACTTAATCTTAACTTTGTGTGGTAATCAGGAGGATTAACCATAGTTTAATGATTAGATGTTGTGGAAATATCTGATTTAATCATTGATTATGAGAATATTGACTAATGATAGTTAGTTATGAAATTACATGTTCATATGAATATTTGATTTTTATGAATTGTGAATTAGATGATGATGCACTGATCATGGTTTTATGATGGTGAGTGTGAACAAGAAATGAATCTTCCTTCAAAGATAGAAGGAGAGTAACATCTGGGAGGAACAAATAGATGTCAGGAAATGGGTCCAATTGCCATCTGAGTATCAGACATTATGAACTTTTCTAAGTTGGTGTAAGTTATGTCTTTTCTTTGCTAGTCGATTATCTATATGTTTCGTCTTGTCGATTGTCGAATCCTATGTTAATATTAATATGGTTATTTGTTTTGTATTTTGACTGACATCACCCACTGTAGTGGAGTGATGAAATGTCATTTTAGACCAATGGGAGCTTTATGCTCACCACCTACTTGCATATAACAAGTATTGGATCGAGAGTCTCCTTAGAAACTACAGGTGGCAGAGTGGAGAAACCACCCACCACTTCATGGGCACAGGTGGTAGTTACCCTACATGCTCGACATGCCAAGAAGACCAAAACCTAGCTGTGGTAAGTCTTGACACTATTGATTATTATCATTTTCATTCTTATCATCATCAAGGATCATTTTGTTGTTCTCCGTGCTCGGGAGATAGAGAAAGAACAAGGAAATTTTTAGTTGGCTGAAACCTTTGGGAGACCAAAAGAAGTGGCACATTAACACTTGGTTGTGAGTCTCGATAGACTGTGTTGACAACACCAAAATGACTTCATTCAAGTTAGAATCAAAGTATGGAAAGACTTATTTAATGTTGATTGTTATCAGTAATGATTCCCTGTAGTATAGTGTCGACTGTGTCAACTTTCATATGATATAATTGTTGTGTTAATCGTTTGAAGCTTTCGGGCCACAATCCATCAATAAGCCAAACTTTATATCTTAGACCTTCGTGTCTAAGTTACTATGTTTAAACTTGTTAATGTATTCATTTGGAGGTATACTCCAGGCCGTGGGGTCAATAATGATATATATATATATAACACAGTTAATATTGACTGTAATTCCTATAGCTGTTACTCGAGGCCTTTAAGGCTAAGCTCAAAACTACTGTAGCAAACTCATGTCGAGTTTTAACATGGCATAATCGATAATAAGTTTAAAGATAACACTAAAGCTCTTATGATGAGCTTGAGCCGATAGTGCTCATGGCATATCATGTGTAAAACTATTGTGTAAGACATATGTTTGAAGGCTCAGCCTACATGTGACCGAGGCACCAACCTTGAACTATTATGATGATCTTTTGAAACTTTAATCTTAGACCGTACCAAGAGCACTTAACTACAATCTTGAAACCATCATACATTGAACTCGACTGCTTTCGAAGGGATATTAAGATAACCAAGGCAGTATTTTTTGACCCCTTGATTAAGGAGGAGGATTGCAATATAAAAGATTATTGTTTAACTCTATGACAACTTTGCATGCATGCTGGTATATTAGATAGGATTCTCTTCTTGCTATTTATAACATTATGAGATGGGAAGCATAATTAGTTTAAGTCTTATATATATTATAATGTGAATCAAAACCTCTCTTTACTTGTGATTGAACTCCATGAAGGGAGTATTTAATATTAAAAACTCACATGGGTATTTGAATTATTATCTATTACTAAAACCATTTTAATTGGTTAAGGCAATGTATGCCTATGGTATTATGATCTTGAATTTAACCTATTTAGTAGATCACTTTGAAATTGAGAACTATGGGTAGGTAAACCTATGGTATTATGATCTTGAATTTAACCTATATGATAGATCACATTAAAACTGTAAACCATGGAAGACCTAGGTTGGAAAACTTGGTTTGACTTTTAACATGGTTGAAAAATGGAACAAAGTGGCAAGGAGTCACAGATTCCTCATTACGAAAGTAACCTATTATGTTTGATATACTCTTGAGATGGGAGTCGATCATCCTGGTATAGGACTATGAATCAAACTTGTTAATATGATATAACAATATAACCATATCTTATATCTAGGAGTTCTGGATTCACAAATAACCCTTGATTAACTTAACCAAGGTTAAGAATACTATAGTTCTCAAATAAGTATTGTCTCCTATACAAAGGAACATAAAATAACTTTGATAATGTTTATAAGCAAAACATATCCTAAGTATAAATATCCCTACAAGGTCATTCTCAGGAATACTTAACCTACTCCATTGAATTAGATCTTTTCATGAATAATAAGGACAATTAGTCTTAAATGGGATTCTCATAATAACCTTATTCCATCTTCCATATATCTATAAATTACTACCATTGATATGATACAAGGTTTACTAACAGTTTTTAAGAATCTAGAACTCTTGGTTAAATAACATTATCCGCTATGCATCTAAGTATATAACCTATGAAAGACAAAATATTAAATCCTTATAACCTCATTACTATACAGCTCAAATTGAAAGTAAGGAAACATGGTTCATCCATTCAAGAGTCTATCATATGGTTATTCTCAAACTCTGTATTGACTTGCTTCAAACTTAATTCTATAAGAAGACTATCCATTCAAGCTTATGATAACTTATAACATTCTCCTTCTAAGATATTCATTTATCTTTCACTCCCCGATCGGGTATGATCAACAGTTTAAAACACTAAGTAAAAGGTTGACCCAGTCTATTATAACAGTAACCTTACTGGCATGACCAAGTATCAACCATATAAATAGCATTCATTGTCTTTAACGACTACAAGAAAATAACTCAAAATAACTTACTTAAAATGTTAATTGTACTTCTAAGTTGATATATAATAGTTATCGACTATCACATCATAAATTCAGAATGTAAATTCTTATCGGCGAACTCATATAATCGTTCTATAATATAACCATGTACAGTTTTAGATTACTAATCGATTTCCTCATGGTTAAATAATACATGCAACTGAGAAATACCTGGTAGTATACTATCTTAGGCTGGCTAAGATGAGCGAATAATCACAAAGTTGACGCCATTAAACTATGTATCCGCCTATTGTCACAGCTACTATCTTCTATTTTGTATGTCCTTCTGTTTCCTCCCACGTGTTCTACAAGTTCTAAACCTCCTTAATATAAAACCACCACAACTCATTCGAATCATTAGTCATAATAAGGGAGGCACAACTCCTACAGAGTCACCTCATTCCCTGCCTCCTCTACATTCGGTTACCAACTTAATCAAAGCTTAATAGTCTATCATGGTTAAATCAAAACTGAAGACCAATATTTAAGCGTAAATCCCACATGTTGATGGGAGATTATCGCTCCAAGACTCATCGGTTGTGGTGGTTAAAACCATAGTCCTCCTTCTAAGACGTGGCCGACACATCAACTAAACATAACTAATCTTAAATGCTGCACAATGAGTGGTTCGATCAACCACTAACACTATTGAAGACTTTCCTACAAATAAGCCTTCGGCTTACTCAAACATTTTACCATTGACTCAATATGAGGTATTATCCTCATTTGATGCTAAGGCATCTATTTATATTGATTACATCAATTATAATTCTTATAACATCGCCTATTACATTAGATAGATATAGTTTATTCAATAAAAAAATATTATTAAATCATGGGTTACGTATATTGTGATTGGGTTGAGCTTGTCTCCCCATCATAATCCGTTGACATAATTCTCGTATTCCTAACTTGACTATATCATCTTAATGTCAAGAATCATTTATAATACGTCAAATATCTTAATAATAATAATAAGACAATCATTTTATGATAATAATGTCGTAATATTTACGTTAAACATAAATAGTTATAAATCAAACTCAAACGATGTCATTAACGTTATTAACGACTAAGATGACTTAATACGACTTAACAAGTTTTGAAAACAATATTGACTACTTATTGATTGGATTCAGAAGTAAACTGGCAATACAAGGCTTACCTCTTACAACACATTGGTTCACATTATTGTTATACACTTATAACTCGGTTTGGAAAATAAATCACTTGTAACCCGAGGTCTATATCTCTCTCCTAGAAAGATACTCACTCTCTTTTCTCCAAGAGTCATTTAATAACCTAAAATCCTATTTCACTTGTCATCAAACAATATGTGATCAATGCATCTTTATTCAATTAATTCAACTAATAAATCAAATCTCATAATACAAATATTAAATCGACAATAACATAATCATTTCTATGATTTCAATAAATGACATTCAATAAAATCCATGTTTTTCCTTGTCATTATTCTAAACATCACAACCAATTTACTTATGTCCAAGTAAAAAGTAAAAGTATAGCAAGACAAAAATTGGGGATGTAACATATCCTTCCCCTAAAGATTCATCATCCTCGATGATATAAGGTATCAAAAAGTAACTAAAAAGCAAGTTCATTATTTTCAACTAGTAACATTATTAAATAAATGAGGAAATTTTTAATGAAATTCATGGTAATCCTCCCATGTAGCATTTTCCTCAGCATACTGATCCCATTGGACCTTCCATTGCAAGACCTCTCTGTTATGCAAGCAGAGCTTGCGCATTTCTAACACCTTGAGTGGCTCGATCGTGACCACCCCTGGGTCTTGCATCTGTAAAGAATTCCAAGTCAAAATATGATTATTACCTGCAATATATTTCTTCAAATAAGGCACATGAAAAATGCTGTGCATTTTAGATAAGGCTGGTGGTAGAGCAACTCTATAGGCAACTGAATTGACTACTTCAAGCACTTCTAAGGGTCCCACATATCGAGGGGCCAACTTAGAAGACTTCCCAAACTTAATAGAACTCTTCTGAGGTTTAACTCTCAAAAGAACTTTTTCTCCAACATAAAATTGCCTTGGAACACATTTTGCATCCACATAACTCTTTTGCCTATCATTGGCTTCTGCCAATTTTTTTCTGATTAGCTTAACTTTCTCTTCCATTTTAGCTAGCATTTCTAGTCCGATGCTAATCCTATCCTCTAACTTATCGCAGCTTATAGGAGTTCGACATCTTCTTCCATACAATGCTTCAAATGGCGCCATCTTAATAGAAGAATGATAGGAATTGTTATAAGCAAATTCTACAAGTGGTAAGTATTCTTCCCACTTATATTGCTGATCCATGCAATACATACGCAACAAATCTTCCAAGACTTGTTTAAGTCTCTCAGATTTCCCATCTGTTTCAGGATGGTAAATTGTACTCACATTAAGTTTAGTCCCTAGCATAGAAAACAAAGTTTGCCAAAACCTTGACGTTGCACGCACATCTCTATCTGAGATAATCTTTTCAAGGAAGCCATGCAATCTAAACACTTCTTGCACAAATTTAAGAGCTAACACGAGTGCTCCATCAGTTAAATTTCCTGGTATGAAATGTGCTACTTTTGTGAGTTTATCAACCACCACTAAAATGGAATCATGTCCATTCCTTGACATAGGAAGTCCTTGAACAAAGTCCATGCTAATAACTTGCCATTTCCACTTTGGCACGTCATGTGGATACAACAATCCTGCGGGATGATGATGCTCTACTTTTACCCTTTGGCATTCTAAACATCTTGCGACAAATCTTGTAGCATCATTCTTCATTCCTTTCCAGAAATAAACAGGTTTAACATCCGCTAGAAGTTTGGTCACTCCTGGATGTCCTGAATATGGCACTGTATGAACTTCTTTCCATACTAAATCCCTTAATCCAACTGAATTAGGTACACAAATTCTATCTTTATACCTCAATAGTCCATCTAACTCAAACAGAAAACCATCATACCTTGGATCTTTAGGATTATCTTTCAGAGCCTGCTTAACCTGCTCATAAAACTCATCACCTGATAAATTTTGCAATACCAAATCCTTAAAATTTCCACAAATGGAAATAATAGAAGCTATATGCCTTCTACAACTCAAAGCATCAGCTACTCTATTCTCTTTTCCTTTGATGTAGTTTATGTCAAATTCATAGTCAGATATCAATTCTAACCATCTCCTTTGTTGAGCATTCAAATACGGTTGTGAGAAAATATACTTAAGACTTTGATGGTCTGATTTAAGTACAAAAGTCTTTCCCAACAGATAATGTCTCCACATTTGTAAGGCATGAGTTATTGCTGCCAATTCCAGATCATGCAGTACATAATTTTTCTCATAGGATTTCAATTTCCTTGACTTATATGCTATGACTCTTCCTTCTTGCATAAGCACTCCTCCTAATTCTTCTCTCGAGGCATCTGTAATTACCTCAAATTGTCCTTTGGGGTCAGGAACTTTCAAGATTGGAGCTGAAGTTAACTTTTCCTTTAAGAGATCAAATGCTTCCTGGCATTTGTCTGCCCATTCAAATCTCTTTCCTTTCCTTTGCAGGGAAGTGATTGGACTAGCAATGCTGGAAAAATTTAGAACAAACTTTCTATAATAGCCTGCCAGGCCCATGAAACTACACACCTCATGCACATTGGTTGGTATAGGCCAATCCAGAATAGCTATGATTTTTGCAGTATCAAGAGATATTCCATTAGCTGATATAATATGACCTAGGTATTGAACCTCCTTCTGAAAGAATGTACACTTAGATATCTTCCCATATAACTTATGTTCTCTTAACCTTTGAAGAACTATTTGCAAGTGCCAATGATGTTCTTCCTCATTCTTAGAATAAATGAGTATATCATCCAGAAAGACAAACAAATTTATCCAAACAATCTCTAAATATACTATTCATGAGATTCATGAATGCAGCAGGTGCATTTGTCAAACCAAATGGCAACACTGTGAACTCATAATGGCCATATCTAGTTCTAAAAGCTGTCTTATGGATATCTTCATCTTTCAGTCTTAACTAATGATATCCTGATCGCAAATCAATCTTTGAAAACACAACTTCACGCATCTGATAAAAAAGATCATCAATACATGGCAAAGGATATTTGTTCTTTACCATTGCTTTGTTAAGCATACGATAATCTATACACAAATGAAGGGTTCCATCCTTCTTCTTAACAAAAATAACCAGAGCACCCCAAGGTGAAACACTAGGTGTGATTAAACCTTTTGCCAACAATTCTTGTAATTCTGCTTTCAATTCTATTAATTCTGTTGTTGTCATATGGTGGGGTGCTTTTGATATTGGCTCAGATCCTAGTTTAATGTCAATAGCAAAATCAAAAACCCTTTTGGGAGGCAATCCTGGAAGTTCTTCTGGAAACACATCCTAAAATTCCTGAAGAAAAGGATACTTTTCCCCAAAAGATAAGCTAGGGTTTTCTACCCCTTCCTCCACTTGTTCCATTTTAACTGCAAACAACTAACAACCTTTCCTTCTGGCCCTTTTTAATTGCTTGGCAGAGATAGTTCTAATTTTAACTTCTTTTTGAATCCCTTGGAATTGGGTCAGATTTCCCAAATCATCTAAGCATTCAATTGTTTTTGAAAAACAGTCAACCTTAGCTCTATGTTTCCATAACCAATTCATTCTTAGGATCACATCATAGGAACCTAAGGGGGCTACATACAGATTCACTTTAGTTGAGAAACTAGGAAGGTCAACTTTGGCTTCAAACAAACATTGCTCTACCTGAGCCTTAGATTGGTTAGAATATTTTACTGACCAGGGTTTGGACATGTAACTATCTTTTCTAGAAAATTTATTCAAAATTCTAGGAGAAACAAAATTTTCTGTGGCTCCTGTATCAATCAAAATAGCTATAGGGACTCCAAACAAAGTACCTGTCATCTCAATGGGTGTGATTTGATACTCCTCTTGATGATTGTCGAAAGATGCATGAATCCTTTGCTGGAATGCTTCTTGTTGAGTAGGTAGTGCAGTACCTTTTTGTTTTCCATTTTGATTCTTGTTAGGGCAATGATTTGCATAGTGGTCGCCCCCACAAGTAAAGCATCCTCCAATGGGTCCTTTCTTATATGAAGTCTTCCCATTGTTATCTTCATTTCTTTTATAGTTGCCATTCTTCTTCTCATTGCCAGATCCGCCTTTGCTCTTCTGAGGTCCTTTATCTTTTCTCTTGTTATCGTAGCTCTTTTCATATCTTTTCTTGTAGGGTTGATTATTAGGAGTTCCAGTAAACCTCTTGCAACTTCTATCACGATAAGCTGAGATGGATTTCAGCTTTTGCTCTTGCTTGATCGCCTTCTTGTACACTTGATCCATTGTTGTAGGACCATGTACATCCACTTCACCACCAATTTGAGCATTTAAGCCCATGATGAATTTTATGATCTTGAATCTCTCATCCTTTTGATACTATGGAACATACTTCAAGAGTCAAGTGAATTTTTCTCCATATTTAACCACTGTCATTTCTCCTTGTCGAAGGTTCTAGAAATTAGTCAGCTTCTGATCGAAATAAAGTTCTGGTAACCATCTCTTACGAAAGAATTCCACAAACTCATCCCAAATTACCCTTAGAGAGCTCAAATTCAATTCCATCTTTTTATTCATCCACCAAGTGGATGCTTCTCCTGCTAGTTGGAATGCTCCCCATATTGCCTTAGTCACCTCCGAGTAATTCCTTATCTTGAAGTACTTTTCCATTTCTATTAACCAAGCTTCTACAACATCTTCGGTTTTTGTCCCATCAAATTTTGGTGGAACGAGCTTCTTCATATACTTTGAGAGCTCCAAGGTCAATCTATCCCTTACCTCTTTATGAGGTTCAATACTCTTACTTTGATCTTCATGATTTTCTCTGCTTTCACCATGAGAGTTTTCACCTCCTCCCTCAATATTCCCTTTATCATCCACCTTCTTTTCCAAATCACCCAATCTTTTCTTGGTTTCCTCCAACATGGTTATGATTTGGTCTAGCTTATTATTTGGTGGGTGGTTTCCCTCTTCACTTTCTCCTTGGTTAGTTCTTGTCTGCACCATGTTTATCGATTTCTCACACCTGAGAATATTGAGTTATCCATTAGTTCAAGATTATAATGTAACCCATTAAATCTAAACATAATACTCAATTTAAACAATAGTTTGGCACAAAAACAACTCTTTTTATTTATTTCTTTTCAAAAGTAAAGAGTATTCTTCTTTATACAAAAAATGACTTCAAAAGTCATGCTCAAGAGGAGTATATCCCTCGGACTCATTTTCAGATACATAATCTCGAGGTATATAACCCTCTGACTCACTATCATACCTAACTTCTATGATCTCAACAGTTGAGGGTATGCGGGGATCTCGCTTAACCATAGTTTTTTCCTCATCTGACATATACTCTATAATTTTGGCAGTGATCTTAACTCTTTCTTTGTCTTCCCTTCTTACTCGCTTAATTCGAGTTAAGGCAGTCACTAGAGTTTTAGTATCACTTAATCAAATGTCACTCTCATCATTGGTTCCCTCAAAGGTTTTGATAATTGCCTCACATTCTCTTTTTGCTTTAAGGAAACGTTGACTCGAATTAACAGAGTTTCTTGCTGTCTTCTTAAAATGTACCATCTTGGCACAGAAATTTTTAAACATTAGCTAATCGCATAATGTTGACTACAGGGAAGCATAGTGGTCTCATAAGCCCTAGTGTTGAACCTGGTAGCTTTGATACCATATGTAACATCCACGTTCTGATAACATAGTAAAAACCAAAAATTTACCATAAAGTAACTCAACAAGATAAAAAATGAGATAAAGAAAATTTTTCTTTTATTCAACAAATAATCAAGTACTACATTTACAATATTTTTTTTTTCAAAATACAATATAGCCATATTGTCTTTTCATTTACAATGTTTACAAATGTAAAACCATTACATATACAAATTCAGAATAAATATTGCATCTAAATATCTGACATCTTTATCACAAGTCCTGGCATGTTTCCTGCTTGGAGAGAGCATCTTTCCAGTGATTTACCTCCAACCACAGACCAGCGGTCTCCCACACATCTTCCACGTAGGAAGTGGCCCTACCCTTCACGAGGAATATAGACCTTATGTGACCAGTGGTAATTTACCTTTCTGAGTACATAGTGTTATATTCTACTCAACTCTATCAACCATACAACCCTAGATACCCTCTAGCTAAGTATGATTTATGATAGGATGAGCAATCCGAATATAGTGAACCAACAATGCATGCAGAAATCAAATGCATTACTTTGGCCAAAGTTTTTAATGTCAATATTGTTCATAAAGAACATAGTCATTGTGTTCACCCACTCCTACTCAACTTGAATACTGTCTTATTCACACAGTTTAAATCTCTTACCAACCCTTTTCATGCAATAGTTTAATCTAAGAGTCACAATAATAATACCTTTTGACTTGAGTAAGTCTATATGACATAACCATTCAATTGGTTGGTAGTCGACTCTAGGGTTACCCTAATATTCCTTGTTAATATGATATAACAATATAACCATATCTTATATCTAGGAGTTCTGGATTCGCAAATACCCCTTGATTAACTTAACCAAGGTTAAGAATACTATAGTTCTCAAATAAGTATTGTCTCATATACAAAGGAACATAAAATAACTTTGATAATGTTTATAAGCAAAACATATCCTAAGTATAAATATCCCTACAAGGTCATTCTCAGGAATACTTAACCTACTCCATTGAATTAGATCTTTTCATGAATAATAAGGACAATTAGTCTTAAATGGGATTCTCATAATAACCTTATTCCATCTTCCATATATCTATAAGTTACTACCATTGATATGATACAAGGTTTACTAACAGTTTTTAAGAATCTAGCACTCTTGGTTAAATAACATTATCCACTATGCATCTAAGTATATAACCTATGAAAGACAAAATGTTAAATCCTTATAACCTCATTACTATACAACTTAAATTGAAAGTAAGGAAACATGGTTCATCCATTCAAGAGTCTATCATATGGTTATTCTCAAACTCTATATTGACTTGCTTTAAACTTACTTCTATAAGAAGACTATTCACTCAAGCTTATGATAACTTATAACATTCTCCTTCTAAGATATTTATTTATCTTTCACTCCCTGATCAGGTATGATCAACAGTTTAAAACACTAAGTAAAAGGTTGACTCAGTCTATTATAACAGTAACCTTACTGGCATGACCAAGTATCAACCATATAAGTAGCAGTCGTTGTCTTTAACGACTACAAGAAAATAACTCAAAATAGCTTACTTAAAATATTAACTATACTTCTAAGTTGATATATAATAGTTATCACATCATAAATTCAGAAGGTAAATTCTTAACGACAAACTCATATAATCATTCTATAATATAACCATGTACAGTTTTAGATTACTAATTGATTTCCTCATGGTTAAATAATACATGCAACTAAGAAATACCTGGTAGTATACTATCTTATGCTAGTTGAGATGTGCGAATAATCACAAAGTCAACACCACTAGACTGTGTATCCCCCTATTGTCATAGATACTATCTTCTATTCTGAATCTCCTTTTGTTTCCTCCAGTGTGTTCAACAAGTTCTAAACCTCCTTAATATAAAACCACCATGAATCATTAGTCATAATAAGGGAGGCACGACTCCTACAGAGTCGCCTCATTCCCTGCCTCCTCTACGTTTGGTTACCAACTTAATCAAAGCTTAACAGTCTATCATGGTAAATCAAAACTAAAGACCAATATTTAAGCATAAATCCCACATGTCGATGGGAGATTATTGCTCCAAGACTCGTTGGTTGTGGCAGTTAAAACCATAGTCCTCCTTCTAAGACGTGGCTGACACATCAACTAAACATAACTAATCTTAAATGCTATACAATGAGTGGTTCAATCAACCACTAACACTATTGAAGACTTTCCTACAAATAAGCCTTTGACTTACTCAAACATTTTACCATCGACTCAATATGAGGTATTATCCTCATTCGATGCTAAGGCATCTATTTATATTGATTACATCAATTATAATTCTCATAACATTGCCTATTACATTAGATAGATATAGTTTATTCAATAAAAAGATATTATTAAATCATGGGTTACGAATATTGTGATTGGGTTGAGCTTGTCTCCCCATCATAATCCGTTGACATAATTCTCGTATTCCTAACTTGACTATATCATCTTAATGTTAAGAATCATTTATAATATGTCAAATATCTTAATAATAATAACAAGACAATCATTTTACGACAATAACGTCGTAATATTTATGTTAAACATAAATAGTTATAAATCAAACTCAAATGACATTGTTAATGTTATTAATGACTAAGACAACTTAATACGACTTAGCAAGTTTTGAATACAATATCGACCACTTATCGATTGGATTCAAAAGTAAACTGGCAAGACAAATCTTACCTCTTACAACACATTGGTTCACATTATCGTTATACACTTATAACTCGGTTTGGCAAATAAATCACTCGTAACCTGAGGTCTATATCTCTCTCCTGGAAAGATACTCTCTCTTTTCTCTGAGAGTCATCTGATAACCTAAAATCCTGTTTCACTTGTCATCAAACAATATTTGATCAGTGCATCATTATTCAATTAATTCAACTAATAAATCAAATCTCATAATACAAATATTAAATCGATAATAACAAATCATTTCTATGATTTCAATAAATGACATTCAATAAAATCCATGTTTTTCCTTGTCATTATTCTAAACATCACAACCAATTTACTTATGTCCAAGTAAAAAGTAAAAGTATAGCAAGACAAAAATTGGGGATGTAACAACAACGTTCATTGCATAACGTACATGTATGTAAATATTTGGCTAAAGTAATGCATCCGTCTTTGCATGCATTGTCGGTCCACAGTGCTCCAAATGACATAATGTCTCCAGTAGTGTCATGCATAGTTAGAGTGGATCTATAGTTGCGTGACTGAGAGGCATTATGAAGGACACAACACAAGATACTCAAATGGAAAACCTAATGGTTCTATATATCTATACCTTTCGTGAAGAGTAGGGTCGCTTCCAAGTAGGAAGTTGTGCGGGGGACCACCGGTCTGCGGTTGGAGGAAAAGCACTCGGATGATGGTCTCCTTCCCAAGCATGACACAAGCTGAGGCTTATGAAGATAGATGTCAAGAGTTCTAGATGCAGTGCTTTTTCATTATATGACTTGATAGTCAGTTATTACATAAAATTTGATATTTGATGCCTTGAGCATAGCTTTGTACATTCATAGTGAAGGTTATTCACTAATGAGATGTAATTGGACATTGTAATTGTAAGTTTTGTTATATTCTGGTTTAGAATAACATGCTTAATTATTGAAATGATAATGATTCATTCTTGTTTAACTTTGATTTGTGTAATCATGATGTAATCTAATTCTTGGTTAAGATGACTACTTATGTTCATTATTGAGTATTTAGAATCTGATGTTACATATGGTATCAGAGTCACCAGGTTCAATACATGGACCTATGAGCTCATTACTTGATGATTATCTGTATCCAACATTTACAGATGCTAATTTTTGGATGTTCTATGCGAGAATGGTAAAGATTAGAACAACATCCCGAAAGAAGGTAATAGAACATGGACGTTACCTATGTTATCAAAAGGTCTTGAGGGAGCGAGCCTCAAGAATGAAAAAACTTGAATAGACTGGCTGCTTGGTAGAAGCATGGTTGACTGATGAGGAGACCTTCGCTGATGCCGTAAAGCACATCAAGCAGGAGTTAAGGAAAGCAATTTGGATTGCTGCTCCTAACTCTACTGATACATCAACAGAACCCTCTACACTTAAAGCACCGGTTGTGGAAAAGAATCCTAAGGGTTATGATGTAACCAAGGAGGTTGTGGAAGAGTACCTGTGTGTACATCCACCTCCTAAAACTGAAATGATAAATCTCAAAGTTGAGAAATGAATATGGGAAGCTATCCTAGATTGAAAATGACTTGTAGTAGCAAGGTGTAAACAAAATTTTGTAATTTTGATGGATTATATGTAATTCGATGAAAACTATAATGCAATTGAAAATTTTTGACAATTTTTCCTTTCTTGTTAAAGATTACATGAATGAGAATAGATTTGTATTATGAATGGATTCAATGACATGGAAAAAACTAATCCATGATTAATCTGCAGACTTCAGGAAGAAGTAGATTGCAACAAAGGTTCAGATAGGAACCATGATGGGAGATAGCCAAGATGAAGGGCAACCTTCAGGGCACTTTGAAACTAAACTTGATCAGATTATCGCCTTGCTTCAAGACACAAGAGTGAGAGTAGGAACTCTCGAACAGAAGGTCAGGGGTCAGCAAGGACCCAGGTGGGATGCCTATGATGGGGGTTATGATGAGACACGTCATAATGACACCACCCAAAGTGAGCACAGAGAAAATAAATCTGAGGCCAGACAAGAAGAGGATAGGTGAAGCCATATGGATTTGGAACTATCCTGAGACATGAAAAAGGTTATGCCTCCTAAATTTGATGGATCTGCAAGCAGAGATGCCACAGAGGCATGGATTATAGAAATGGAAAAGTATTTTGAAATCATAAACTATAATGAGATCACTAAAGCAATATGGGGGGCATTCAAGCTGGCAGGTGAAGCACCCACATGGTGGATGAACAAAAAGATAGAACTAGGCTTGAGGTCTACAAGCCTTACATGGGATAGGTTCGTGGAACTTTTTAGGCAAAGATGGTTGCCTCAATTGTTCTATGATCAAAAGCTTATAGACTTTCAGAATCTCAAACAAGATGATTTGTCTATGAATGAATATTGGGAAAAGTTCACCCGCCTGCTTAAGTATGTGTCGTAGTACCAACAAGATGAGAGATTCCACATTCAAAAGTTTATAATGGGATTGAATGCCCAGATTGGGGGCGAGGTTGATGTACATGGTCCTACTTCAATGGATCAGGTCTATGAGAAGTCCATCAAATAGAAACAAAAACTGAAAGCTATGTCAGCTTATAGAGAAAGGAACTGAAAGAGATATAATTGGTCCCAATCCTCTCAATCCTCTAATAAAAAGGGGAGAAAGCAAGATTTTACTGAGAAAAAGTATAAAGGGACCAAGCATAAGCAAACTAAGTCCAAAGGGTAGAAGAAGGGAAATAATCACTCCAAAAGAAATGGAGACAATTCTGGGAAACCTCAGGAGAGGCGAGGATCAGTGGGAGGGTGCTACACATGTGGCAAAGATCATTACGCCAACTAGTGTCCTAACAAGATGTAGGGAGCACAACCATGAGGGAACCCTCTATCCTCTCAGCAGGCGGCGTTCCAACAACACATTCATGCAGCCTTGGACAACAGGCAAGCCAAATGCCAAATAACTCCCATTGAAACTACAATTATTTTATCTTGTCTTTCGATTTTAGTTTTGAGTGACACCGGTGCTACCAAATGTTTTGTTTCCCCTAAAATTGTAAGCAAAATTCCTAGAAAGGATGGATACATGGCAAACACATGGTCAGCAGAATATACAAATCAAACCAAGGCTCAGGTAGAGAAATGCTTGTTTGAGGCTAGGGTTGAACTTCTGAGTTTCTACATGGAAGTAAATCTTTATGTAGCCCCACTAAGCTTGTATGATGTTATCCTAGGGATAAATTGGCCATGGAGACATCGATCCAAAGTGGATTGTTATACCAAAACAATAGAATGTCTTGATGACTTAGGAAACAAAGTCTTTCTACGAGGGAACCCTAGGGAAGTCAAACTAAGATAAATTTCTGCCCTGCAAATGAAAAGAGCTCAAAGAAAAGGATGCCAACTTTTTGCTATCAAAATGGAAAAACTAAATGAGTTTGAGGAAACCAATTTCCAAGATGATTTAATGTTTTATGAATCTTAGAAACTCAATGAAGTTTGGAAGGAGTTTATAGATCAAGAAAGATCAGATATGGACAGGTATCCTTTCCTTAGAGATTTTGAGGATGTATTTCCGGATGAGCTATCGGGATTACCTCTTAAAAGAGCCTTTGACTTCTCTATTGATATAATTATAAGGTTGAAACCTATTTCTAAAGCCCCTTATAGAATGACCACCACAAAGCTAATGGAGCTAAAGGCTCAATTACAGGAACTGTTGGATAAGGGACTAATTAGACCCAGTGTGTCAACCTGGGGAGCACCAGTTATATTTGTAAAAAATAAAGATGGCACATTTCGGTTATGCATAGATTACCGCATTTTGAACAAAGTAACAATTAAGAATAAATACCTGTTGCCTCGCATCAATGATCTTTTCAATCAAATGAGAGGTGCAACCATGTTTTCCAAGACCGACCTTCGGTCTAGATATCACCAATCGAGGTTAAAGGATGAGGACATCCATAAAACAACCTTCAGAACAAGGTACATGTATTATGAGTTTACTGTCCTACCTTTTGGTTTAACAAACGCACTGACGACATTTATGAACCTAATGAACAGTGTGTTCAGGGATTGTTTGGACAAGTTTGTCCTGATGTTTCTTGATGACATTGTAATGTATTCTAAGAATGAGGAAGAGCATCTTCAGCATCTAAGGATTGTTCTTCAGAGGTTGAGAGAGCATAAACTGTATGGCAAGCTCTCTAAGTGTACTTTCTTTCAAAAGGAAGTGCAGTATTTGGGCCACATAATTTCAGCTAAGGGAATAGATGTGGACCCAGCTAAAATTAAGGATATTTTGGAATGGCCGATACTAAGAAATGTTCATGAGGTCTGAAGTTTCATGGGCCTTGCAGGTTATTACATGAAGTTTATGAAAAACTTTTCAAAAATTGCATACCTTATAACTTCCTTGCAGAGAAAGGTAAGAGATTTGAGTGGTCAGAAAAGTGTCAGGAGGCCTTTGACCTACTGAAAGAAAAATTAACTTCAACACCAATTTTGAAGGTACCTAACCCAGAGGGTCAATTTGTAGTCATTACCGATGCCTCAGGGGAAGGCTTAGGTGGTGTACTAGTCCAGGATGGACAAGTCATTGCGTATAAATCCCATAAACTAAAAAATTACGAACAAAACTATGCTCCACATAATTTGGAAGTAGTAGTAGTCATTCATGCACTGCAAATGTGGAGACACTACTTACTTGAGAAACCTTTTGAGCTGAAAATAGATCACCAAGGACTCAAAAATCTGTTCACTCAACCACATCTTAATTCTTGGCAAAGAAGATGGTTGGAATTCATCTCGGATTATGATTTCGAGATTAAATATATTAAAGAAAAAGAAAATCAGGTGGCAGATGCTTTAAGAAAGAGAAGACACATCTCCTCAATGATCTCCATACATTCTGATTTTAGGAATCAGGTACTATAGAAATCTAAGGGAGATGAGTTTTACGAGTAGGTAAAACAAGCCCTTGAAGAAAACCCCCAGAATCTGAGATATGAAGGATTCAACCTTGAACCAGATGGGTTATTAAGGTTTAAAGGAAGGATGTATCTACCTAACTTTGTAGAGTTAAGGAATATGGTGTGGAAGGAAGTTCATTCTACACCGTATTTTGGACATCCTGGAGTAACAAAGTTACTTGCTGATGTGAAACCCCTGTAATTCTGGAAAGGAATGAAGAGGGATGCTGTAAATTTTGTAGCTACATGTATGGAATGCCAGAGGGTGAAGATGGAACACCATCACCCGACAAGACTCTTATACCCTCATGAAATTCTTGAGTGGAAATGGCAAATTATAAGCAAGGACTTTGTGCAAGGGATTCCTATGTTAAGGAACAAGCACAATGCTATTTTGGTTGTGGTGGATAGACTCACCAAAACCACTCATTTTATACTTGGGAACTTGATGAATGGGGCACCCGTCATAGCCTAAAAATTTGTTCAAGATATTTTTAGATTGCATGGCATACCCAAGAAGATTATCTCAAATAGGGATGCACAAATGACATTGAGGTTTTAGCAAACCTTGTTCTCTTCACTTGGAACCCAGTTGAATATAAGCTCTACTTATCATCCTGAAACAGATGGCCAAACTGAGAGGGTAAACCAAGTGTTGGAGGATTTATTGAGAATGTATTGCATGGACTAGCAATACAAATGGGAAGATTATCTACGTCTGGTGGAATTTGCCTATAATAATTCCTATCACTCTGCTATTAAGATGGCTCCATTTGAAGCATTATATGGACAAAAGTGCTAAACCCCTACAAGCTAGGATAAGCTAGAAGATAGGGTTATCCTTGGTCCAGAAATGCTATCAGAGATGGAAGAGTAAATCTGTCTGATTAAGAGAAGGCTAGCAGAAGCCAATGATAGGCAAAAGAATTATGCAGATGCTAAGCGCATCGAAAGGCATTTCTTAGTGGGAGAGAAAGTCCTTTTACGAGTAAAACCTCAGAAGAGTTCCATTAAATTTGGAAAGACATCTAAACTAGCACCTAGATATGTGGGTCCCTTTAAAGTTCTTATAGAAGTCAACCTAGTAGCATACATAATTGCTCTACCTCCAGCTCTTTCCATGATGCATAATGTTTTTCATGTTTCCTATTTGAAAAGGTTTAATGTTGCAGATAATCAAATTCCTATTCTTGATTGGAATGCTATATAGGTGAAGGACCCAGGGGTGGCGGTGATCAAGCCCATCAAGGTGCTTAAAATGTGTAAGCTACGCTTATGTAACAAATATATAACATAGTGCAAGGTCTAGTGGGACCAATATGCAAAGGAAAATTCCACCTGGGAAAACTATGATGACATTTATGCGAGATTTCCTCATCTTTTCTGAAAAACATTTTATTATGCTCTTAAAACATTTTCTTATTATGTTGGTTAACTTTTAAGACAAGTAATCATCGAGTACGATGATTCTTATGGGGGGCAATATGTTACATCCCCAACTTATGATTTGACTTAATCTTAACTTTGTGTTGTAATCAGGAGGATTAACCATAGTTTAATGATTAGATGTTGAGGAAATATTTGATTTAATCATTGATTATGAGAATACTGACTAATGATAGTTAGTTATGAAATTACATGTTCATACATGAATATTTGATTATTATGAATTGTGAATTAGATGATGATCCAATGATCATGGTTTTATGATGGTGAGTGTGAACAGGAAATAAATCTTCCTTCGAAGATGGAAGGAAAGTATCATCTGAGAGGAAGAGATAGATGTTGGGAAATGGGTCCAATTGCCATCTGAGTATCAGAATTTATGTCCTTATGAACTCTTGTAAATTAGCATAAGTTATGTCTTTTCTTTGCTAGTCGATTATCTATATGTGTCGTTTTGTCGATTGAGTCATTTTGACAATGTTTACGTTGACTCGACCAAACGACATTCTTAGAATGTCAATGCGAGTCGAGACATAGTCTCACCAAGTGGCAGAGTACCTTCTTGTTTCTCTATTTATTCCCGAACAAAGATTTTGAACTTATTATTCTTGGTATAATATGCTTTGGGTTTATAGCAAAGAAGGGGGAATGGTGCTCAACCCTTAAATTGCATGTTGATCGTGCCACCATGTTGGTGATGATGTTGTCTGATGACATATTTATTGTTAAGAGTATCTTCATACATCAAGAAGATGTATGGAAATAATATTATGCTATGACTATTTAAACCTAATATCAAATCCTATGTTAAAATTAATATGGTTATTTGTTTTGTATTTTGGCTAACATCACCCACGATAGTGGAGTGATGAAATGTCATTTTGGACCAATGGGAGCTTTATGCTCACTGCCTACTTGCATATAGCAAGTATTGGATCGATCGAGTCTCCTTAGAAACTACAGATGGTGGAGTGGAGAAACCACCCACCACTTCATGGGCGCGAGTGGTAGTTACCCTACATGCTCGGCATCCAAAACCCAGCTGTGGTAAGTCTTGTCACTATCAATTATTATCATTTTTCATTCTTATCATCATCGAGGATCGTTTTGTTGTTCTCTGTGCTCGGGAGATAGAGAAATAACAAGGAAATTTTTAGTTGGCTAAAACCTTTGGGAGACCATAGGAAGTGACACGTTAACACTCAATTGTGAGTCTTGATAGATTGTGTTGACAACACCAAAACGACTTCATTCAGGTTAGAATCGAAGTCTAGAAAGACTTATTTAATGTTGATTGTTATCAGTAATGATTCCCTATAGTATAGTGTCGACTGTGTCGACTTTCATATGATATAATTGTTGTGTTAATCATTTGAAGCTTTCGGGCCATAGTCCATCGATAAGCCAAACTTTATATCTCAGACCTTCATGTCTAAGTTACTATGCTTAAACTTGTTAATGTATTCATTTGGAGGTATACTCCAGGTCGTGGGGTTGATAATGATATATATATATATATATATAACACAAGTTAATATTGACTGTAATTCCTATAGCTGTTGCTCGAGGCCTGTAAGGTCAAGCTCAAAACTACTGTAGCAAACTCATGTTGAGTGTCGACATGGCATAATCGATAATAAGTTTAAAGATAACACTAAATCTCTTTTGATGAGCTTGAGTCGATAGTGCTCATGGCATATCACGTGTAAAACCATTGTGTAAGACACATGTTTGAAGGCTCGGCCTACATGTGGTCGAGGCACCAACCTTGAACTATTATGATGATCTTTTGAAACTTTAATCTTAGACCATGTCAAGAGCACTTAACTACAATCTTGAAACTATCATACATTGAACTCGACTACTTTCGAAGGGATATTAAGATAACCAAAGGCAGTATTTTTCAACCCCTCGATTAAGGAGGAGGATGCAATATAAAAGATTATTGTTTAACTCTATGGCAACTTTGCATGCATGTCAGTATATTAGAGAGGATTCTCTTCTTGCTATTCATAACATTAGGCGATGGGAAGCATAATTAGTTTAAGTCTTATATATATTATAATGTGAATCAAAACATCTTCTTTACTTGTGATCGAACTCCAGGAAGGGAGTATTTAACGTTAAAAACTCACATGGGTATTTGAGTTATTGTCTATTACTAAAACCATTTTAATTGGTTAAGGCAATGTATGCCTATGGTATTATGATCTTGAATTTAACCTATTTAGTAAAACACTTTGAAATTGAGAACTATGGGTAGGTAAACCTATGGTATTATGATCTTGAATTTAACTTATATGATAGATCACATTGAAACTGTAAACCATGCAAGACCTAGGTTGGAAAACTTGGTTTGACTTTTAACATAGTTGAAAAATGGAACAGAGTGGTGAGGAATCACAGGTTCCTCGTTATGAAAGTAACCTATTATGTTTGATATACTCCTGAGATGGGAGTCGATCGTCCTAGTATAGGACTATGAATCAAACTGAACCCACTTATACTAGACCTAAAGAGTGGTCGAATTAAGCATACTGTAGGATGAGACAACTTCTAAGTCAATTCAGGGTGGTGGACATATGACAACGTTCATTGTGTAATGTACATGTATGTAAATATTTGTCAAAGTGATGCATCTGTCTCTACATGCATTGTCAGTCCACAATGCTCCAGATGGCATAATGTCTCCAGTAGTGTCATGCATAGTTAGAGTGGATCTATAGTTGCATGACCGAGAGGCATTATGAAGGACACAACACTAGATACTCAGATGGCAAACCTAATGGTTCCTTATATCTATACCTTCCATGAAGGGTAGGGCCGCTTCCAGGGAGGAAGTTGTGCAGGGGACCGTCGGTCTTTGGTTGAAGGAAAAGCACTTGGATGATGCTCTCCTTCCCAAGCATGAGACAAGCCGAGGCTTATGAAGACAGATGTCAAGAGTTCCAGATGCAGTGCTTTTTCATTATATGACTTGATAGTTAGTTATTATGTATAATTTGATATTTGATGCCTTGAGCATAGCTTTGTACAAGCATAGTAAAGGTTATTCACTAATGAGATGTAACTGGACATTGTAATTGTAAGTTTTGTTATATTCTAGTTTAGAATAACATGCATAATTATTGAAATGATAATGATTCATTCTTGTTTAATTCTGATTTGGGTAATCATGATGTATTCTAATTCTTGGTTAAGATGAATACTTATGTTAATTATTGAGTATTTAGAATATGATGTTACATATACATAGTCTAATAATCTAGATAGACTTGTAAGAAATCGTGAATAAATTATTTGAAAGAACTTACCACGGTGCATAAGAAGACAACTTGCATATTTTTTAGTCTAAAGGGCATCACATTACATGTGAAATTGCCCCTCTAGGCTTCATCCAGATCTAAACACTCCATCAGTAAAAGTATGTAATGTCCCCTTTCTAATTTACTTAAGATTGAGAGTGTTTGGGTCACTTGCTAACCTTGGGTAGGATTTTAGACTTTCTCATACTATCATACCTCCCTTTCATTCCCCGCTAGTATTAGGTATGCCAAAACCCTTATCCTCACTTCCTTCCTACATTGGGTATTGTCAAATTCTAAACCCTACTCCTTTTAGCATTGGGCATCTCCGAAGCTTGATGTCTTCTATCATGTTAATTGATCTATCTAAACCCCTAGACCTTTGCATACCCTTGCACCTCAACATCCTCACATCCCATTCCTTGCATCCCTAACCTCAAAAATTTAGAGAACATAATGATGACATACCAAATGGAGATATTTCAAAGTGACATACTAACTCTTGATTCCCAAATATCACTTGCCTATGCATCCTCCTAGTCTGTATTTCCCTAGACCCCTACCTTTTGGAATTCCTTTCCTTGGACCCCTATTGGTCAAATAAGGAGCTTCACTAATCAACATGGCCAACTAGAGCCACCATTAATGGGCCAAAATTTGAATATGATAAAATGGAAGGAAATTTTCAAATGGATCTCAACACATGTGGTCCCATGCTAGGCCTCTAACCTCTATATATACGGTGAGCAACTTCATTAATTTAGATCACCTTTTAGCATTTTCATCAAACCATAACCCTACTTTGAGCACTTGTGTTCAACTATCAAATCTAAGGATGAAAACACAGGATATGAAGGTTTTGTGTAGGTTTTGGTTTGCAGATCTGAGGGCTTTGGGGTTGCAGATTTGTGGTGATTTTTTTAATTGGGCTTTATTAAAAAATTAAAACCTCCTTTCTTAATGCATTTTGGAGTTCGTGGAAAATAAAACAAGTTTGAAATTTTTTTTTGGAGTCCACCATGTCACAATGTGACACCAGCCCAGAATGCCACATTAGCACCAGCTCGCCTGTGTTTTTTGTTTTGCCTAGTCAACGATGACATCATGCTTATGTCAGCATTGTACGGATAGGGTCCCACCAGGGGTCCCCCTTTAGTCCTCAGAGGGTATTTTCTTCCGGGGGGCATAACTTTTGCCCATGGTATTAGATTTTTGACTTCTTATTGGCATCAAAAAGCTGTCTCTGAGAACTATGCAGTGATGCAGGTTTAGTCATCATATTTTGCTGTTTGTGTCAAAATTTGGTGCCTGAAGCAAGACATTACTCTAGGACAATCTTATGCTCATAACTTTTGCATACATAATTGGATTTTTAATTTTAGATAGGTGTTGGAGAGCTATTGATGTGTACTACAGATTGGATTTTGTAGCTTTTCAGTTTGGTAGGTAGAGAGAGTTTGATACTTGTTTGATCACTTGTGGGAGCTTGAGATTCAAGGTGTGATTAGGAGTGCATTTGGATGGTTTTTTGGGCACAAACATGTGGGAGTGCATGTTGCTATGTGACCATCAACATGGTATAATAGGATTTTAGATTTGGTACTTCTAGATATAGGTTTACATGTGTTTTCAGAGTTTTGGAATTTGATGGAGACATGTACACAAGTTGTCTTTTGGTTTGAGTACATGATTGATACACGTGTGAGACTTAGAGTCTTGTTTCAGTGGGAGTTGAGTATAGGTACAATAATGATGATGATTATGATATCATGGATATGTAGATACAATTTTGCATTGGCATGACATGATCATGTATGTGGTTGACAAGTATGGGCTATGATATTTGATTCATTATTACAGGTGGTGTTGTGGTGTAGTTTTAGGAGATTTCTATTATCTCTTGGATGCTTGGTAGTTCCTTGACTATGGTTACATGTGTTGTGGACTTGCTTAGCAAATCAAATCTAGCATTGATTTGGTGTTTGATTCTTAGAGTCCACAGGTTGTCTTCTTTGATATCTCAGTTTGCATGTTACTAATGTGATGATGAGTTTGCATGTTACATGTGTTTTGGATCTTTGAGTTATGTAGTTTTATGTGAGATTTTGATAGTGATGGTTTTATCTTCTTAGTTTGGAGATCATGGTTTTACTTTACCTTTTGGAAGTTGTTGATGTTACAACAGGATTCCTTGATTGTGTTGGGGCCATGGATGATCTTCATTTAGGAGATGGTTAATTTGTTGCCATGTATAACTCAGTATCACAATTTAGTGGTAGCTTTAGCAATGATGTGGATTCATCATTAGTGATGGATGATCTTCTGCAGTGGTTGTGGGTGTCTTGAAGAGGCTCTTAGATTATGATTCTTGTTTTAGTGAGAGTGCTTTGACATCTTGAGTTCCATTGTTAGTAGATGGTTATCTTCATGTGATTGGAGATGTTGACATCTTGGTTTATCATGGAGAACTCTTTTTGAGTCTTTGGTTGAGGTGTTGGTTTATGACTTGTCAGTTTGACATGTTGATCCTTGTTTTAGAGGTGTTGGTAGTGTGTATTGGTTTACTATGGATACTAGTTTGAGTATTGGCATGATACATGATCTCTTGAGATAGGATGTGTGCATTAGTATATGTGATCTCCTTGGAGGAGACGTTAGATCATGATGTCATGATTGGGTTCCTTGATTATGCAGATATGTAGTAGGAGCATTGGCAGTGATCTTGTTGGATCTCTTGGTATTGAGTACATTGATCATGTGATTGGGAGCTTCATGATAGTGCGGTGTTGCATTTGGAGTTTAGCATGGATTGATCATGGAGGTACTCTTGGATACTTGAAGACTTATGTGAGGCTAGAGTTCTCTTGGGATTAGAGACACTTGTTGAGATGGTTACTTATTGGAGGTTTCAGCAGAGAGACCAAGGAGCCTACACCTGAATATGGACGTGAGTTCATTTTGGACCTAGAGGAGATTGTTCTTAGAGAGAGTCTTTGTGACTTGGTGTATCTTGGAGGGGCATTCTCATTCCCCACTCTTGGTCTTCTCAGTGATTTATCATCTATAAGGTATTGCCCATCCTTTTAGATACATTTTGCTTTATTTTTATCTTCTCATGGTTATGGATCTTGAGCTATGGTTATTAGTTATAGAGGGTTCATTTGAGGGATGTTGGCATGGTTATCTCTTTGTTCATATGATTTGATTTATAGTGTCCATTATGAGGAGTTTAGGAGATGTGATTAGGCTTATTCTTGGTTATGGAATAATTATGAGTTTGATCTTCCTTGGTTCTATAGGCTTGCATACATGTTGTTTACATGATATAAATGTTCATTTGATCTATGAGATTGAAATATTGGGTGTTGTTGAGGTTTTTTTATTTGGGGTTGTAAAGGAGATCATACTTGACACAACTTTTCACTTTGAGGTGTTGGTAAGACATTATGATTTATAGTTTTTCTATCTTTGTCTTATGGCTACTTCCTGGAGGATCATATTGATATTGTTGGACTTGGGAGAGTTATGGTGACATGTTGTGAGAGAGTATGCAGTGTTTTATCTTGCATGTTGGATCATTGTGATTGTTCTTGATACTACATTGGCTTGTTGATGAGCCACACCTTGGTTTGAGTGTTGATTGGTAGACTTGGTATGCCTTTGATCTATTTTCAGATTTGACATTACCCATGCAGTGGGAGTTCCTGGATGTATGTGTTCTTCATTGACATGTTTTATACATGGAGCTTATTATTGTGGTATATGGGTTTGATATGTTGTTGGCATGAGTTTACTGATGTTGTTGATACCTATGAGGTATGGATGGTTGGATGTATTAGCATATGTTGTGGTGTTATTTCTGATCATGTGGATTTTTTACCTTTGATAGCTACTTGGAGGCTTTGTTATCACTTGGATTTGATACTTTTGTTCTTTGGATTGGTGCATCTTCACCTTGGCATACATTCCTTTACTTCCATAAGTGGCACGTTGGAGGAAGAGAGGAGTTCTTGCTTGAGATGGTGGTTACTTTGATTTTATTGGAGGCATCTTGATGGAGCATGAGAGCATGTTGGAGATTCATGTGGTTTCATGTTTTACTATGATTATGGATTTCATTGATTGACCCTTATGCAATGTATACAACAAGTGGGAGAATGTTGGGAAAAAGGTGTTGTTCACCTTGCATAACATTAATTAATTTTTAGTTATGTAAAATAAATATTCTTTTGTGGTGCATCTTCATTGATGTGTTTAGCCATATTGAATATTTATTTGGTGTCACTTGTAAAACTTGTATGGAACATTGGGTTATATATTTTATGTGTGGGAGACATAAGGCAAATATTTATTATTTGTACAAAATAATTAATTTTGGGGTCAATGGTTTTGTGCTCATGCTTTTGAGTCACATTGATTTTATCCAATACCACAAATTGTATTTGTGTGAGTTTGAGTCTATAAAAGCAAGCACATGGTTAGTGGTTTTGGGATGGCTCTTATTTTATAGGTTGTGTGAGAGGCTATCATTGTATTGAGTTTTCTCTTATGAGTGCATATTATAAAGCATGGCATGGGATGTGTGGATTCATGCTTGGATACATGAAGGATGCATTAGAGGAGCTTGATGTTCAGAGGCGTTCATGGAGATTGCTACTAATTTTTTGTTAACACTAAAATTAGTTAGACCTAAGTGCAGTTGTTGAAAAGGAATACAATAAAACTTTGAAGTTATGTATTTAATGAACAGTCGATGTCTTGACAAAGTAGAATGAGAGATGGAATCTAGTTGACAGGATAACCCATTAGTCTAATCAAGTTGTCAAGGTATCAGTTATTCAAGAAATACAATTGATTTAACATAGTGTTATCTTTCAGGAGTTATAAGATAGATTGGTTATTCAGTTAATCAGATTTAAATGAAAGAAAGAAAGATATTTGTTTAAACTGTTATTTCATGTCATGTTTTGAACATACATTCAATATCTGTTACTTTATTCTATGCATTGATTGACAAAGAAATACACATACATCAAGTGCATAAGATAAATTAACTGATCATGTTTAAAAGAAGTGTTCAAATGTGTCCCACACAAGTCGTGGGAGTAACTAGACTAAGTAATTGTAGACATGCAAGCTATACATCTGAATGATAGAAGAAATAATATGAACACATGATAAAAGTAAACATCCATCATTGCCTGAGCAAGAAGGTTGTTTTGTTGATGTTGGTCTTCAGTCTTCATCTTCAGCTCCTATCATCAGTTGAACCTGCAAAAAATTGGGGAAAGTCCTGTTAGAGCTCCAGATGTTTAAAGTTATCATATGCTTTTATCAAGCAGATATATCAACTTATCACATCATGCATTTTAGATGAAAGATCAAATCAGACATGTGCTACAAGTCAGAATATCATAAAGAAGATCACTCAATACCATCAGGTATCTCTTTTATGCTAACATGTTTGCTGACTGTGTAGATATAGGAAAAGTAATGTTGTTGATTTGAAGACAAATAAACATGTGGAGAAAATGTGGCTCCCATAAGGGTTGAGCCCAACATGTTTCCTTTTTACTCATTTGAAAAGGAATATTAGAAAAAGACTGTTGAGTACTAGTGACTCAGATTACAGGTTCAATAGCTCAAAGGTTCCTTAGTTCAACGGCATTGGTTCATTAGTTCCTTGGTTCAATGGTTCGGCGGCATTGGTTCATTGGTTCAACGGTTCCTTGGTTCAATGGTTCAACGGCATTGGTTCCTTGGTTCAATAGGATAGGTTCAATGGTTCATCAGTTCAGTGGTCCATCGACTTGACTCTAGCTATCGGACTTAGCTGAAGATATCACTCTGACGATAGTGTCTCCACGATGAAAGGCTTGAACCTCGTGTCAAGGTTCAATGGTTCAACAAGTTCAACGATATGCGAAGTTGGCATCGACGTGAGAATAACTATCGGCCCAACCTAGGGATGTTGCTCCGATATGAACTGTCTTACCAATGGGAGTTGGTGAAAGTTTGGCATCGGCGAGAGGAACATGGTCAGCAAAGAAGGATAAAGTTACACCAAAGGTCGATGTCTTTCCGATGGTTCTGTTACTCTGATGAAGGCACAAAGTCTTGCGCATCGGTGGGACAAGGACTCATTGCTGTGAATACTGAGTGGTTGGCCAATGGTTTTGGATTACACTGATGAGGTTAGACTAGGGTAGTCAGCAGCAAAAGTGCTGACAATAGTCTTACTAAGTGGTTGAGTCTATAAACTAGAAAGTCACCTGATGACGGATGCATGTGGGACTAAAGTTTCTCACGAATATGCAAACAGTTAGAAGAGACGGTTTGGACGGTTGGAAGACAGCGATGCTGGGCACTTGGAATGAACGGTCAGTTGCATGATTTTCTTGATTAGATTGCTAAAAGCAATTGGGAATAGATAGAGTGAGAGAGAGTTGGACGGTGCGATCAATCTGGTGAGCTCTGGTTTTCTCCTTCTGTGAAGTCCTATGTTGTATGTTGTACGTAGCATGTTAACAGTATGTAAAAGGACTGAGGAGAGAGTGTAAATAGAGTTCAGGTGAAAGGGTTCTGGCCGAGAAGGTGAAGTTCTGTACTGTGTGCTATTTGTGGCACGATAACAGTATGAAGAACCAACCGAGTGCTGGAGAACTTTGTGCAGGGTTATACTGTTAGATATTCTTCAGAAGGAACAAGATGTTAATCTCCTATAAAGGCTATGACCCTGTAAATGTATTGTAATTGTTTGGTTGCTGAATAATACAATGGCTCTGTGATTTGGAGTGTGGGGTTTTTTACCCGTAAGGGTTTTCCCCACGTAAATCTGTGTTCTTGTTTTGTCTTTCATGTTTAATGTCTCTGCTATTGAATTTGGTTAATGTTCACTTGTGCTTTCCTCTAAGGGTCAATGTTGGAAATGTTCTATGTCAGTTTCTGCTTTAATGACATAGTTGTGCGTGTTTTTGAAGTAATTGAAAAGAATTTAAATCTTTCAAAGACACCACTGTTCTTAGAAATATGTTCTGAGATGCTCACATTTCCTTACAAGTGGTATCAGAGCCTTCTTCTGGGATCTGCTTTGTTGCTCACATATGTACATTTGTGTGCTGCATGTGTTTGCATGTAAGAGCTCCTGGTGTATAAGGTCTGGGTATTCCTTCTGTAATGATTTCTTAGTGTGACAGGCTTGAGGAAATCTGAAGGAAACATCTATTTGTTTCATCCTTGTTTGAGTGGAAGTCTTGCAGTTAATCTTGTCTTCATGTTACAACAGGTGCTTGAAGGATGGTGAAGATGAAGAGACTAGAGCTGGTCATGATGTGGCCTGAGGCTCTTAGTTGACAATATTTAATCCTGTTGCATGGGGTTTGGTTTGTGGTTGTGTTGCTATAGTAACTTTCATAATGGGTGTCTGTGTGAGAGGCTCTCTGATGATATGAAGAAGTTTGTGTTACTGCTCAGCCATGGAGTATTGTGCTTATGCTGGGTGTTTTGTTCCTGGTATTGGAGGGCACAATTTTTTGTTACCCTGATTGCATGTAGGCTATGGAGTTGATCATTGGATGGTCTGAGAGCTTCTATAATAGTCTGATTCTCTCGGATGCATGTGTATGTTGGTGGTTGAGGGATTGGTCGACAAGTGGGCCTTAATCTCTTGAACTATTGTTTCCTTAATTAGATATTTTGTACTTGCATGACTTAGATTCATGTTTACTGCATTTGAGGGGTTTTATAGTTTTTCCTTAAAATCTATGATTATGCATATTCATGATGATCCATTATTCTAGTTTAATTGTTATGGAGTTTATGTTGCAGACTTTTGGGTCTTCCAGATGTGCAGTGGGTATGGATGTGCATGGGTGTTTTTCAAACACAGTGGTTTTACATGGTCAAAAGAAAAACTTGTGGTTTTGTGAAGCTGCAGTTAAGCTATTTCTAGACCCTGGCTTTTGGGGTGTTGCTAGATGATATAGTTGCAGTTTTGCATGCATGCTTTGTGCATGGTGTGAGGAGATGAAATGCTTTCTCTGCATGGGAGTACTGGTAAGTGATAGGTCACTCAACATTTCTGTGGTAATGCTTCTAGTTTCTTGACTATGGTGCTCAAGTTGTGGACATGTTTGGCTAATCAGATTTGTAAGTAATCTGGTGCTTGAGTCATGTTGTCTACATTGTTATCTATTCCTTGAAGATCTCAGTTTTGCAATTTCTAGTGCAATAGTGGGTTTGCATGTTTCAGTGTAAGGATCTACGAGTTATGCAGGTTTTTAGGCATGTACAGCCTATTGGTTGCAGTGGGTTAACTCGGAAGTGGACGGTCTATATCCACAAGATTGATTATGTGATTATGCAGACTTGTTAGCTGGCCTTGTCTGTGGTCACTTGTGCATTGGTGTGACTGTTTCGGGATGAGAGGATGGATGTTGTAGAGTATCTAAATAGTTGGTTATGGAGACCTATAGTATGTGTATCATGATGTCATGTATAGCTTGAATACACAGGTTTGTGTAAGCTATTGATAGTGATAGTTTATTTCCTTGGTTTGGAGGTCTTGGTATCACTTGGTTTTATTGTCACATGGACATGTTAATGTGTGGACCTGGAGGATTTTCAGATTAGGAGATGTTTGGTCATGATGCTTGGAAAGCTCAGTTGTTATAGTTTAGTGGGAGCTTTAGCATTGACTGTGCATTCATCACTTAGTGGTGAATGATCTTCTTTAGTGTTGCAGATGTTACTAGGAGGAGCTCTTAGATCCTATTGCTGCAGAAGGGTTCTTTCACATTTGCAGGGGCACTATTTGAGGATGTGTAACATCTTGGAGTCATGGAGGATTCATGAAGTCTTTGGTTGAGGTGTTGGTGATGCTTGATAGGTGATGTTGGTTTAGAGTTTGTTTGGTTCATGTCATGATATACTCTTGTTTAAGCATTTGAGTTTTGGCATGATACATTGCTCTTGAGACCATGGTTATGTTCACCTGGAGCATGGTATCTCCTAAGGGAGATGGTAAGATCATGATGTCATGATAAGTTCTTGATTCAGATGATTGGAGCTTTGACAGTGGTCTGGTTACTTCTCTATGTTTGGGTACATTTATCATTTGCTTGATTACTTCATAGAGTTGTAGTGATGCAGTTGGAGTTCAACATGAGGTGATTGTTCGAAGGTACTCATGACTACATGGAGAATAAGGTGAGACTGTATATGCTGTGCTTATTCAGATTTTGCAGCAGGAAGTCCGAGGAGTCTTTACCTTGGTTGGATGTGAGTTCAACAGAGACCAATGAGGAGATTGCTCTTGGAGAAGTCATATAGACTCGATTACCCTGGAGGAGCATTCTCATTCCCACTCTTGGTCTTCTCAGCAGTTTATAACTTGAGAGGTATTGCCCATTGTTTCTCTCAGGTGTTTTATGCTTTCTTTCATAGACATGGATCTTGAACTGCTCTAGAGGATTCATTGTGAGAGATGGATAGCATGATTAATCTCCTTGTGCATTTGATATCATTCATTGATGAGAATTGTTAGGAGATGGTTTTATGGGTTGATTTCCTGAAACGGGGAATGGATTGGTTTGATCTTCTTTGGTTTGAGAGGATTACATCCATGTTTAGTTGCATGATTACATATGTTGAATTTGATCTCTATGAGCTTGAACAACTTTGGGTGTTGTTATGATGTTCTCTTTGGGTTTTTAAGAAGGAGATCATACTTGACACAGTTAGCATTCATAGGTGTATGTAGAAGGATTGTCTACAGGTATATGATGTGCAGTGTTTCTCTTGGTCTCAGTTATTTTCTCTGATGGTGTGTTTCGCATTACATTATTTTGAGGTTTTGTTCGGAGCTGAAGTGATCACTAGTTTGTGATCATGTGTTTTCACTTATGCTTTTGGGTGATGACATGGAGGTTCTATTATCTCTTTCATTGTTGGGTGTGAAGAACTTGAGAGATTTCTGGACTGGTGGTGAGATGTACAGGTTATTGATTTACAGATTTTTGCATATCATGGTGGATGTTTCCTTGGTACCACATGATGTTCACACCTTCTATGTTATGTTATTGGTAGACTTAGTATGTCTTGATCTTTTTCAGATATGCATTATCCATGCAGTGGGAGTTCTTGATGTGTTTGGTCTTCTTCAACTAGTTGACACATGGAGCTTGTATTTGCAGTTGATGGGTGTATGTGTAGGTAGCATGAGTCTACTGATGTTCATACCTTCAAGGTATGAGTGATTGGATGTTTTAGCACTGGCTGTGTGTGCTATTTTCAGTCAAGTGGGTTTTTTGGTTCAGTTAGATGGGAGCAGTCAGCTTTCTGATTGTTGTTCTAGCTGATGGTCTATCTTGTTTCTGGAGGTAGTATCAACTTTGATTCTGTGACTTGGAGCATTGATGGTTTCTTGTAATTCCTTCGTCAAGTGGGAGAATGTTGAGTACTAGTGACTCAGATTACAGGTTCAATAGCTCAAAGGTTCCTTAGTTCAATGGCATTGGTTCATTGGTTCCTTGGTTCAATGGTTCAGCGACATTGGTTCATTGGTTCAACGGTTCCTTGGTTCAATGGTTCAACATCATTGGTTCCTTGGTTCAACAAGATAGGTTCAATGGTTCATCAGTTCAGTGGTCCATCGGCTTGACTCTAGCTATCGGACTTAGCTAAAGATATCACTCTGACGATAGTGTCTCCCCGATGAAAGGCTTGAACCTCGCGTCAAGGTTTAATGGTTCAATAGGTTCAATGATATGCGAAGTTGGCATCGACGTGAGAATAACTATCGGCCCAACCTAGGGATGTTTCTCCAATATGAACTGTCTTACCGATGGGAGTTGGTGAAAGTTTGGCATTGGTGAGAGGAACGTGGTCGGCGAAGAAGGATGAAGTTACACCGAAGGTCGATGTCTTTCTGACGGTTTTGTTACTCTGATGAAGGCACGAAGTCTTGGGCATCGGTGGGACAAGGACTCGTTGCTGTGAATACTGAGTGGTTGGCTGATGGTTTTGGATCACACCGATGAGGTTAGACTGGGGTCGTCGGCAGCAAAAGTGCTGACAATAGTCTTACTAAGTGGCTGAGTCTATAAATTGGAAAGTCGCCTGATGACGGATGCATGTGGGAGTAAATTTTCTCACGAATATGCAAACGGTTAGAAGTGGCGGTTTGGACGGTTAGAAGACAGCGATGCTGGGCACTTGGAATGAACGGTCAGTTGCATGAGTTTCTTGATTAGATTGCTAAAAGCAATTGGGAATAGATAGAGTGAGAGAGAGTTGGACGGTGCGATCAATCTGGTGAGCTCTGGTTTTCTCCTTCTGTGAAGTCCTATGTTGTATGTTGTACCGTAGCATGTTAATAGTATGTAAAAGGACTAAGGAGAGAGTGTAAACAGAGTTTAGGTGAAAGGGTTCTGGCCAAGAAGGTGAAGTTCGAAGACACCACTGTTCTTAGAAATACATTCTGAGATGCTCACATTTCCTTACAAAGACAGGATGCATCATTCAAAGTACATCATGCATCATTAATCAACTTACAGAGAAGGTATGTCATCATGAAATTTATTACAATTGATTAAAGCAAATTAGATAAGTATGTAATGCCTGAGTCAGGTTGACAAAGTGCAGAAAATAGAATTGTAGCCATAAAAGGTATTTATCTTGTTTACATCATTATCAGAATACTTTATTGCTATCATTTTCATGTCACATTTCACAAAATTGGACTTAAGGAATGAAAGAAATATGAAAATGAAATGAAGAGCAGACTTACGATCAGATTAAGTATCAGATTATAAGACATTATCAGCTAATCCCTATCTGTAGATGTTCATAATGGAACATAATTCTCAAATGCATTGTTGAACCAAGAGCCATAAAAGATTGAGAGTTATATACATAATGAACATGTGTAGACTAGAAAGAAAAAATCATGCATTTAATGTTTAGGGATTAGCTAAGATAAAATCAAATAAACCAAGTACAGTTATCAAGTACAGGTATGATCAGTTGATGACATCAGGTAAAAACACAAATGCCAATCAAGTTTCTAATGCATATCAGATGGAAAGAACAGGCTTCAGGAACTTTCATTGTTTATATATATGATATTAAAGTTGAAGGAAAATCATAAAAATAAATTGATGCATACCATTGACATATGAGTGTTCACATTGTTATCTGATGATGAAAAGGAGTTACAAAATAATGCTTACAAGAGACAAATTGTGCACATTAGTTACAGGATACAAACATGGAAAGGTATTATCTAGTTATAATCAAAGGACAGTGAGCAAAATGTCATGTGCAGGTGTTCATAATGATCAGGTACAGCCGAGACAAATGATACAGTCCATGCCTCTTGAAAGACAGAACCAAACAAAGTTTATCATGGAGAGCATATGACAGACACAATTGAAGAAGATACATCAAGAAAAGATCAAATGACTGATACAGTCCCCGGGAATCATCAAGTATTACCATTATTTCTCTGACAGAATGATAAATGTATCTACAAGTATCTGATACACAAGAGAAAATCAAATCATGCTATAGTGATACCTCTGACTAGTGATAGTTAAGTATTTCTTATTCATATTTCATAGCTGCTAACTGATATAATGATGGAGGTGAAATAGTAGAAGATCAATTATATACCATATATGATGCTACATTGATACTGATAAAAGAGATACAATTATGCTTTTATCATTACTTTTGATTGATACAGTTATAACAAACATTTGTCAGGTTAAAGGACAAAAAGAGCACAAAAATGAAGAATTCATGCTTAGGAAAAGAGGATAGATGTCATGTGTTACGATGAATGTTATGTCCCCATATTAAGGCATTGTTTAAATTAAAGATTTAAACATCTTGATAAAAGACAGAAGTCACTTTCGAAAATATGGATAATATTTAATAATAATATTATTAAAATATAATAAATAATATTATTATATATTCTAATATAATTAAATATATATGATATATTTATTTAAATTATGTTATTTAATATATGTAACAAATATGATTACTAATATAAATATAAGTGATTTAAATGTTATTATATTATATAAATAGAAATAAAATATTATAAATTAATTAATATAAATATAAATCTTTAATATAATAAAGATACATCTGCTAAGTCAGCAGTGAATGGACTGACATGAATAAGACAAAAGTTTTATTAAATAAGAGGATATTAATTCTTATAAAGAAGTGATCCATATCCCAAAAGCCACGTCCCTTTTTGGGACAGCAACTATTAAAAGTTGCAACCCTTGAATGAGATCGGGGGTATAAGAGGATACCGCTGGGCAATAGGAAAGGCATGGAAGACAGGAAAAACAGATCAGAATTTTTGAGTTGGGATCTACAGTAATCAGCGACCAAACAAAGGCAAATAATAGTAAAGGGACAGCATCATTGGTAGTGATTTAATATGTGGTTTGGTATATATATTGTTTAATGTGTAGTTGTTAATAATTATTCTCAAGTATGTATGTTAATGAATTAATGTGAATACTAACAAGATTTATGTATTATGAATTCATCATCTAATGTGCATATAAATTAACATGAGATCTCTTTCATGATTTTGTATATGTGTGAATAACAATATATCTCTGATTGAATGTAGAAATTGAGAAATGAACAAATAATATATGAATTAATATTCAGATTTGCATGATTATGAAAATAAAAAGGAATAAGATATACAATTCGGAGATTGGAAGAATATAATCAACACTAGAGGAAGACAAATCCTTAGATCTTCAAAGATACAAAGGCAAGAATTATATACTTGGTATGATGTATCTAACCCTATGTTTCTTGTGGTAAAGACCATATGATAAATAATGACAAATGCATATAATTGAAAGGTTATCATTAGTATCATAAGCATTGTGCAATTTGTTATGAAATATAGATTATATTCCCAACACATCTGATATGATTGTTTGCAACTATGAGTATGATTAGTTATTATGCATTAATGTGGATTCTTGTATGAATGTCATGATTTCTATGATGGGGGAATTGAGGACCTACGAGGAGGGGAAATGGTGTTGGGATCATCTTCTAAGTACGCCACCCCATGGTGGATGGCTGAGGCCTTCCACATGTGGGCCAAGGGGGTATGAGAGGCTGCCCTTGGGCTTAGAAGGAATTTATGGGACACCCTGCTGTAGTTGCACCCCTAACCTTCCATCATGGAAATTAATTGAATCATAAGAGGATTCATAATGGTTTTGATAAGGGGAACAGTGATAGGATGCCTCACTAGGCACGCCACCTCATATGGATGGCAAGAGGCCACATGGGGCCAAGAGGGGTGAAGCACCCGCTCTTGGGCCTAGGGTAGAGGATTTCTTGGGCACCCCATCAAACCATTTTGTTCCAGGAATTAAAAACCCTAACCCTAAACTTGTGGGATTTGAATTTTTAGGGTAAAATTAGTATTGTTCCAATTGGGGACATTACAATGAAATTCATATAGAATCAAACTCTTGAAGAGAGTTTAAAACCCTAACTCATTTCATGCATACAGAGAAAATGAATCAACACAGTGTATTATTCTGCCATAGCCATGAAGAGGAAGTGAGTTTTTGTGCCTGAAAGAAGATACCCAAATGTAAAATTAAACTCTCATTTTTGAATGAAACCCTAGTTTATTTTATGCACACATTGAAGGAGGGTTACACAGAGATGGTTTTATGGCCTGGCCGTAACATAAGGAGGGGTTTTTACAAATACCCATATGGATTTTCCATCAAACCCTAGTGTATTTTTTCCATTATAGTGAAAAAGATGAAGAAAAGTGTCTTAGCATCGTAGCCGTGCCTGAAAGAAGAGAAGTGAGAGATACCCATATGGATTTACTGTGAAACCCTTGTTGCAGTCAAAAAGCTCTTTTCTCAATTTTTTGCAAAGAACAGTAAAAAATCTCAGAATATGTATTTTCTGGTATGGTTGTAAGCATGAAATGCATTTGTATGCATTTTTGAAGAAACCCTCATGACAAAATCTAAAGACTTCAAGTTTCATAACAAGAAAACCATTAAATCTGCTACAAAGAGTAAAAATGGCCATGGCCATATGAACCACAGAGAAAGAGTTAAATACCTAGATGACAAAATTGAAACCTTGTTTCTTTTGTATATTCAAAGACAGGTTAAAGTATACACAACAGAAGGAGAAGAATAGAGTTACCTTCGAATGCAGAGGAGAAGAATAAGTATGGACGCAGCTTCTTGAGGAGGTTCTTATCTTTCTTTCACATTTTGCAGCTATTCAACACAAAGAGAGAAAATAATATGTCAAATAAGTGATACAGAGGGAGGAGGTGCAAGTATGGCCATGGCCATTTTTATAATAAGCCATAGAAATAGAGAAAATGCCAGTTGAAACACAAAGAATGCCATACACTTACCACTTCCAACCTCTTTCACTCAAGAAAAGAAAGAAATCATGGATTTTGACAGCAAAAAGGCTGAGAGGAAGCCATGGAAACCGGAAACCCTAATGCCAAAGAGTTGCAGAGCGGCGACTAGCATAGAAGAGCAAGTGAAAATGAACTAAGTTTAGGGTTCCTTCATCTTTTTGTTTGAAGCTTCCTTTCTCTTTTTTGTCTTTTGACTTCTCAAAATAAATTATCATTGCTATATCCAAATGCTGACCGGGGTCAACAACTTCAAAGATATGTTTCCTAGCATCATTATAGGAGGTGGCCGACACAGAATATAGACCTTGAATTTTATTTGAAATCAAATGGTGGTCGGTGGTCATAAGGGTGAGCATTATACTTTGCAAAAAATTCAAACAACACTCATTACCTTGTGGTCGACATTGCATGGTCGAAGGTGTTCCTTATCATCATGTGTTATAGATAAGATAGAGATTCCTCATAATAACTGATGCATGTAATGACTGAATATGGTCAAAGTTTGTGATATTTATGCCTTGTAAAATCATCATTCAAAGTCAAAGAAAGAAGATATGTAAGAGACAAAATGGGATTACAAGGTGACAAGAAAAGTGGCAGAGATAATATTTTTTGCATGAGGGAGCTATGAAGAGAATATGATATATATGTGTGGCAGTGAGATAATTTTTGAATGGTGAATGGAGTAATAAGGCAGAGAAGAGATATTTGTTTTCTTTTGATGCAAATATGGAGTTATAAGGGTTTGTATGTAATGCCTTAGTTTTTATGCATTTTTTTGGAGATAAGGGTACAATTTTCCCTTAAAGCATATTGGCATGCAAGTGGCTGTTTTTCTCACAAGGAGCTATAAGGAGATTGTATTTTTCTCTAAGTCCTTTTTTTTGCTCAAATCATGTAAATTAGGCATGTGTAATTTGGAGAGATAAGGAGATCTATTTTCTTTTCATGCATGATTTTACAAATAAATCAAATTGTAAATAAATAATAAAGTTTACAAATTACTTTTTATTTTTCACAAATTGTAAAATCAAATAAGTACAAGTTGTAACCAATAATAGAGTAATTATTTTAATTACTTTATTATTTACTCACAATCAATTTTGCAAAAGCAAAATCGTGCAAATTGATGAGTTGAGTTAACTAGACCACCTAGGGGATTTTTGCATGATTTGAAGAGCATTTTTTGGGTTCTTGGTCAACTTTTTGGTCAAGCATATGGAGAGGTCCAAATTGGAGCTATTTTTGCTTGATTTGTGGTAGTTTGAGTCCTTATTTTTGGAGATTTTTGAGGTTTCTCGTGGATCACTTTAGAGTGATTATTTTTAGAGGTAGTTAGCTGGAGTTCTTTTTTGCATGCCTCTTAGTGAGAGCAAAGCTATATATTGTAAAGAAAAACTTGTTTTTGCTAGTTCTTGCATTCTTTTCTCTTCTATACATTGAAAGATAAGATGTTTTGTAACTCATTTTTTGAGTTCTTGCCTTTTTGCTCTTATACACTTTGAGAGAGAAAGAGGTTTTGTAGCTCATATTTTGATAATTTTATAGAGATTGACAGGTTACAGGTTCCATTTTTGTCTCTCTTGCAACTTTTCCTTTGTTCTTTGAAATCAAGTAGTTGCCTTTCTATTTAATGCTAATTGTATGAAGTGATTTGATAAAGTTTTACTTTGTTTAATTATTAAACCTTTAAAATTATTGTCTCACTCTTACTTGCAGTATTAAACATAGTGTTATTGCAGGTCTTAGGTTGTGTTAATAAAAATAATCCTTTTGTGTTGTGAGAAATCCTTTTCCTTCATAGAAAGCCTATTTTCAACCCTTCCTTAGAAATACTTTTGTGATATTTGTGCCAAGATTGGATTGTGTGAGTCAGATTTCTGAGTTGTATTGTGAACCAGATTGCATATTTTCTATCCATATTGGGTGCATCACCAAATTTTACAGTTTCATTTCCTTATAGTTTCCTTCTTCCCCTTTTCCAAAATAGAAAATCATACATTTCAATAGAATATTTTAAGGGAACCAGCCCATAATCTGGAGGTTCAAACTCATTATAGGTCACCCACAGCCTGAGTTTGTCCCCATGTTTCGAAGGATTGCAAAGTGTCACAGCTTTGCATAAGGGTGCAATCCTCATCGACAACAGTTTTTGGCATGCCCAATGGGACCTTGAACTGATTTTCAGTTCAAAAAGAACTTATCAGTTTGTTATTTTGGTACGAATAGCAGATTTATTAGCCTTTTTTAGAGGTTTATTTCAAGTACTTGGCTCTAATCTTTTGGTTTTATAGATCAGACTTTGTAGCCCATGAAAAGTATCACAAGATTAGGTTTTAGTTGTTTTCTAGGCCCTTAAATGATTAAGCATGTCTACCTTTCACGGAAACATGTCATATCACCCATCATATCATGAAAATACTGCCAATCCTTCATCTTATCAGCCATATCAAATCAGCCATGCTGCTGGTTTTAGCCCAAATTCCATGGTTTTTCAAGGAAACCAACATGCACAATACTCTTACCTCCCACCCACCCCTGCTCAACCTTCATATCAGCAATTACATGTTCAAAATCAGTCCCAAGAGGTTGAAGATATAAAGAACAACATGAATGACATGAAAAACACTTAGCTAGAAATCACAAAGCAGATTGAGGAGTTCAAGAGGCAACAAGAATATGAGCAGCATTAGGAGGAACTAGATTATCAGGCCTATCTTCATGAACAAGAATTAGAGGCACAAAGGATACAATTTGAACAAGATCTTACAAGGGAAATTGCAACAAAAGAAGCACAGATGAAGTATTTACTTGCACAAATACAAAAGTAGAATATCCAAACACCTGCATTCATTTCGGATCACCCTTTTCAAAATGAGGTTAGTAGGTATCAAGTTTCAAGTTTGAAAAATTCTAATTTTACTCAAGAATCTAGTTGCATTCAAAATCAATCTATTAGTCCTCAATATCAGTCACATCAAGTACCTGAATCAAACCATCAGGATTTTGAACAAGTATGGTAGCCTTCTTGGACCAAGCATCCTGATTACAAAATGCCAAATCTTATTAAGGCTACCCCTTCCATACCACTCCAAAATCAGGAAGAGGAAAAGGTAGTAGTTTCTGAACCAATCAAGATTCCAAGTTGGTATAGTGAACAAGAGCAAAAGGTTTTAGATCTTGAGCCTATCAAGTTTCCAAGTTTTAGTCCAGCAGCTGAAGTTGCTATTGTTTTTAATGTGTCCCCAACTGAAAGTAAGCATAATGCATATGATGTACAACAAGAGGTCACTGCTGCTCTAAATGCTTTACATTTTGAATCATTTGAAAGGTTTTCTGATGTTGTTTACAAGATAAATAAAAGCAAGATGCAGATATTGGAAGGACAGAATCTTCAAATGCAAAGATAGGATGCCCATGTTCTAATGGAGAATAAACCTGACAAAAAGGAGGAGTTGATTTCTTTGTTTGACCAGTTACTTGGTTTCATTGAACCAGATGAGGAAAGCATACCAATAGCAATTATAGAACAACAAGAAGACATCAAACAGTATGAAGAGCTGCTGATTGAAGCTAAGCAGTCTAACACTCTAATCTTGAATCAAGCAAAAGAGGGTGAAGGTAAACCTGTCATGCAACTTACACAATTGGTTCAGAGTTGTTATGAGGTAATAAACACTCCCCTTTTACCAAAGATTCAAGAAGACTGTGATGAAGTTTCATTTTGGATGATCTTGAGTCCTTTGTGTCAAATTTAGATGGCAAACAAGATTAGGTTGGACATGTTTTCGTGAAAGAAACAGAGGTTAGGTCTTATGAGCTAGCTGACTTATTTGATGAGCCTCTTGAATCTATGCCTAGTATCAAACAACTGGATGATATAACTCATTTGGATTCAATGCAAGATTGTTAGTTAGATGAGAACATGTTATTAAGCATCATAGAAATATTTTGTTCTAACATTGATGATTAGCTAATGTCAGATGAGCCAGCAATATGTGATCAACAGGATCAGGTCAAAGAGTCAAGCTTTTCTTCATTTCATTCATATGAGCTAACTGTTGCAAATCAGGTTGAAAGTTTAAGTGAAAATAGGATAGTAGACCTCAGTAAGGAAACCAGGGGCATGAGAAGAAAATTCATCATTTCAAGAGGTTGTTCAATCAGGGATCTGGCTGACAAAGAGCTTAAAAGGGAGATATAGATTCCTGTTGTACCAATAGAGTAGTTTTTAGTCTTAGAAAAGCAAAATCAGATCATCTTTTTACCCCATAACAGAGATATGCATGATCGGGTTTAGATGCTCAATGAGTTTGATTTCATTCTTCAGAGAGTTTTACAGCATTATATAAGGTATGTCCTTATCAATCATATCATGTTAGTAGCAAATCACATTGCAGAACATCATTCCTTAATCAGAAAGGGAAGTTATTATAACCAATCAGTTAATGGATTTGTTTGACCAGCACCTTTGGCTGGTTAGAGTAGGGTAGATTAGGAATTCAGTTCAGTATTTTCATTTCCAAGAAGTGCTTTTGCACATGTTACGGGCTTTGTTTTGAGCAAGTCAGTTTAGTTTCCATTTCAGTTTTGTTGCTGTTGTGTTTCAGTTAGTTTGACTTGCAAAAATTCTCAAAGTTCAGGGTAGAAAAGACTCTATGCCCAATGGAGTTGCAAAGGCTACTAGTTCTAAGTTGTTTAACAGGCAAACACCCCTGAGAGGTCACCAGAAATGTTACTAATGTTTTGTTCACACTAAAATTAGTTAGACCTAAGTGTAGTTGATCAAAAGGAATAAAAGAAAACTTTGAAGTTATGCATTTAATGAACAATTGGTGTCTTGACAAAGCAGAAAGAGAGATGGAATCTAGTTGACAGGATAACCCATCAGTATAATCAAGATTGATGAATCATCGTGACAAGAGAATCAAGTTGTCAAGGTATCAATCATTCAAGAAATACAGTTGATTTAACATAGTGTTATCTTTCAGGTGTTATAAAACAAATTGATTATTCAATTAATCAGATTTGAACGAAAGAAAGAAAGATATTTGTTTAAATTGTTATTTCATGTCATGTTTTGAACATACATTCAATATCTGTTACTTTATTCTATGCATTGATTGAAAAAGAAATACACATACATCAAGTGCATAAGATAAATTAACTGATCATGTTTAAAAGAAGTGTTCAAATGTGTCACACACAAGCCATGGGAGTAACTAGACTGAGCAATTGCAGACATGCGAGCTATACATTTGAATGATAAAAGAAATAAAATGAACACATGATAAAAGTAAACATCCATCATTGCTTGAGCAAGAAGGTTGTTTTGTTGATGTTGGTTTTTAATCTTCATCTTCAGCTCCTATTATCAGTTGAACCTGCAAAAAATTGGGGAAAGTCCTATTAGAGCTCCAGATGTTTAAAGTTATCATATGGTTTTATCAAGTAGATATATCAACTTATCACATCATGCATTTCAGATGAAAGATCAAATCAGACATGTGCTACAAGTTAGAATATCATAAAGAAGATCAATCAATACCATCAGGTATATCTTTTATGCTAACTTGTTTGTTCACTGTGCAGATATAGGAAAAGTAATGTTGCCGATTTGAAGACAAATAAATATGTGGAGAAAATGTGGCTTCCACAAGGGTTGAGCCTAGCATGTTTCCTTTTTATTCATTTGAAAAGGAATATCAGAAAAAGATAGGATTCATCATTCAAAGTACATCATGTATCATTAATCAACTTACAGAGAAGGTATGTCATCATGACATTTATTACAGTTGATTAAAGGAATTCAGATAAGTATGTAATGCCTGAGTCAGGTTGACAAAGTGCAGAAAATAGAATTGCAGCCATAAAAGGTATTTATCTTGTTTACATCATTATTATAATACTTTATTGCTGTCATTTTCATGTCACATTTCACAAAATCAGACTTAAGGAATGACAAAAATATGAAAATGAAATGAAGAGCAGACTTGTGATCAGATTAAGTATTAGATTATAAGACATTATCAGCTAATCCCTGTCTGTGGATGTTCATAATGGAACATAACTCTCAAATGCATTGTTGAACCAAGAGCCATAAAAGATTGAGTTATATACATAATGAACATGTGCAGATTAGAAAGAACAAATCATGCATTTAATGTTTAGGGATTAGCTAAGATAAAATCAGATAAACCATGTACAGTTATCAAGTATAGGTATGATCAGTTGATAACATCAGGTAAAAACACAAATGCCAATCAATTTTCTAATGCATATCAAATGGAAAGAACAGGCTACAGGAACTTTCATTGTTTATACATATGATATTAAAGTTGAAGGCAAATCACAAAAATAAACTAATTCATACCGTTGACATATGAGTGTTCACATTGTTATCTGATGATGAAAAAGAGTTACAAAATAATGCTTACAAGAGACAAATTTGTGCACATGAGTTACAAGATACAAACATGGAAAGGTATTATCTAATTATAATCAAAGGACAGTGAGAAAAATGTCATGTACAGGTATTCATAATGATCAGGTACAACTGAGATAAATGATACAGTCCATGCCTCTAGAAAGATAGAACCAAACAAAGTTTATCATGGAGAGCATATGACAGACACAATTGAAGAAGATAACATCAAGAAAAGATCAAATGACTGATACAATCCCAGGGAATCATCAAGTATTACCATTATTTCTCTGACAGAATGATAAATATATCTATAGGTATCTGATACACAAGAGAAAATCAAAGCATGCTATAGTGATATCTCTGACTGGTGATAGTCAAGTATTTCTTATTCATATTTCATAGTTGCTAACTGATATAATGATGGAGGTGAAACAGTAGAAGATCAATTATATACCATATATAATGCTACATTGATACTGCTAAAAGAGATACAATTATGCTTTTATCATTACTTCTGATTGATACAGTTATAACAAACATTTGCCAGATTGAAGGACAAAAATAGCACAGAAATGAAGAATTCATGCTCAGGAAAAGAGGATAGATGTCATGTGTTACGATGAAATTCATATAGAATCAAACTCTTGAAGAGAGTTTAAAACCATAACTCATTTCATGCATACAGAGAAAATGAATCAACACAGTGTATTATTCTGCCATAGCCGTGAAGAGGAAGTGAGTTTTTGTGTCTGAAAGAAGATACCCAAATGTAAAATTAAACTCTCATTTTTTAATGAAACCCTAGTTTCATTTTATGCACACACTAAAGGAGGGTTACACAGAGATGGTTTTATGGCCTAGCCGTAACATAAGGAGGGGTTTTTACAAATACCCATATGGATTTTCCATCAAACCCTAGTGTATTTTTTCCATTACAATGAAAAAGATGAAGAAAAGTGTCTTAGCATCATAGCCATGCCTGAAAGAAGAGAAGTGAGAGATACCCATATGGATTTACTGTGAAACCCTTGTTGCAATCAAAAAGCTCTTTTCTCAATTTTTGCAAAGAACAGTCAAAAAGCTTAGAATATGTATTTTCTGGTATGGCCGTAAGCATGAAATGCATTTGTATGCATTTTTTAAGAAACCCTCATGACAAAATCTTAAGACTTCGAGTTTCATAATAGGAAAACCATTAAATATACTACAGAGATTAACAATGGCCACAACCATATGAACTACAGAGAAAGAGTTAAATACCCAGATGACAAAATTGAAACCTTGTTTCTTTTGTATATTCCAAGACAAGTTAAAGTATACACAGTAGAAGGAGAAGAATAGAGTTACCTTTGAATGCAGAGGAGAAGAATAAGTATGGCCCCATCTTCCTGAGGAGGTTCTTATCTTTCTTTCACATTTTTTCTCACATTTTGCAGATATTCAACACAAAGAGAGCAAAGAATATGTCAAATAAATGATATAGAGGGAGGAGGTGCAAGTATGGCCATGACCATTTTTATAAGAAGCCACAGAAATAGAGAAAATGCTAGTTGAAACACAAAGAATGCCATACACTTACCACTTCCAGCCTCTTTCACTCAGGAAAAGAAAGAAATCGTGGAGTTCAACAGCAAAAAGGTTGAGAGGAAGCGATGGAAACTAGAAACCCTAATGCCAAGGAGTTGCAGAGCAGCAGCCAGCATAGAAGAGCAAGTGAAAATGAACTAAGTTTAGGGTTCCTTCATCTTTTTGTTTGAAGCTTCCTTTCTCTTTTTTGTCTTTTGACTTCTCAAAATAAATTATCATTGCTATATCCAAATGCCGACTGGGGTCAACAACTTCAGAGATATGTTTCCCAGCATCATTATAGGAGGTGGCCGACACAAAATATAGACCTTGCATTTTGTTTGAAATCAAATGGTGGTCGGTGGTCATAAGGGTGAGCATTATACTTTGCAAAAAATTCAAACAACACTCATTACCTTGTGGTCGACATTGCATGGTCGAAGGTGTTCCTCATCATCATGTGTTATAGATAAGACAAAGATTCCTCATAATAACTGATGCATACAATGACCGAATATGGTCAAAGTTTGTGATATTTATGCCTTGTAAAATCATCATTCAAAGTCAAAGAAAGAAGATATGTAAGAGACAAAATGGGATTACAAGGTGACAAGTAAGGTGGCAGAGATAATATTTTTTGCATGAGGGAGCTATGAAGAGAATATGATATATATGTGTGGCAGTGAGATAATTTTTGCATGGTGAATGAAGTGATAAGGTAGAGAAGAGATATTTGTTTTCTTTTGATGCAAATATGGAGTTATAAGGGTTTGTATGTAATGCCTTAGTTTTTATGCATTTTTTTGGAGAGATAATAAGGGTACAATTTTCCCTTAAAGCATATTGACATGCAAGTGGATGTTTTTTCTCACAAGGAGCTATAAGGAGATTGCATTTTTCTTTAAGTCCTTTTTTTCGCTCAAATCATGCAAATTAGGCATGTGTAATTTGGAGAGATAAGGAGATCTATTTTCTTTTCATGCATGATTTTACAAATAAATCAAATTGTAAATAAATAATAAAGTAATATTTTATAAATTACTTTATTATTTTTCACAAATTGTAAAATCAAATAAGTACAAGTTGTAACCAATAATAGAGTAATTATTTTAATTACTTTATTATTTACTCACAATCAATTTTGCAAAAGGAAAATCATGCAAATTGATGAGTTGAGTTAACTAGACCACCTAGGGGATTTTTGCATGATTTGAAGAGCATTTTTTGGGTTCTTGGTCAACTTTTTGGTCAAGCATATGGAGAGGTCCAAATTGGAGCTATTTTTGCTTGATTTGTGGCAGTTTGAGCCCTTATTTTTGGGGATTTTTAAAGTTGCTCATGGATCACCTTGGAGTGATTATTTTTAGAGGTAGTTAGATGTGGTTCTTTTTTGCATGCCTCTTAGTGAGAGCAAAGCTATATATTGTAAAGAAAAACTTGTTTTTGCTAGTTCTTGCATTCTTTTCTCTTCTACACATTGAAAGACAAGAGGTTTTGTAACTCATTTTTCGAGTTCTTGCCTTTTTGCTCTTATACACTTTGAGAGAGAAAGAGGTTTTGTAGCTCATATTTTGATAGTTTTATAGAGATCAGCAGGTTACAGGTTCCATTTTTGTCTCTCTTGCAACTTTTCCTTTGTTCTTTGAAATCAAGTAGTTGCCTTTCCATTTAATGCTAATTGTATGAAGTGATTTGATGAAGTTTTTGTTGGTTTTAGGACTGACAACTAAGAGGGGAGTGAATCAGTTGTCACAAAAACTTTCTTTTTCTTTAAATACTTAAATTCTTCTTGTATTTCAACAACATAATAATGATTCAATCATGGAAGCACAATGCAATAACTTAAGAGTAGAAACACATTAACACATATGACACCAATATTTTAACGTGGAAAACCCGGTTAAGGGAAAAACCACGGGGTGACTAACCCAAGATTGTATTCTCTGTTAAAAGAATAAGAGGAACAAAATGGCACATGCTAATTAGGGCTCACTGCTTGAGCACACTGCTCACAAGAGGCCCACTGCCTACAGGAGACACACTATCTATAGAATAATATAAATATTACATGCTTGAACTGGAGATTAGCATCTTCACCATGCTTGAGTCAGTTCCATTTAAGCTCAACACTTCTGCTCTGCTTTTTACTCTTCTCCTCTCTACCACTTTCTCATCCTTACCAAGATACTTTGAAATGACTTTGCAATTCTCATTTATACATGACATCAACTTTGGAATGATCATCAAAGTCAGCACAACATATTCTATTACAGAGCAATTACAAAAGTATAACTTGATTTGTTACAAGAACTTCATGCGTATCACCACACTGTCATCCACACATATCTAGGACTTCAATCTTCTTTGAGGAACATGCCATGCTTCACAGAACATCTTCAAGATCATCCACAAGATGTATAAAACATCCGGTCAACCATGATTAGGAAGAACACCATCACCCTAGAGTAAATCTTCAATTATGAGTTCAATCTTCAATGCGGACTGCCAACATGAACTGGACACAATCTAGAGACCCCCACAAGCTTGCCTGAATCACCAAGAACATCCACACTTCTTCTTACTGATATCATTCGCATCTTCATCTGAAACCTCAAGAACACAATCTGTCATCACTGTCACATTAGAATAAATGCTTGCGGACCTCTAGATCACGAACCAATTGAGTTGTCAATTTGAATTGGCTTCCTAAACATTTAACCAAATTCACAGAACAAGATATTGTATTTTTGGATCTCACTGGACCTATTTGTGTCACTCTGTCACCTCTGAATAGCCGCCAGAACCAGTTTTACTCATATGGCCATAACTTCTCCAAATCTTCATGCGAACCTCTCAAATCTTGACTGGATTATCTTTAGACACATATCTACAAACCCTTTGATGTGCATTCTCTAATCTTCATCTAGCTAGGATCTTCACTTCATAGAGCTTCACTATCTTCACTGTTCTTCTATGTTTCTAATAGGACTAATTTTCTCAATATCATCAGCACATAGCTCATTCAATCCTTGACATCAATGCAACAAGAGTATGTTGACATCAATGACAACACTGGTTAGGCCTATGCTTGCAATAGTTTTACTATGTTTAATTATTAAACCATTAAAATTATTGTCTCACTTTTACTTGCAGTACTAGGGATAGTGTTATTGCAGGTCTTAAGTTGTGTTAATGAAAATAATCCTTTTGTGTTGTGAGAAATACTTTTCCTTCATAGAAAGCCTATTTTCAACCCTTCCTTAGAAATACTTTTGTGATATTTGTGCCAAGATTGGATTGTGTGAGTCAAATTTTTGAGTTATATTGTGAACCAGATTGCATATTTTCTATCCATATTGGGTGCATCACCAAATTTTATAGTTTCATTTCCTTATAGTTTCCTTCTTCCCCTTTTCCAAAATAGAAAATCATACATTTCAATAGAATATTTTAAGGGAACCAGCCCATAATCTGGAGGTTCAAACTCATTATAGGTCACCCACAACCTGAGTTTGTCCCCATGTTTCGAAGGATTGCAAATTGTCACAGCTTTGCATAAGGGTGCAATCCTCATCGACAACAGAGACTTTGTAAGTGTATTGTAATATCTTATTGTTGAATAATACATTGAGTATGGATGCTTTTGAAGGCTAGGTTTTTCCTTCAATGAGGGTTTTCCCAGGGTATATCTTATGTTATCTTATTGATTGTCTATTAATCTTTGCATTATGGTAAATTTGTAAGATTGTATGCATCATTATCTCCTTTGGGTTATGTGGAATTGGTTTGATCTACCTGTAAATTCCTAACATATATTATCTTTCCCTTATAATAGATAGATAAAAATTTAGATAACCTAAGGGTTCTTTAATTTTCAATTTGGGTGTGAATTCATCCCATTGATCCTTACAATGATCTTTACTATTTGCATTATGTAGTGACATTCCTTTAGCCACCTCAACCACTTTATCCTTGATGGCCTACATCATCTCCATGGTTTCTATATTAGTCATAAATATATATATATATATAGATTATACAACACTTCCCTCACCAAAATATGTTCCCCTCTTATCATAATTCATGTGTCTCTCTCCATGTTGTTACACCCCTTCTTCTCCAAGCCTCTTTCTAGTTGTCCTTGGATAAAAGAGAAAAATGCTCTAAGATGAACATCTCCTACATATGGATTAGGATTATATAATTTTTATCATCAGGTAAAATAAAATTATGCAAATACAACTTGCATAATAGATTTTTTTCTATCTTAGCTTCTCTCCATATTGTCATACCTCTTGTTCTTCAACCCTCTTTCTATTTGTCCTTGGACAAAAGAGAAAAATGCTCTAAGTTGAACATCTCCTATGTATGGATTGGGATTCTAGTCTTTAACATCAGATAAAATAATATTATGCAAATACATCTTGCATAACAAATTCTTTTCTATCTCAACTTCACTTCCTAAATAAGATTCACAAGATGCTATAGGTGTATCTAGGTTTTCTAATGATCCTTCAATCACCCTTTTACCTATAGCTTGTGAAACTATTCTTGTAGCCATAATGCATTCACTCTCACATGAGGCCTACACTATAGCATTTTAGTGGCAAGCATTGAAATAATTTGAATTTAGTCCCTCAAAACCTGATTTTCCTCATTTAACTTTTCATGATTGAATTTATCCTTTCTTAATTGTTGTAATTTCCTTTTGATTGGTATGTGTAGTGAACCAATCATATTTTAATTTCTCTAATTTTATCTCATGTTCCTTTATAATACATGTTTCTTTATCCTTTACCTACATTATAGTAACTTGTAATTATGTAATCTTGTTTTTAAGTGCCCTTATCTCGTCTTCTTGTTTCCTGATCATCTCATGGGCATTCTTTAACTTCATTAGACCTATAGCAGACGCATTAACCCCTAATATAGGCCCATCCTCTTCAATATCTTTAGCAATAAGATCAACAAGTTCTTCTCTCTATTCTACCATAAATGTCTTTGCTATAGGCATCACCAATTCAGGTTCTCCTAGAGCAGAGTCTTCCACTACAAGCATTGTTGTTGCAAGGTTTTCCATCACAAAATTTGTAGTTGCGAGTGTTCTTCTCTTTCATTTAGCACTCCATGACACCTTTTCCTCTAGTTTATCCACCTCAAAATTAGATTGAGCTTCTTTCTCTAATCTTGTAGCTTGTTACTATTCATGGCTACTAAATTCTTGAGTCACATAGATGTCCTTACATTCAGTTTTGAAGTAGGGGGTTTTGCATGTGATTCATCCTTCTATTTAGATCATTTTGTCTAATTATGCCACCTTCTTCACTTTATACAATATCTTGTTGTAGTTGTAGATGGCCCTTCTTTATCTCTTGGAGTAGTACATGTAGGAGGTATATTACTTGTTTTGATACCTATATCATGGAGAAGGGTGTGGTCATCTTCCTCTCCCAACATCTTCTCCTTGTGTGGAAGGTGTTACACCAAACACTTCCCAAGTTAATTGGGGTTGCCTTCATTTCAATAACTTTGTTACCACCAACTTAATTAACCCATGATGGGCCAAGTATTTGAGTTTGTCATTTTGTACTTCTAGGGACATCTTTTTCAAGGATTTGAATAATAAATATGGAACATTCATGATTCGTTAATGTCTCAAATGCACCATTAAATGAATATGAGAACTATAGATAAATGAGTAACTTCCCTCGCTGTCACATATTGAATGAGAGCATATGCCACTTCCAACCATTGCTCTGGTAGTGAGGTCCACAAGATGCCTTGACCAGGCACCATTTGTGTTCACTCTCTTGTCTTCAAAAACTCCTTGTGAATGCTCTTTTAATCTGGTCTACCAATGGGAAATTACTACTCCCTAGTGTTAGACAACCATGTAGCAATTGCGAGTAATTCCACATCAAAAGAAAAATCAATGCCCCTTATCATAAATTTATCCTCTTAGCATCCCATGCTAAAATCCAAGGCAATTTGACATCAAATCCTTGCAATAGTTTAAAAAATGTTGTCCAACTTGGTGCCTTAAAATGTAATAAATGTTTGGCTTTTCCTTCAACTGGTCAACACCTTTCAATTCTCTTCAATTATGTCCACCATCCATTGTGTTCAAACTCCGATCCCTTGCCCTCTGTAACACTACCTGCAAAATGTGTTTCTATACCTTATCATTGTTATTATTTATTATCACACACATCATAAATAAAAAATAACAAAAAGTGGCATGTGTAAGATGTCTACGTTGGGATTGGACAATTGATAACTGTCAGGTGAACTTAATAACTCGACAGGGTAGGTCATAAGTACATGGTACTTTCCCCCCAAGTTAAAGAGTCAAACAAGCTTTATGAAGTTTAATACAAATTTATTAGAGTTGTTATAGTGATTGTTTTCCTCTTAGGTTTAATCAAATATTCTCTAGTTAGGAACACATTTTTATGAAGGCTTGTTATAAGCTCAATTATTATAAGAATTATTTGAAAGTAAATACATTTAACCTATTTCAGCATAAATTATTGTTGTAAGCACAATTATTGTAAGAAATGAAAACATGCACAAATACTTACACTAATTAATTATATTCTCTATTTTCAAAGGAAGAATGACTTGGTTGTAGAAATATTAAAAGTATGAAGAAATTGAGACTAAATAACACCACACCCCTACAATCTATGAATTTACTATTTAAATAATTTGGCAACTATAAAAAGAAAATAAAAATTTCATATTTTGGATAACTTGACCACAACTTAGTTTATTAATCAAAATTAATATTTTTTCAAATGTATGGGTTGTTTGTGTTTGACATTAGGTTGGAAACCATCTTCCTCTTCTTCATCCTATGTTTCAAATAGCTCCTCTAAATCCCTTTTTGAAGTACATGGTTGGTCCCCTTCTGACTGAGATAATATATTTATCACGCCTCTTCTTTCATAATTAGAATTCTAAATTTCAATAGCTCTATCAAATGGAACTGTTTGAACATTGTATCTAGTCATATAGAGCCGCAAAAAATTCTCTAATTTTTTTAAAGTTTGTTTCGTAACTTTGACTTCAAAAATGATAAAGTACTAAAAACTCTCTAATCCTCCCCTAAACTCAAAATCATTATTTGGTATAGATCTGCAAGTTTGAAATATTCTGAAATAGAATATCACAAAATTTTTCTCAAACTGAATGTTTTTCATAACTTGGTTATTGAACCATCTTCGAAAGAACGGTTGAGAAACTTAAATTGTTCAATAATTATTGATGTGAACTGAGAAGATTGTTCTGTCAAATTTGTCTAATCTATTATTCCTTCTATCTATACTCCATTTATTCTACCATTCTACTAAGATGATCAGCCAAGTACCTCACCTTGGTCTAAAATCCTGTGGTGAACTAATAGAAGACATGCTTGTGGTATTCCAATATTAAGGATAAACTATATTGATTGCTTCTAGAATTTCATCGCAAGGAAAGTGATTCTTTGATCTCAGAAGATAGAAGCTATTACAAAAATGAAAAAGGCTTGAGCTTAGAAGCTATTGCAAAAATGAAAAATGTTTGAGCTTAGAATCTATTGCAAAAATGAAAAGTCTTGAGCTTAGAAGCTATTGAAAAAATGAAAAAGGCTTGAGATTAGAAGCTATTGTAAAAATTAAAAGGCTCACGTAGCCCTACCTGGAGCATAAAAATGCTAATGGGGGCTTCTTTGTGTAAGCTTGAGAAGTACAAGAATGCAAGAATGAATTAGCCTCTTTAAATGAATAGAGGAGATGATTAGGTATAGAATTAACACCAATGGCGGTGGTGATTAGGTAGATAACTAGGCCTGGTTAGAGAGTGATCTAGTTTTGATTGGAAGAGAACAAAGGCTAGAGGTGGGATTACATAAGACTTATTGGGAGATGACAAAGGTTTAATTGTGAGTGAAAAAAGAGTGATTGAAAGTTCAGAATTAGTTAGGGGAAGTCAAGGATCATTTGTGCATGGAGGAATAGTCAATCACAAACCAAAAATGGAGGTAAATTGGGCTAAACTAGAAGAAATATCTTATGACAAAAGATGATAAGGTCACCCTTATGAGAAGTGGGTCACCCATATTAGTAGGGTAGGTTTCCCAAGTGACCAATTCTTAAGTTATAAGGTCACTCGGGTGAACCTACAAATAGGTAGATAGAAGGTATGCAAGAATTTGGAAAGTCAATTTAAAGGTTGGGGAGGAATTATCAAGTGGGAAAAACACTAGGAGACATGTCACTAAGAAAGAACTACTGAGATGAGTATAATTCATGCCTACATGGCTATGATTAGGATTTCTTTATCATCATCAAACTGTCATGTAGGTTTGATGTAATTTTAGTACTTATAGGGCCTGATTTTCAAGTTGTAAATCAGAGTTCACATCCGGTTTACAATTGATAAAGAAATTACAAATTGTAAATTGCAAGTCATATGAGAAGTACAAATTGTAAATTACAAGTGGGTTCTATCTATATTTTACAATTTGCAAAATAAAATTAAAGGTGAGAAGTTAGTTGCAAATTGTAATTCACATGTGGTTTTAAAATTGAAAATTACAAATCATTTGTGAACTATGAATAGAAAGGAAAAATGGGCAAGAAGCTCAGTCTAAAGAAATTTAAATTGCATGCCAGGGATCACATGTGGTTTGTATTTTGCAAACAATTTACAAATTGCAAACTATAAATCATTTGCAAAGTGTGAAGTAGGGTACAAAAAGTTTCAAGCACTGTATGAAAGGATACCTTAACAAGGATTGAATGCATAATCGAGATATTCTAAATGCCAAAACCTAAATGCAAATGAGTATTTAACAAATACATTAGGAAATTGCTATCTATTCTAGACATAAATCAATCAATGAACAAATGCAATGATTCAATAAAGAAATCCCTAATCATCCTGAACATACAAATAACAAAACTAGAGAAAAGAAAAGGTAATTAGGGAACACCTGGTAAGAGAGACAAATTGGCTCTAATAGTCTTTGATTTGGAGGAATTTGGAATATTGTCAGTCACAAGGGAGCTAAATTGCTAAAATTTGTAGAGAGAACACAAATGGGTAGAGATATGAGGTAGCATGGGGTTTATACCCTCACACGCAAAACATTAATTCCCACCACCTCAGCCTTAAAAGTTTTGAAGGGAATTTACATGAAACCAAGATTTAGCCCTCAGAGCTTCAAAAGTATTTTGAATTTCTATGGACTTGAACTTTGGACTTCCAAGTACACTTTGCGCACCATTTTAAAATTTTACCTTTAAAACTTAAGGGGGTTAATGCGACTTATACCCTAATGTAGTTTTGAACATTAGAACATAACATTGGATTTATTATTCATAATATCCCACAACCAGACAAGATAAAACTTAAAACATGAAAAATAACAAGGACTGTCCAAAGAAACAAATCATAAAACCAAGAACAAGGGTCCCCAAATTTGGAAAACTAGGGGCATGTTGTGAAGGTCATAACAAACCCCTTAAGTATTTGATGAATGGACCAATAATATAAGAGAGAATAGGTAGATGGCTTATGCTATTTTAGGATTTTGACTTCAAGATTATGGTAAAACCTAGGAAGGCCAATCAAGGGCCACATCATCTGTCAATAATAGATACAAGGGAGGACTTAGGGCCTATAGATGATTAGTTGCTCAACACAAATCTTTTCAGGGTGAATGTGGCACCCCAAGAGCTCATAGATGTGGTGCAGTTACTATCAAACTAAGGAATTTCCTAAAGGGAGTGAAGGAGGAAAGGAACAGACTTATACAAAGGTCATTACCTTATACCTTGATTGAAGGAGAGTTACACATTATTGGGAAAGATGAAGTAATAAGAATGGTTGTGTTAAAGCATTAAAAGGATGAAATTTTAAGAGAAGCACATGATGGAAATGTTAGAAATGAAGGTAAACAACTATCAATGAAAATCTGATTACAACTGTAATATAGATATTTAACTATGCAGAAACAAAATGGAGATAGTATGAAATCAACACAAAGAAATAACAAAATAGAAGATCAAGCACATAACACAGTGTTTACATGGAGAAACCATTTTGAGAAAAAACTTTACACAAGAAGAGATGCACTAGTCTATATTAACTTCAATAGAGTTTACGGTACAACACTATCAATCTTCTCTTTAGTCTTCAATCCAACAATGTTTATTTTTCTAGTCTCACTTTCTACTCTACTCATTCACATTCATAATACAATATCCTCATAAAGGGGTTGCCTTCTAGGGCAAGAAAATCCAACATAACCTATATCGTCAGATCTATGACCTAGTAATGAATGGTCCAAATTTACAATGAAAATATATATAAAATGTGGCTTTTGGGGGCACTGCCCCTGAACCCTTGTTGGGGTGCACGAACCCTAGACCCCATAGGGGGTACCCCCCTACACCCCCCAGAATGAAATGTGCTCCATAACCAACATCCACGAGTTACCGAGATCAAACATGTAGCTGAAATAAGATCACTACTTGGTGAAACCTTTCATACCTTATGGGTGATTTACAAACAATAATAGGAATAATAAATTACATAGGATTTACATGGTTGATGGCACCTTAATACTAACAGGAATTTCATGATAGGTTTAGGAGGGGAAACAACAGGAAAAGTCTTACTATGGTGGCCAACCTTGTTTAAAGACACCAATAGGTATGCATGGAGATGTGATGTATGTCAGAGGGTAGGAAGACGTACCGTAAGGGATGAGATGGCCTTGTAGCCAATGTTGGCACAAGTTCCATTTGAGAAATGGGCAATAGATTTTTTTGGACCCATAGAACCTCCAACTCACAAGTCTCATGCTAGATTCATTATAACAAGTATTGAATATCTCACTAAATGGGCAAAGGCTAAGGCAACCAATGGTTGTATAGCAAAAACTATCACCAGATTTATCTATGAAAATATTATAACATGGTTTGGCTACCCAATTAGTATGACTAGTGACCAAGGTAAACACTTAATAAAATAATTGAAAAATTGTTAGAGAGTTTCATGATAATTATAATGTAGAAAATTACATACCCTCACAATTTCATGTTGTGTTCTGACCTGCTTTAGTGTTTTCCCCCATAGCATGTTTCTAGGGCCACTTGAGCCTAACTTTGGCCTATTTAACCATTCACCAAGGTTTGCCAAATTTCACACCACACTCTTATTTCCTTTGTCATTCTAAGAACATGTGCTAAAATTCTATAGAATTTCCCAAATACGTTAGTGTAAGACACAGACATCCACATGACACACTGGTGTCCTAGAAGTTTTCAAAATTCAAACCATTGCTTTCCTTCCTATCTACCATATTTCATCAGTGGTAATACTCATCCAATAGAGAAATGATCCTTGTAAGCATATTTTGATTCTCTTCATCTCCAATAAAAATGCAATTTTGAAATCCTTCCACTTCGTCCTCTCCCACATTTTAGCTCACAACTCTTGGCTCTCCATTGCTAGTTTTGATGCTCTCATTTTGCTGAAGTGTCTATCTTTCTCTCTATTGAACATGCCATTGTGGATTAGCTATTGAGGCTCTCTTGAGAAGATCACATTGGTTGCACATCATCTAAACCCTTTGAAGAGTTTGCAACCTCTCCTTCACATTGCAAACTTGGTAATATTATTTCATTGTGATTAAATAGCATTGTTGCTATTTTCATTGCTCTCCATTTATCCTTTTAGAAAATCTATGGTGTAGACCACCACCTTACTTTTCTTTTACACACACTAGGGTATTCTTCCTTGTAGACCAAGGTTGATACTCATAGCTTTTTATTATCATTGATAGGTTGTCATTAAGGCCTAACACTTTAGTTGAAAATGTATCATTTTTGTCGACCAAGTTGTGTCCAAGGCTGTATGCAATAGGAGATTGGTTCGGACATCTCAACTTAGCAATGATTTTTTGGATTTTTAGGAAAGCTTTGACAATATAAACTTAAACTAGAAAGCATATAAACCTAATCTACAAAGCATATGAACTTAATCTATAAAGCATATGAACTTAATCTATAAAACATATGAACTTTTAAACTATGAATTTGAAAGGAACATTCTATTATAAGAAAGCAGGAAATTCTTCAAATCCAAATTTGCACTATCAATTTATATTGAACTCCTGAACTAGGCAGAAGCTCTAGATTTCCTCTTTATAGAAAGCAGCTCTAGAACTCTAGAAATTACAAGACAACACACAGAACTCTTGAAATTATAACTGAAGATTACACTATGCTGAAAACACTGAACACAATGCCCTACAAGTTAACATTAACATCATTCTACCTTATCACCACAAAATAGAGGGTTATAATAGTTCAGAATAAAACAATCACAAGAACATAACATAAATGCTAACAACACATTCACAAAACATCAAAATACTTATCTATGTCTAGTTCCTTCGAGTGGCCAACTCTCTAGAAATCTTTTATTGATTCAAATCCACATTCACCATTAACAACTTAAATTCCAGTTCATTCATAGCATAATATTTGAAATTAACAAGATGATCTATATCACTACCAAAACCCTAGATAGGTAGCTCATCAATGCCATCGAAAAAGTCTTAAACAAGATAAAAATAGAAACTAACTAAACTAGTTGTCTTTTAAATACAATATAACAGAGGCTCCAAGTTGAGCTTTTAAATGTCTTAAGTGCTTAAAATAATAGAAAGATGGATAAATGCTAAGTGGTCGGATGATAATGAAAGACTGAAGTCCTTAATCATGAATCCCCTAAAATTCTGACACCTTAGTCTTCTGGCGTTGCTGACTCCAATCTGCATTTATGTCTATTCTTCCCACTTCCTCATACTCAAAAACCTGTAGAAGGTACACAAATATTTTCACAAAAACATGTCAACATTAGTGAGAAAATCTAGTTAATTCAAGAACGAAGGTTTGTACAATATTCTTTCAAAATAAGACAATTATTGCTCTTAAGACTAATAAATTGGCATAGGCTTGGGTGGACTAGTGGCATAAAATGGATAATTAGGCTTCTACTTTGATGAGGTTATTTGTACCTCATCATTCCTCCCCCTCTTAAGGGTGAGCAGGTCCTCTTGCTCTCTGCTAAGAATGTTCCTTTTGTTTTTCTGTTTCTCTTCTCTTGTCCAATCCTTCAAATAGTTCACTGAGATTATATGTGTCCCCTGATTCTAGATCCTAATGATTAGGGTATTTGAGAAATCCTTTGTGTAATTTTGCTCTTATCTTCCAAGTCTAAAAATCTCCTGGAGACTGCTCTAAAGTGACTAATACCACAAGTGTTGGCTATAGGAGCAAAGGGGGTTGGTATCTCATGCTAATCCACTTAGTCTTGTGTTTCTATAATATTTCTGCTAGTGCTTCCGCTCTTCTATAATACCATCTCAAGTTGGTAGGTGAGATCATTGTAAGAGGAGTATATCTATCCTCACATGCATTCAATGCTTTGCCCATTATTTTAGGTCCATTTACTTTGAAGTCCTCAAAACAAATCCTAAGGTTGTCATTATATTTTGTTTTCATGGACTCTTATTTCTTTGTCAATCTAAATTGTCTCTTGAATGCATATGTCTTATGATAGGGATGCCTCATGAGGAGGCCCAATGTTTTCTTTGCCTGCAGATATTCTTTAGTCCTCTCCTACCAATTAATCTGATTTTGCATGTTAGAAAGAAATGCCCTGAGTTGAACTCCCACAAACAAGTTGATGAAGAAATCATTATGTTTTTTCAAAAGCAAATTATGAATAAAGAATTCACACAATAGATTTTTCTTAGCAGGTGGTGAGTCCTTAAAAGTTTCTAAAAATTGCTTGTCATTTGGATCATAAGGAAGATTACAGGAAATTCTGAGTAGCTTCCATCTCAAAACCTACTCATTTAAAAACATAGAATATAGTCTAGAAGGCTTCCTACATGCTAGTAACATTTCTCGTATCTTACATGCCTCTATTTTTGCCTCATATAACCTGTCAAAAGATTCTTTTAACAAGACTAATTCCTTCTTCAATCGAGAATTTTATACTCCAACTTGTCTTAAAAAGTAACACCTTTCCATCCATTCCATCTTTATGGGATCCGCTTGGATTTCTTTTGACTCCATGGTTGGCTTGGTCTTTACTTTCTGTAGATCTTGTTCTAACTCTATAGTTTGACTGAGGGTTGCATTTAGTTCCTGTTTATGTTTTTCTTATTTTTCTACAAAATCCTAGAGGAATTCTGTGAAATTGTTAGTTAATCCTTTGATTTTCCCATCTTTTTCAGATAGGGCATCCAGTTGTTCTTGGTTTTGTTCTTCAGATTGCTTTAATTGGGTTTGTAATCTTGAGATGAATTCATCTTTCTGTTGCAATTCAGTTTCCAAGTTTCTTACTTTTTCTTCTAAAGTTTTATTCAACTTCTGTATTATTTCTTCCTTTTGGTCAATTCTCTGCTTCTATAGACAAATTTGCTCATCACTTATTGTACCTTATTCCTTAACTGTATAACTTCTTCTCTCAACCTAGTTAACTCAAATTCCATCTGACTGTGCTCTTCATTATCTATATTTGTTGAAAGAGGTGGCTTAAAAATCTTTGTATTTTGGTTAAATATATTTCCTTCTTTAACTTCTTCTTCAGGGCTTTTCCCTATTTCATCTACATTATTTGTTGAAGGTGGTTATTCACTTGGCAAGACTGTCTCAGGCTCAGTTTCATCTATATTCTGTATTGGAGATGGTTGTTCACTTGGCAAAACTATCTCTAGATGATTTTGTTCCCCTATCTCCTCTTGTTTCTTCTCAGCCAGACTAGTTTGTTTTATGGCTTCTTCTCTATTATTCTTACCTAGGGTCTCACTCATACCTAATTGTTTGTTGTGCCTTTTCCTTTTTGGAATTGGAGGGTGTTCGAATGTGGCAGAAAAACCTACATCTATAGTTAACCTTTTACTTCTTTGCAGAAAAAGGGGTCTCTATAATCTTTGTTTAGGGCGTTGGGTTCTAGCCCTAGTTGGGCTAGTTTCATGCTTCTCTCCAAAATCAATGATTTTAACATTTCTCTGTGTTTCCGAAGTCTCTGGAATATTTCGAGCCCTAGGCGAACTTTCAGTTTCCAAAGGGTGTGGCCCAAGTTCCATCGCTTCCTCCTTCAGAGCCCCTTGGATTTGTTGGGGTTCAGGAGAGGGTTCTCTAAGGTTTTCTACTGCTATACCAGAAGATTCTCCCTGTTAAAATGATTTCTCAAGTGTTAGGGTTTTAAATTCTCACGAAAATTTCTGCCATTTCTTGTATGTTTTTCTTCTTTTCAAAAGTTGGTGTTTGTAGATTAGGGTAATTAAGCCATGGTGTTTTAGGGGTCTAGACCTAACTTTATATCTCTCCATCATATTAACTAGAGAATTGAAGAGGAGGGTAGGGATATTGATTTTGAGTTCATGGTGCTTGGCGCCATGGCACAAATGAATGAGCAAGTGGAAAGGAGGCCCTACAATGGTGGCACAATGGCCGTCACAAGTGAAGTATTTTATAATCCAGGCTACAGTTGTTTTCCAGGGTTCAGTAATTGACATTCTTTGGATACCTTTGTTTTAACCCCTAGGACCTGTGACTAGTTGAGGCTGAGGTTCCCCTTCGCGAATAAAGAGTTCTATCATTCTCTGATAAGGAATATTTGTTTCTTCGGCCAAAATGATACCTTCATTTTTAATTCCAGAAATATCAAAGATAGTTTGGGCACTAACCTTGAATTTTCACCCTTGTACTATTGAGTGCCCTTCTATGAAATTTTTGACAAACTCTTTGACTAACTCCATGTTATAACCCTCAAACTTATTGATAAAATCCAACCATCCCACTACATGAAAAATTTATGTAATGTTATGCAAAGCTAGGAGTTTGTCTGCCGAGGTTGGCTCTAATTTCTACTTTGCCCCCATGTCAACTGTCCCACAAATGCCCTTTGAATTGCTCACTGAACTGTATGGCTTAGCTGGAAGAATGAAATGCTAGGTTCATTAGACTACATTACTAGCTGAAACTAATGGAATAGTGAGGTAATCAGCGAGTTATGAATTCGTTATAATCAATGCAGGGAAACAAGGGTGACATGACATATTTTCAAATCATCTTGCCAGCTTGGACTCCCTGCTCATTATTATTTTCTAAATACATGGAACAAGAGCATCGCCACTTTCCTCGTCCGAAATGAAGTAAGCAAGGATTTCTTATTTTGGGAAAAAGGGAAAAATATGTCAATTTATTAAGTCCTAATAACAATTTATTACCTACTTAAGAAAGAGTTTGTACTTACCTCACATCCATAAATCGAATTGAATTTGTTACATTTTTGTTGACTTTAGAAACACATTTATGACTTATGCATCGTTAATGTGAATCTTTTGATGTGATGGCCAATAATGTTTCAGCAATTTTATTGACGAGGTAATGATGTTGATGGGGTGTTTAATTATTATGACTTTTATGTGGTCATAATAATTCTTATTTATTATGATAGAGGGTGGTAGCATAAGGAATTCATTTTAATGAATTCCCTGGTATAGAGGAGTTGGATGGTGGGAGTGATATGAATAGGTATGGCTTAAAAATTCTAGAGTATTTGCAAAGGGCTACTAATTTCCAAAGCATCAGAAAGGGATGCTATTGAAATAAACATAGCATGAACAAGGAAATGAAGTTCTAGATCATTGGTGAGAGATGCCACTGGAATGAAGAAAAAAAGTTGTGGATCATCGTTGAAAGATGCCGCAGGAACGTAGCAATAAAGTTCCAAAGCATTGCTGAAAATGCCATCAGAACACAAGAAAAAAGTTTTAGAGCATCGCTAAAACATGTTGTTGAAACATAGGAACAAAGTTCTGGAGCATTGCTGAAGATGCCACTGGAACACAAGAACAAAATTTTGGCGCATTGCTAAAAGATGTCGTTGGAACATAGGAACAAAGTTCTAGAGCATTGTTGAAAGATGCCTCCAGAACACAGGAACAAAATTTTGGAGCATCACTGAAAGATGCCGCCAGAACACAGGAACAAAGTTCTAGAGCATCGCTGAAAGATATCGTCAGAACACAAGAACAAAGTTTTGGAGCATCGTTGAAAGATGCCGCCAGAACACAAGAACAAAGTTCTAGAGCATCACTGAAAGATGTCATCAAAATATAGGAACAAAGTTTCAGAGCATCGCTGAAAGATGTCATCGGAATGCAGGAACAAAGTTTTGGAGCATCGCTGGAGGATGCTATTGAAATTTAGCATGGATAGGAATGAAGTTCCAGAGCATTGGTGGAGGATGCTACCAAAACTTAGCACAAACAAGAACGAAGTTCTAGAGCATCGGTGGAGGATGCTGGTACCGAAACTTAGCATGATCCTGAGGCAAAATTCCTGCAAAACAATATTAATATTTAGACAGTTAACTTAGATAAGTACACTCCAATTTAGACAAATACTCAAGAATTAACATAATTTTTTTATGTATTGTTGCAAATATGTACTTAATCGGTGTTGTTATTGATGTCAACATATTCTTGTTGCCATTGGTGTCAACAGTATCCTATTCTATTAGAAGATTGGAATGTTGAGGATATTGAGAAAATTAATGAAGCTCAATGTATGTGGACCATATGGCCATGTAGAGGATTGTCTGAAGTAGCTCCATTCAAGATTTGAGAGGTCCGCATGATGATTTGAAGAAGCTATGGCCATCTGGGTACAACTGGGTTTTTCTATGTTCAGAAGAGACAAAGTGACAATAAATTGGTTTGGATTGCTCCGCATTGAAATATTATGATCTGTGAATCTAGAGGCATGTTTGGGAAGTCAGTGTGTATCATCAACTTAAGTGGTTAGTGGTTTGGAGGTCTGCAAGTAATCTTTCTTGTATGACAGTCATGACAAAAAGTGTTCCTAAGGTTTCAGATGAAGATGTAAGTGATTCTGATGATTTGGAGGAGTGCAGATGTTTCTATTGAATTCAATGTGCTTGTGGAGGTCTCTGGATCATGTGACCGCTATGTTGGAGGTCCGCATTGAAGTTTGAGCTTGTTGGTGAAGATTTCCTTCTTGGTGTTGTTGTTCTTCCCAGTCTTGGCCAACCGGATGATTCAAGAGTGTTGCGAATGATCTAAGAGAAATTTTGATAAACTGTGGTGTGTTAATCAAGGAAGATTTGAGTCCTAGTTATGTTTGGCTGACAGCTTAGTGACTCGCATTAAGTCAAATGCTTGTAGTTCTGACCTTGATGTTTATTCCAAGGTTGATGAAGCATATAAAGTCATGTAGTTGAGTTGTTGAAAATTATCCTTGTGCGAAATAATCAAATCCTAAGAAAGGATCAAAGACAGAGCAGAGAAGAAGAGGAGCAGAGGAGCAAGAACAGTAAAGGATGAAGTTATAGTAAAGAAGTATTTGGGAGAAGAGTAGAAGTTTTATGAGCACTCAATGAGACTGAACCAGGCATGAAGAAGATGCTATTTCTCAGTTAATTCTTCCTCTATTAAACATAAATTCTGTAGGCAGTGAACCTCTCTTTGAGTAGTGAGCTCTGGGTAGTGAGTTTGAAAGCAAGTGCCTTCCCCTTTTTAAGTACTTTTAACAGGGTACGAATCTTGTGGGTTAACCCCCACCATGGTTTTTCCCTTAACCAGGTTTCCATGTCAAAAATCTTAGTGTCAATTGTGTTAATTGTGTTTCTGCTCATGTGTTATTGTTCCATGCTTTAATGCTTGCATCATTAATTTGTTTATAAGTTGTGAAAGAAGATTAAAAGGAAGATAAAGTTAATATTATGGGACAATTGATTCACCCCCTCTCGCAGTTGTCTGTCCTAATTCCAACAATTGGTATCAGAGCCAGATCCTCTAAAAGAAGCTTGACCGCTTGAGGAGATCCAAGATGTCAACTTATAAGAAGGAAAGTCTGAGATTTGATGGAAAAAATTACTCTCTTTGGAAGGTACGCATGCAGTGTCATTTGGAATGTATTGGTAATGACTTTTTGATGATAACAAAGAATGAGTATAAGATTCTGAAGAATGGCCCTACTACTCTAGACAAACTCAGGGAAGCTGAATGCAATATTCAAGCTAAAGAAGCATTATTGAGTGCCATGACTGATACAGAATTGGCAAATGTCCTGGATTTGAAAACCGCCCATGAAATCTAGAAAAAGTTGGAAAATCTGTATGAAGGTGACAAATATGTCAAATGTGCTAAGCTACAGAGCCTGAAAGGTAAATATGAAAGGTTGGTAATGAGTGAAGATGAAAACATTACTTCCTACATGCAGAAAGTGAATGAACTTGTGACCGGTATCAGAAATGTTGGAGGAGTATTGGAAGAACCAAAGATTGTTGCCAAAGTGCTCAGATCTTTACCTGTAGCATACAAGCATAAAGTTGCTGCCATTGAAGAAATCAGGACAGTGACAACTGTTACAAGGGATCAATTAGTTGGTAAGCTCTCAGCATTTGAAATGAGTGAGTTTGGTGATTCGCTTCCTAAGTCTGAATCTGCATTTAAGGCCAATGTATATGGAAAACAAAGATATGATCCGAGTGAAATCTCTTCAGGAAGATCAAACAGATTTGCTAAGGCAAGGAAGGATCTTGAAGATGATGAAATTGAGTCTCCTGAACTTGAAGCTCTTATTGCCAAAAGAATGCCAAGAGAATCCGGTAAGTATGAAGAAAAGTTGCCATTGAAATGTTTTGCTTGTAATAAGATTGGTCATTTTGCCTCAAGATGTCTGGAGAGGGTTTCAAAGCCAAACCCTAATAGATGTAAAGGTTAGAAGAAATGCTACTATGTCTAAGAAGCTAGAGAAGATAGAGTCACAGATGATGAATCTAATCATGGAGGTTCCACTGAAGGTGATTAGGTGTTCATTGCTATCAAAGAAGAAGATTCAGTGTCTATTGAATCTGCTAGCTATACAAATGTGGAAAGTGCCTAAGCTGCTTAAGTTGTTGAAAAGGATGAATGGGTGATTGATAGTGGATGTTCTCATCATATGACTAGTGATAAAAGTAAGTTTGTAAGCTTTGAAAAATATGAAGGTGGAATTGTGAAATTTGGAGACAACTCAGCTGGTAGAATCTGTGGCAGAGGATCCATCTCTTTTGATGGTAAGAATAACACTAATGATGTTCTAAATGTGGAAGGACTGAAGCATAATCTTCTCAGTGTTGGACAGTTGGTTGACAAGGGTTATGATCTCTGATTCAAGGATGGAAAATGTAGAATCTTGGAAAGCTCCAGAATTGAAAATGCATCTGGTACTTGAACTAGAGGTAACATCTTTCATTTAAGTAGTTCTGGAAAAAGTTGTTTGATTGCTCAGATAGATCAAAGTTGGTTGTGGCATAGGAGAATGTGTTATGTGAATTTTGATAAAATTGTCAAGATAAGTTCTACTCAGGCTGTGAGAGATCTTCCAAAACTTGTGAAACCTAATAACATGTGCAGAGAGTGTCAATTGGGTAAGCAAAACAAAACTTCATTCAAAAGTAAAGAACAATTTTCAAGTGGACGGTTGGAACTTGTGCATACTGATCTATGTGGTCCTGCTAGAATCAAGAGTGTGCAAGGAGACAGATATTTCATGTTGCTGATTGATGATTACTTTTGGATGATGTGGGTAATTTCTTATAAGAAAAATTAGAAGCTCTTGACAAATTCAAGGTGTTCAAAGTTATGGTGGAAAATGAGATTGGTGTGAATATAAAGTGTCTGAGATCTGACAGAGGTGGAGAATTTACCTCCGGTGAGTTTGATTCATTTTGTGAAAAGCATGGAATAAAAAGACAATTATCTGCTCCAAGGACTCGTCAACAAAATGGAGTTGTGGAAAGAAAGAACTGGACCATCAAGAAGTTGCCAGGACTATGATGATGGAAACAAATGTTTCTCAAGTTTATTGGAGAGAAGCTGTGAGTACTATTCTCTACACTCTTAACCAGGTGCAGGTCAAAGGCAATTCTGGTAAGACACCTTATGAACTATGGTTTGGTCATCCTCCTACTATGAGATATTTCAGAGTTTTTGGTAGTAAATGTTATATCAAAAGAGATGAGGATCTAGGCAAGTTTGAAGAAAGAAGTGATGAAGGAATATTTTTGGGTTACTCTACTCAAAGCAAGGCATGCAGGTGCTTTAACAAAAGATTGAAAAAGATAGTTGAAAGTGCAAATGTTAGAGTTGATGAGAGTAAAGAAGGTCATTCCAGGTCTTGCGGATATGATTCAGATGATCAAGATGAAAATCAAAGTCAAGGAAGACAAGCTCAAACCCAGATTCAGATCTAGATTGATCTAGAAAATCCAGTGACTCAAGAGGATAGTGTAGAAGTTGAGGAAGAAACTCAATAAATAGAAGTTCAAGAAAATCCCAAAACTCCAAGGTATGTAAGGATGAATCATCCTTAAAATTAGATCATAGGATATAGAAATAAAGGTGTTTGAACTAGGAGAAGAATTATTGAAGATCAAGAAGATATTTCTTTGACTTCAAAGATTGAGCCAAAATCAGTAAGTGAAGCTTGCAATGATGAAAACTAGATAAAAGCAATGGAAGAAGATTTAATGCAAATTGAAAAGAATCACACTTGGGATCTTGTTTCTAGACCAGAGGACAAAAATGTGATTGGAACTAAATGGGTCTTCCGAAATAAACTAAATGAAGATGGTGAAGTTGTAAGAAACAAAGCAAGGTTGGTATGCAAAGGATATTCTCAAGTGGAAGGAGTTGATTTTGAAGAAACTTTTGCTCTGGTAGAAAGAATAGAAGCAGTCAAATTATTTCTTGCATTTGTTGCTTTCAAAGATTTCAAGGTATACCAGATAGATGTCAAGTCAACATTCCTGAATTGAGAGCCAGAAGAAGAAGTCTACATTGAGCAACCAGAAGGATTCCAGTTGTCTGATCAAGAAGATATGGTCTGCAGACTGAGAAAAGATTTGTATGGACTTAAACAAGCCCCAAGAGCCTAGTATGCAAGATTGGATAAGTATCTACTAAAGATAGGATTTAGCAAAGGCACTGCTGATAGTAATCTTTATTTCAAGATTGATCATGAGAACATATTAATTGTTGAGGTATTTGTTGATGATATCATTTTTAGTGGAAATAGAAGCATGTGTAAGAAATTTGTTGATCAAATGTAAAGTGAATTTGAAATGTCCATGTTTGGTGAGATGAATTTCTTCTTAGGTCTGCAAATCACTTAGTTAGATAAAGGTATCTTCATATCTCAGTCTAAATATGTGAGAGAATTGTTGAAAAAGTTTGGAATGGAGGACTCAAAACCAGTAAATACTCCTATGGTAACCGGATGCAAGTTGAGTAAAGATGATAATTCACCTAAGGCAGATCAGAAAAGGTATAGATCAATGATTGGGGGACTACTCTATCTGACTCAGACCAAACCTGATATCATGAATGTAATTGGACGTGTTGCTAGATTTCAAGCTAATCCTAGAGAATCCCATGTAGTAGCAGTCAAGAGAATTTTCAAATATCTTAAAGGGACACTTGACTATGGCTTGTGGTATCCAAAGGACAATGACTTCACTCTTCATGCATATACTAATGCTGATTGGGTAGGAGATGTGGATGACAAGAAAAGTACTAGTGGTGGTGCATTCTTCTTGGGAAGAAGATTAGTTTCTTGGTTGAGCAAAAAGAAAGAGGCAATATCTCTATCTACTACAGAGGCATAGTACATAGCAGCAGCAAGCAATTGCACTCAAGTTTTGTGGATTAAGCAAATGTTGAAGGATATCATAGTGGTATTTGAGGAGATGGTTACAATCTTATGTGATAATTCAAGTGCAATAAACATCTCCAAGAATCCGATGTTGCATTCAAAAACAAAACACATATCCATCAAGTTTCATTTCTTGAGAGAAAAAGTAAGTGAGAATGAAGTCAAAATGGAGTTTGTTTCTTCAAAGGATCAGATTGCGAATATCTTCACTAAGCCTCTTCCCAAGGATACTTTTGAGTATCTCAAAGAGAAGCTAGGGTTTATTACCCCTCCTGATCAAAATTAAGATGCACTAGAGTGCACCAGTCTGGTGGAATTCATAGTCATATCTTGTGATCCAGATTGATGTTAAGGAGGTACTACTCAGGGGGAGTAGTTAGCATGCAAGTTTTGAGATTGATCTGAATCAAAAAGAAGGAGAAAAGATTGCAAATATGTGCCCCCTTTGCCATTGATGTCAAAGGGGGAGAGAAGTCATGTGAAAAACTAGTTGCTAATGAAAGAGGGAGCAGTGAAGATAGTGGTTGCAGAAGTGATAAGAGAAAGGGGGAGAAATTCTTGTCTTGATGGTTGAATCAGTTTTTCACATCATATGTTGCCATCAATGACAAAGGGGGGGATTGTTGCAAATATGTGCTTAATCGGTGTTGTCATTGATGTCAACATATTCTTGTTGCCATTGGTATCAACTGTATCCTATTCTGTTAGAAGACTGGAATGTTGAGGATATTGAGAAAATTAATGAAGTTAATGTATGCGGACAATATGGCTATGTAGAGGATTGTCTAAAGTGGCTCCACTCAAGATTTGAGAGGTCCGCATGATGATTTGAAGAAGCTATGGCCATCTAGGTACAATTGGGTTTTGCTATGTTCAAAAGAGACAGAGTGACAGTAAAGTGGTCCAGATTGCTCTACAGATCTAGAGGCATGTTTGGGAAGTCAGTGTGTATCATCAACTCAAGTAGTTAGTGGTTTGTAGGTCCGCAAGCAATCTTTCTTGTATGATAGTCATGACAGACAGTGTTCTTGAGGTTCCAGATGAAGATGCAAGTGATTCTAATGATTTAGAGGAGTGTGGATGTTTCTGTTGAATTCAATGTGCTTGTGGAGGTCTCTGGATCTTCTAACTGCTATGTTGGAGGTCCGCATTGAAGTTTGAGCTTGTTGGTGAAGATTTCCTTATTGGTGTTGTTGTTATTCCCAGTCTTGGCCGACCGGATGATTCAAGAGTGTTGTGGATGATCTAAGAGTAATTTCGATAGAGCGTGGTGTGTTGATCAAGGAAGCTTTGAGTCCCAATTATGTTTGGCTAATAGTTTAGTGACTCGCATTAAGTCAAATACTTGTAGTGCTGACCTTGATGTTTATTCCAAGGTTGATGAAGCATATAAAGGCATGTAGTTGAGTTGTTGAAAATCATCCTTGTGTGAAATAATCAAATCCCAAGAAAGGATTAGAGGCAGAGCAAAGAAGAAGAGGAGCAGAGGAGCAATAACAATAAAGGATGAAGTGATAGTAAAGATGTATTTGGGAGAAGAGCAGAAGTTTTATGAGCACTCAATGAGACTGAACCAGGCATGAAGAAGATGCTATTTCTCAGTTAATTCTTCCTATATTAAACATAAATTTTGTAGGCAGTGAGCCTCTCTTTGAGTAGTGAGCTCTGGGCAGTGAGCCTGAAGGTAAATGCCTTCCCCTTTTTAAGTACTTTTAACAAGGTATGAATCTTATGGGTTAACCCCCATTGTGGTTTTTCCCTTAACCAGGTTTCCATGTCAAAAATCTTGGTGTCGAGTGTGTTAATTATGTTTCTTCTCATGTGTTATTGTTCCATGCTTTAATGCTTGCATCATTAATCTATTTATAAGTTGTGAAAGAAGATTAAGAGGAAGATAAAGTTAATATTATGGGACAACTGATTCACCCCCCCTCTCAGTTGTCTATCCTAATTCCAACATGTATCCCCTGCCAAGGTAGAGTTGATACATTGGTCCTCTCCTTGCATCTCTACCATCTTTGTAAATTCTTCTTTGTTTATAGGTTTGTGGTAAATCTGCAATCTATGACCATTGACTAGAAGTGTTCGAGTGTAACCATCTATGGGTTTAAGTTACACTTCTCCATTTTGAAACACTTCAAAATTTTCATATGGTCCCAACCAATGAGTCTGAAGTTTACCTTTTTGATCTTTATATCTCGAGTCAACTAGCAATGTCCAATCACCACTATGGAATTTCCTTTCTATTATATTCTTATCATGTGAAGCCTTTCACTGTTGTTGAACTAGCTCGGTCTAGTGAATGGATTCAAGGCGAAGTTCATCAAGTTCACTAAGTTGTAGGACTTGTTCAAACTAGGCTCGATCAGGGTCCAAACCTACTTCCATTGTTGTCCTCAGCATTTCTAATTTGAATTAAATGGGTAGAAGAGGTTTCTTTCAAAAAATTAACGGTGGTCGATTTCCAAGTGGTGTTATAAGCCCAAACTACCTCGTGTAGTTTCCTAGCCCAATCTTTCCTTCTTGATGAAACTTTTTTTCTCAGGATATTTTCAATTTCTCTATTCGTCACTTCCACCAAACCATTTGCTTGTGGGTGGTAAGGGGATGATTTCTTATGACTTACTTAGAAATGGTCAGTCAATGCCAATAGAACTTTAGACATAAATCATGGTCCTTGATCTATGACAATGGATCTGGGAGCTCAAAATTTAAGGAAGATTTTGTTATAAAGGAAATATACTACTTGTTCTTCCCTAGCAACTTTTGGTGCTTGAACTTCTGCCCATTTGGTTAGGTAGTTAGTACAGATCAGGATGTATTCTTTCCTTTGTGAAGGAGGATCTATGGGCCCTATAAAGTCTAGTCCCCATTTTTAAAAAGGTTCTAAAACCATTTGTGGTTAAACAGGCATCTTGCTAGATGTTGTAGGTCTCCTTACTCTTTGACATTCATCACAATCGCAGACATATTTTTTAACATCTTTGTGCATGGAGGGCCAATAGTATCATGCACCTAAGATTTTATGGGAAGTCCTTTTTGCTGAATAATGTCCTCTGAAGGGGTCATCATGGCACACTCTTAGTATACTATATGTTTCATTTGATCTGACGCAACGACATAAAACAAGATCAGGCCCACTCTTGAACAACATATCGTTGATCCATTTGAACTAGGCACTTTCTTTGATGAGGCATTGCTTCTATTTTGATGTAAAATCTAGCAAAAACTTAGAGGTGGCTAAATAGTTGGCTATGTCTACAAACCAGACATTTTAATGGAGATGGTGAATAAGTTTTCATCTGGAAATTCATCTTAAATATGGGTACATTCTCCATTGTCTTGTTTAATCCTAGATATAAAGTTGGCTACCATGTTAAACTTCCTATGTTTGCTAATGATAGTTACATTGAACTCTTGGAGAAGCAATAACCATCTGATTATTCTTCCATTCGCTGCAGGTTTGTTCATTAGGTACGTAATAGTTGAATGGTCTGTAAAAATAGTTACCTTATATCCTGTAATGTAATGTCAAAATTTTTTGATTGTATGAACCACAGCTAAGAATTCTTTCTTCATAGTGGTGTAGTTCCTTTCGATGGGAATCAAATTCTTACTTATGAAATATATAGCATACTTCCCTCCATTTTCATCTTCCTTGCCTAAAACTACCCCAATTGCATCATTGGAAGCATCTACGTAAATATGGAAGGGAAGGTTCCAGTTAGGTCCTCGTAATACTAGAGTGAAAGTGAGTTTTTCTTTAACGATGTCGAAGGATGTTTGACATTCCGTGGTCCAAGCAAACTCTACATCCTTTTGAAGGAGGGAGAACATAGGAGCTACAATTTTATTGAAGTTTTCTATGAACCTTCAATAGTATCTAGCATGACCTAAGAAACTTCTGACGTTAGTTTGGTTTTTCGAGGTCTCTAGCTATTGTATCACTTCAATTTTCTTAGGATCTACCTTTATCCCCTTATAGCTAAGATGTGATATCCCAGCATTATCCCTTGTTCTACCATTATTAAACACTTCTCATGACTCAGGGATAATTGATGGTCTTCACATCGCTGCAATATTTTGTCTAAGTTTGTAAGTGCTTTTTCAAAAGTGGAGCCATATACCGTGAAGTCATCCATGTAGACTTCTACACAATCATTTACATGTTTAGCAAAGATTGCCAAAACAACCCTCTGAAATATTACAGGGGCATTACATAATCCAAAGGGGAGGACTTGATATGCGAACATTCCCTAAGGATAGGTTAAAGTCATTTTGTCTTGGTCCTCTACTGCTACTTGTATTTGATTATATCCACTGAACCTGTCCAGAAATGAGAAACACTTTATCCCTGCTAAGTTATCCAAGACTTGGTCTATGAAGGGTAGTGCAAAGTAGTCCCTATAGGTTGCTTTATTAAGTTCTCTATAATCTACACACTCTCTATTTACCATTTTTCTTTGGAACAACCACCAAAGGCAAGACCCTCTTGTTGTTAGAGATAGGATAGATGAATCCCACTTGTAGGAGTTTTTTAATTTCTATTTTGATGATATCTCTGAGAGAAGGGTTAAGTCTACGTTGTGGCTAACAAACTGGTCTAACATCTTTAGTATAGATGTGGTGAGTATAGACACTAGGATGTATTCCTCTCATATCTGTGTAGTCCCAAGCAAAAGTTTTGGATCTATTCACTAATATGTCAAATAGCTTGAGCTCATCTATTTTTGTTAACCAAGTATTGATGTTCAATTTTTTTCCTAGTAATAACATGATAGTTTTAGTTTCTAGGTGGTTGGAGGTGATAGTGTGAACTTCTCTTGTTAATGTGTTGAGGGGACAACTATGTGGTATGATACTATGGAATCTGGTGATGTCCTCAAAGAAGTGATATGTATTTGTATGATATTAACCAGAGGATAAGGAAGCGTTGTGAAGGGTGTCTGGTTGTTGTCGTGTGCATGTGTCATGTGTCCTACTATTTCCTCAACTTCTAACAGTTCTTCATCTCTCGAATCTATAGTGATACTTCGCATGTCATTTTCTAATTCTTCCTCATGTTGTTTAATGGCTACCATTGAGAGTGAGGCCATATTTTCCTGTATGTTAGGGAAATTTGATTCATCAACCCAAACTCGCTTGTTCATAGTAAGTTGAGCAGGAGGATACAAGGACAAGTGTTTGTTGTTAAGGTTATTTGAAATTGTCTTTCCTCCTACTCTATAATTAATTTTGGTTGCAACAGTTTCCAACCAAGGTCTTCCTAATATCAATGGATAACTATCCCTGGGAGTGTGGGACTGAATTACCTGGAAGTCCACTGGATATTCCCAATTTTCAATTTTGACAAGGATAGTTTCCAGGACACCTTTGGGAATAGCTATAGGTTGGTTTGCTATTTGCAAAATGGTCATTGTAGGGTGTAAATCTATAAGCCCCAATTTTTCCATGACGTTAATCACTTCCCTTAAGTCTACTAGTGCATTGGGTATTTCTACCTCATTGATTATCACCATTATGACTGGGCTACTTGGGACACCATATTTTGGGGGAGAGATTTCTCTATCTAGAAGGTTAGCCAAATATTCATTGATTTGCACCATGTTAATTTGTTTCTTCTTCCTCCCTAGTGTTTTTATGCACAACTATTTAGCTAATTGGTTGAGTTCTGGAATCTCTTTGATTGCTTGTAATAATGGTATCTCAATGTGGAGCCATTTAATTTTTTGTATTAAAGTAGTTTTAGTTGGCAAGGTTGTTTCTAGAGGATTTTTCGGAGAGGTTTCCTTAAGGCACTCTAGAAAATGTGCTTGATTTCTCCTCTTTTAGTTGGGGTAATTCTATGGAAGGCATGGTGAATGTTTATTGCCAGTTTCCTCCAGTGGTAATTCTAGAGATGTATGTAGAGGTCGTTGAGAGGATGACAAAGGCACTTCAGGGGAATATTCCTAGATTCTCGTAGGCGTATCTTGGTCACTTCCTGTGGTTTATTTTGAAGGTATGGGAGTCATTTCCCTTCAGTGGGCATCTCACTTTGGTCTTCCATGATTTCAACAATGGTAGGCTGTTGTAGCATTTTTCATGACCTCAACTATAAGTTCCCACAATAAATAGCATTAACCCCAACCATGTTCTCCTTCTCAGTGGAGTACATTGGTATAGTTTGATGGTTATTCATTGGATTAGCAATAAGTTGTGATGGTAGTTAGGGTTGATTGACCTGCTTGTTTTGTTGAGTATTTTTGGGAGCTAGCAGGAGATTCTGTTGTGGGTTTGGCATTCACTGTGGACCATGATAGAATTGGTTTGAAGGTTGATTCCATTAAGGAGCAAGATTTTGAGGGTACGATTGTTGCTGAGTTTGATTTACCCATTGAGGATTTGTCAAAGACTGGTTTGTCTACTCAGGGGGTCCCCAAGGATAAGGTCCCCAATTAGGTGGTGCTGGAGGCCAAGGTGTTTCCCACTGATTGTTATTCCCATTATTTTGAGGGCGCTAAGATGAGTTTGATTTTTGACCATAGGAGAAATTCCCTCCTGGTCTTTGGCCCATATAATTGACTTCTTCCTATGTATGAGATGACCTTTTCTTTGAGTTTTTAATTGCATTGAGTATCTCACACTGTTCGGTGGCATGATTTTTCTCACAAATCTAACAACTGTCAGCTTTATTCATAGGACATTCCCTTAGCAGATGTTTATTTCGACATCTGGGGTAGTAGATGGATAAGGTTTTAGGATTGCATGTCTTGGCTTGTATTCCATCCAGGGTGGTGTTCAACTGAACAAGGATATCAGTTTTCAGGTTTGCTATTTACTCTCGCAGTTGGCCAATTTCATTTGATCCTCTCAATAGGCTAGATTTACAGATTCCTCCACAAGTTTGAGAAAGATTTCTGCACAACTCAGAGATGTCCCCAAGGTCATGTTGGGATACATATCCATTTCCCATCAAGTCTAAGCTTCTTCTTCGAGCGTCCTCATCAAGACCCTTGAGGAATATGGTCTTCAAGATTTTTGGGCTCATTGTTTCTTCTCCGCATCGTTTTAGTAGAAAGATGAACCTATCCAAAAAGTCATCTAGGATTTCATCTTCTTTTTGTCTCGATTTAAACAGTTCTTCCTTCCTGTCGCTGACCCTACAGTAGTTCTAATATTTGTCCAAAAAGATAATTTCCATATCGTCCCAAGTGGTTATTGATAGGCTGTTGTAAGGTCCTAACACTTTAGATGAAAATTATCAGTTTATCGACCGGGGTAGTGTCCAAGGCTGTCTACAATAGGGAGTTTGGATATTTAATTGAGAAACAATTTTCTAGATTTGTTAAAAAGTTGAAACAATACATGAAATGAAACAACAATTTTATCCTTCTATAGAAAGCATTCAAATTCTATACTAAGAAACATGAAAACTCTAGACTAGAAAGCATATAAATTCTACACTTAGAAAGAAAATAAATTCTACACTAGAAAGCAAATAAATTCTATGCTAACAATTCACAATTGCAATTTGATAAGCTACAAGCACTCCAAATTCTAACCATTAGAAAATAATAATTCTAACTAAGGCAGATGCGTTGGAAAACTTCCAATGAACACAAAAAGTTCCAAACAATAGTACACAACAATTTAACTTTTACACAACACACCCTGCAAGTTAACGATAAAATCTAAACATAAACTATCTTCAATTGAATAAAAACATCCAAAGAAATGAAAATACTTATCTATCCTACTGTCCTGCGAGTGGCCAGCTCATGGGAGAAGCTTGTCTTAATTCAAATCACCTTCAATCACTTCAATGGCACATGAGAACTCCATTCACATCTTCATATTTTTTTTTAAAGAAACTAAAACTCAAAATATCATTTCCATTCATAAAAATTGCAAGTACACAGATTTGATGATTTTGAGAACCAAAAGATTGATTTTCATTCATCCATATGTCTATTTGCATCCATATTTTGAGCAACAACAAAAACTAAACTACTTCAAAAACTGCTAAACTTCTGATGGCGGGAAAATGCCAGTTGAAGAAGTCTTATAACTAAAAAACAAGATCTTAACTACTGTTGTCTTTTAAACATAAAACAGACTCCGCGTGGAGTCATAATATCTTTTGGGTAACCATAGAAATAGCAGAATAAAACAAAGTCTTCATTAAATGCAAGCCTAAAATTTCTAGTGCCCCCAACTTCCGGCGCACTCGTCCACAGCTGCATAATGTCCACTTCTTAGGCAATGCATTAACTTACATAGTTACCCAACTTTTCACGCCATTAAATCAACATTTAAAGTCTAGTTTCAATCAATTTAGGAAATCAGGATTTGTACAATATTTTATTAAAAATTGATAAATATTGCTTATAAAAAATAAATAGATTGGCAAGGCTAGGGAATTGGGTAGTGCAAAAAGGCTATTTGATCCATTAAAGAAATGAGGTTATTTATACCTCATCATTCCTCCCCTTCCTAACCTTGAGCAGGTCCTCCTACTCGATGATATACCCTTTGTCTCTCAGCTTCCCTTTTCCTATTCAACTCATCAAACTTTGAGCTCAATTCATATACCTCATCTGCTTCTTCATCAATATGGTTAGGGACCTTTAGAAAACCTTTGTGAAGTCTGACTCTCAACTGCCAGGTATGTAAGTCCCTTAGTTCTGGCTCTATAACTAAGACTGTAGGAAGTGGATGTAAAATTAGAGGTGGTCTGTATCTCATTCCTATCCATTTAGTTTTTAGTTGCTGAAGAATTTATATCAATGCCTCTGCTCTTTTATATGACCATTTGAGGTTAGTGGGGGAAATCATTTCTCTTCTTTTTAAATACATAGGCAAGGGGGTATACCTTTACTCAAGCATTCCAAGATTTGTCAATTAACTGTGGTCCATTGATCTTAAAATCTTCATAACAGATCCTAATGCTTTCATTGTATTTTTGTTCTATCTGTTCATAACTGTTGACTCTCCTGAACTAATTTTTGAAAGCAAAAGGTTTTTGATTGGGATACCTCATGTGCAGTCCTATATTTCTCTCTGCATGAAGATATTCCCTAGTTCTGTCCTACCACTAAATCTAATTTTGTATATTTGACAGAAATGCCCTTAACTGGACTTCCACAACAAACAAATTGATGAAGAAATCACTATGCTTCTCAAGAAATAAATTATGAATGAAGAACTCACATAATAAATTCTTTTGTGTAGGAGTTGCTTCTTTAAATGCCTCAAGGAATTACTGGTCATCAGGGTCATGTGGCAAATTGCAAGAGATTTTCAAGAGCTTACATCTTAATAATTGTTCGTTAATGAACATTGAATATAGTTTGGATAGTTTCCTACAGGCCAGCAATAGCTCTCCAATCTGACATGCATCCATTTTGGCCTAATATAATCTATCATAAGATTCCTTCAACAATACTATTTCTTTCTTTAATCTAGCATTTTCATCTCTATCTTGCCTTAAGAAGTAGCATTGTTCCATTCATTTGGTTAGCAAGGGGGGAATGTGAACCTAAAACCATTCCATCTTAGTAGGTTCGGTTTGAACCTCTTTTGATTCCATAGTTGGTTTAACATTAATTTCTTGTAAGTCTTACTCCAGTTCCACAGTTTTGCTTATGGCCTTATTCAATTCAAGTTTCTATTTATCTTGCTCTTCTGCAAATGTCTTAAGGTATTGTTCTAAGTTGAAGGTGATTCTTGATCTGTCAATCTTTTTCAGCTAAACTTTACAGACAGTGCTTATCCCTTTGCTGCAATTGGGATTGCAGCTCTCTAATGGTCTGGTCCTTTTGTTCAAGAACCTCTTTTTGTTCTTCTATCTCCTGTTGTTATCTATTCAACTGTTGTTCATTCAATTGTATTTGATTCCTCAACTGCATAATTTATGTGTTTAATCTCTTTGTCTATGGTGTCATAGTTTCACCTCTATATCCTCTACATCTATAGAGAAGGGAGTAATAAAAACTTTTGCTTCATTGCCAGATATATGTTCATTAATTGCCTCAGATGGGCCTTGTTCTATATTATCCACATTATTTAAGGGAGACAATTGTCTCTCCTTATGTACTGCATCAACTTCCTAAATATTTTCTGGCTGCTGGAATGAAGAAGTTGTTTCAATAGTCTCAAATTCTTGAACCTCTTCTTCTTCGACTAAGACATAATTAGGCATCTGATCACTGGTTTTCTCTTGTCCTATTTCTCCTTTTTCCTTAGGGTCCTCTTTAGATGGGCTAATTGAGGGTTTAGATGTAGGGGGTTTATTACTTTCCATAGTCTAAGTTATATCTGCACAAGTTTGGGATACATTTTCATCAGGCCAAGTCACTTTTTCACTGGGTTGCCTTTCCTTTCTCTTTTTCTTGGGAACAGGGGGTAATTCATAGGCAATAGCACAACTAGGCTCATCAGCTAACAGTTTACTTCTTCTCAAAGGGGTAGATCTTTGCAGTTTTGTTTTGAGCCTCTTTTCCTTTTTACGAGGCCGAGTACCTTCCTCCTCTGAGTCTACTAAATCTACATTTTCTTGTTTTTCTGGGGTTTCAAGTACATTTTGTGATTTGGGCCTTTCTTCATGGTTTGGAGGGTTCAAAGGATTTTTTGGCGCTTCACCACCAGGAGCTTGTCTATCATCATGGGGTGCAGGGGAGAGTTCTCTTATATTTTGGTCTGCCCTACCAAATGATTCACCTACCTCAAATTGTCTCAGAGGTTCAGGGGTTTCAAATTTTTGTAGAAATTTTTGCCATTTCTCATCTGGTTTCCTTTTTCTATGAAAATGATATTTGCAGACTAAATGTATAAGCCCGTGATGCTTTAAATGCCCAGACCCAATTTTGAAACATTCTATCATGCAGATAAGGGAATCATGAAGGAATGCAGGTATGTTAATTCTCAGTTCAGGATTTTCTAGACCATGATGCAAATGAATGAGCAGTCGAAAAGTAGGACCAACTACTGTGGAACATTGTCTTTCATAGGTGAAATACTTAATAATCCATGTGACTTCCATTTTCCATGGTTCTGCAATGGACATTCTCTGAAATCCCTTATTTTGCCCTCAAGTACTGACAACTAATAATGGGTGAGGTTCCCTTCCTGCACAAAAAGCTCTATCATTTTATGATAGGAAATATTGGTAGTTTCAGACAAATTAATTCCTTTATTTCCAATACCAGATAATTTGGAGATGATTCAAGGACTTACCTTAAATTTCCTTCCACACACAATTGACTACCCATCTGTAAAGTTCTCAATGAATTCCTTGACTAGTTGTGCATGATGTCCTTCGAATTTCTTTATGAAGTCTAGCCACCTTACTTTTTGAAACAGTTCTGAAATATTCCCCAATACTAGCAGTTTATTCAGTGAAACTAGCTCAGACTTGTGTTTGGCTCCTCCCATATTGCTCAAAGACTACTGAAATATCACGGCACCCACTGTGGTAAAACTGCTTATGAAACTGATAGGAAGATTAAAGGAAATGCAGGTTTCGAGGACACTTGGGCTTTGGTAATGTTAGTTTAGAATATTTGGCTTTTCAGTAGTTAATTATTACTTTGCATGGGATAGAGTGAACGAGCCGCCACCTCCTCTAATGAAGGAACAATTTACATGTTTGCTAAATTTGGAAAGACAGGGGTTTGTGCCAACTTATCTATCTTTACTTACAATAATTGATCTATTAAAAATAAAAAAATGTACGTACCTTCCATCTCGTTATTGACTTGAAAGTCGCTTGTCTTTACTGACGTAATAGCATCCTAGGTGGCAATACTAACTGGTTTGAATGGAATGAATTTTATTATGATGTGATAATGGGGTGGCTAAATTTTATTATGACGAAAGGTTGTCATAATAATATTTATTTATTTATGGTTGTAAGTGTCAAACTCATGATGGCTTTCGCAGTGGATTGCAGGATGAATGGTGTGTTTTCAAATAATAGGAACATTTACAGGGATGTCAATTGCAAGTTTACAATGATGGAAGAAGATATTGGCGGGATGGATATGGGGAGTGCAACAAAGTTCTGGAGCATCGTTGAAAGATGCAGCCGGAGTGCATGAACAAAGTTTCGGAGCATCGCTAAAAGATGCAGTCGGAATGCAAGAACAAAGTTTCAGAGCATCACTAAAAGATGCAGCCGAAATATAGGAACAAAGTTCTGGAACATCGCTGGAAGATGCAACTAGAATGCAGGAACAAAGTTTCGGAGCATCACTAAGAGATGCAGCCAGAATGCAGGAACAAAGTTCTGGAGCATCGCTGAAAGATGCAGCTGAAATATAGGAACAAAGTTCTGGAGCATCGCTGAAAGATGCAGCCAGAATACATGAACAAAGTTTTGGAGCATCACTGAAAGATGCAGCCAGAATACAGGAACAAAGTTCTAGAGCATCACTGAAAGATGCAACTAGAATGCAGGAACAAAATTTCAGAGCATTGCTGAAAGATGCAACCAAAATGCAGGAACAAAGTTCTAGAGCATTGTTGAAAGATGCAGCCGAAATGCAGGAACAAAGTTCCAGAGCATCACTGAAAGTTGCAGCTGGAATGCAAGAACAAAGTTCCAGAGCATTGTTGAAAGATGCAGCTAGAATACATGAACAAAGTTCTGAAGCATCGCTAAAAGATGTAGCCAGAATACAGGAACAAAGTTTTGGAGCATCACTGAAAGATGCAGCTGGAATGTAGGAACAAAGTTCTGGAGCATCACTGAAAGATGCAGTCGGAATGTAGTAACAAAGTTCCACAGCATTGCTGAAAGATGCAGTCGGAATGTAGTAACAAAGTTCCACAGCATTGCTGAAAGATGCAGCCAGAATATAGGAACAAAGTTCCAAAGCATCGTTGAAAGATGTAGCCAGAATACAAGAACAAAGTTTTAAAGCATCGCTGAAAGATGCAACCGGAATGCAGGAACAAAGTTCCAGAGCATCGCTGAGAGATGTAGCCAGAATACAGGAACAAAGTTCTGGAGCATTGCTAACAAATGTAGTCAGAATGCAGGAACAAAGTTCTGGAGCATCGTTGAAAGATATAGCCGAAATACAGGAATAAAGTGAGGGTATGGATCTTATTTAGACAACAAGTTCTGGAACATCCCTGGAAGATGGACCGAAATTTGTAATACTTCTTAACAAACGATACCCTACAAAATAGAGATGAAATTTAGGCAAGTACTAAGAAGAAAATATGAAGAATTGTTCCTAAATGCATATACACACATTCAAACATGAAATGTTTTTTTTTAACTCTAAAAGATATTTATGGTATTTTTTCTGCCAAAGTAGAATCAATACATTGAGTTTCTCCATGCATTTCTACTAGTCGAGTACATTCTTCTTTGTTGACAGGTTTATGGTAGATCTTGATTTGATGTCCATTGACTAAGAGAGTTTGAGAATCACCATCAATGGGTTTGAGTTGTACTGCTCCGTTTGGGAATACCTCAGAAATATCGTATGGACCCAGCCAATGAGTTCTAAGTTTACCTTTCTGGTCCTTGTATCGGGAATCAAATACTAGTGCCCAATCTTTGGAATGGAATTCTCTTTCTTTGATGTGTTTATCATGCCAGGCCTTTCATTGTTGTTGAACTAGCTCAGTTTGATGAATGGCTTCTAAGCAGAGTTCATCTAGTTCACTAAGCTGCAAGACTCTCTCCACCTGAGCTCGATCAAGGTCAAAATCTAGCTCCATTGTTGTTCTAAGCGTTTGGAGTTCAAATTCAATGGGGAGAAAAGGTTTCTTCCCAAAGACCAATTCGTAAGGGGTAAAACTAGTGGTGGATTTCCAAGTTGTATTGTAAGCCCAAACAGCCTCAGGAAATTTCCTGGCCCAATCCTTTCTGCTTGATGAAACTACTTTTGTTAGGATGTTTCCAAGGTCCCTATTAGTGACTTCTACTTGTCCATTTGCTTGTGGGTGATAGGGTGACGACTTTTATGGCTTATCTGGAAATGATTGGTGAAGGAAAATAGAACTTTGGACATAAACTGAGGTCCCTGGTCTGTGACAATGGACCTAGGAGCTTTGAATTTGAGAAAATTTCTGTTATACAAAAAGTCTGCAACTTGTTCTTCTCGAGCAACTTTGAGGGCTTGGACTTCTACCCATTTGGTAAGATAGTCCATGCAGACTAGAATATATTATTTCCCTTGCGAAGGGGGATCTATAGGACCAATGAAATCCAATCCCCACTTTTCAAATGGTTCAAAAACTACCTATGGTTGCAGAGGCATTTCATTGGATGTTGTAGGTTTTCCCACTCATTGGCATTCATCACAATGGCGAACGTAGTTCTTCACATCCTTGTGCATTGAGGGCCAATAGTATCCTGCACCTAAAATTTTATGGGAAGTTCTTTTGGCAGAGTAGTGTCCACCAAATGGGTCGTCATGGCAAGCTCTAAGGATGTTGTATGTTTCATCTGGTCTGACGCAACATCGTAGGACTAAATCAGGCCATATTAGAATAACATGCCATTAATCCATTTAAAGTGAGCACTTTCCCGAATGAGGAGTTTCTTTTTTTTTTATGTGAAGTCTGGGGGAAGTTTTGAAGTGGCTAAGTAATTGGCAATGTTTGCAAACCAGGGTGCTTTAATGGAGACAACGAATAAATTTTCATCAGGAAATTCATCCTAAACAAGAGTACAATCTCCATCATCTTGCTTTATTCATGATAGAAAATCTACAACTACGTTGAATTTCCCAAGCTTATCCATTATGGTCACATTGAATTCTTGGAGAAGTAATAACCATCTGATTATGCATCCATTCACTGAGGGTTTGTTCATCAGGTATTTGATAGTTGAATGATTTGTGAATACAGTCACTTTGTATCCTGTAATGTAATGCCAGAATTTGTGTATTACATGGACTATTGCTAGAAATTCCTTCTTTGTGGTAGTGTAATATCGTTATATGGGGCTTAGGTTTTTTCTAATGAAGTATATAGTGTATTTTCCTCTGTCCTCATCTTCTTGGCCTAACACTGCTCCAATAGCATCATTGGAAGAATCAGCATATATATAGAAGGGAAGTTTCTAGTTAGGTCCTCGTAACACTGGGGCTGAGACAAGCTTTTCTTTAATGATGTCAAAAGATTTTTGACATTCTTCTGTCCAGGTGAAATCCACATCTTTCTGCAGAAGAGAAAACATGGGAGCTGCAATCTTACTGAAGTTTGCTATGAATCTCTGGTAATAACTAGTGTGTACTAAGAAACTTCTGATATCGGTTCGATTCTTTGGGTTTTCTAGCTTTTGTATCACTTCAATCTTCTTAGGGTCAACCTTTATCCCTTCGACTGAAATATGGTGTCCCAGTACTATACCTTGTTCTACCATTATGAGGCATTTCTCATGGCTTAGAGATAGTTGATGATCTTCACATTGTTGTAACACTCTGTCCAAATTTTTGAGACCTTCATTGAAAGTGGAACCATAGACTGTGAAGTCGTCTATATAGACTTCTACACAGTTGTTTACGAGCTCAACAAAGATAGCCAAAATAGCCCTTTGAAACGTGGCAGGAGCATTACAAAGCCCAAAGGGAAGAACATGATATGTGAATGTTCCCCAAGGATAGGTGAAAGTAGTTTTGTCCTGGTCCTCTATTGCCACTTGTATTTGGTTATATCTGCTAAACTCGTCCAGAAATGAGAAATACTTCCTTCCTGCTAGATTATCCAAAACTTGGTCTATGAAGGGCAGTGAGAAATAATCTTTGTAGGTTGCTTTGTTGAGTTCTCGATAGTCAACGCACACTCTCCATTTCCCATTTTTCTTTGGCACTACCACTAAGGGTGAAACCCATTTGCTATCCAAAATAGGATAAATAAATCCCACTTGTAAGGGTTTCTCAATTTTAATTTTGACAATATCCTTGAGATCCGGATTGAGTCTTCGCTGGGGTTGATGGACTGGTCTAATCTCTTCGGTATAGATGTGATGGGTACAAACACTTGGGTGGATTCCTCTCATATTTGTATAGTCCCAAGAAAAAGCTTTGGACCTGTTCATCAAAACATCAAATAATTTGCACTCATTGGATTCTGTCAACCAACTATTGATATTTAAAGTCTTTCTTGGTAATAAAATGATAGTCTTGGTTCCAAGGAAGTTAGAGGTGACAGTGTGAACTTCTTCCATTAATGTGTTGATAGGACAGCTATGTGGTATGATTCTATAAAGTCTGGCAATATCTGAGAAGAAATTATATGTTTTCAAGATGGTATTTGCCAGGGGAAAGGGTCAAGTTGTTAAGTTGGTATAATCATGTTCTTCGTCGTTAATGTGGATTGGATGTCCTAAAATTTCTTCCACCTCTAAAGCTTCTTCATCTTTTGAGCCTATGGAAAGATCTTGGACGTTGTCAAATTCATCTTCCAATCCTTCACTATGTTGTTTAATAACCACCATGGCAAGTGAAGCTAGATTTTTCTTGCTTATCGGATTCATCTGATTCATCCACCCAAACTTGGTTATATTTTGTAGGTTGAGCAAGGGGTATACACTTAGATGTTTTCTACTGAGACCATGTGAAATGACCATTCCTCCTGCTTTGCAGTCAATCTTGGCTGCGACTGTAGCTAACCAAGGTCTACCTAGTATTACTAGGTAACTATCTTTGGGCATGAGGGACTGAAGAACTTGGAAGTCTATTGGATATTCCCAATCATCAACTTTGACAGGGACATTTTCTAAGACTCCTTTGGGAATAGCTATGGCCTGATTTGCCATTTGTAATATGGTAGTTGTGGGGTGAAGGTCAATGAGTCCAAGTTTTTCCATAACATCCACTGTTATAACGTTAATGGTTGCTCCTAAGTCCACCAATGCATTAGGTATTGCCACTCCATTAATTATTATTGTTATAAGTGGGCTACCTGGGTCACCATATTTTGGAGTTAAGGTTTTCCCAGCTAATAGTTCAGCCAGATATCCATTAATGTGCACCGTATTAATCTATTTTGGTTTCCTTCCTAGTGTTTTAATGCACAATTGTTTAACTAGCTGGTTTAGTTCAAAAATTTCTTTGATCGCTTGTAATAGAGGAATCTTGATATGGAGACGTTTAATTTCTTGTATCAGAGCAGTTTTGTTAGACAATGATACTTCTGGCACATTCTTAAGGGCATTTGATCTGAGACGATCTGGAAAAGGTGCCTGGGTTTTCCTTCTTGACATAGGATTCTTTTCTAGAATAGTTGGTGGTTTCTTAACAACTTCTTCCTGAGATGGTCCTATGATAGGTGTTGAGGTTATCTAGGGTGGTGGTAAGGACAATTCTTCCCAAGTTTTCTTGGAGTCATGTTCTGTAGGTACAAGAGGAGTCTCTAGTTTTGCGTTGAGTCCTTCATCTGGGTCTTCTGTAACTTCAACAATGGTTGGTTGATTAAGTGTTTTTCTCGACCTCAATTGAAGGTTTCCACAATAGATAGCATTGACCCCTGCCATGTTATCCTAATTAGCAGCATACATTGGGGCATTTTGACATGTGTTCTTGAGATTAGGAATAGGTTGTGCTAGCAATGGTGGTTGATTAACTTGTTCACTCTGCTAAGGGTTTTGGGGAGCTATTAGAAGGTTCTATTGTGGATTTGGCATTCGTCTAGGACCATTGTAGAATAGGTTTGGTTGTTGATTCCATTGTGGAGGTTGATTTTGAGGATGCCATTGTTGATTTGGCCATTGGGGGTTTCCCCAAGCTTGGTTCATCCATTCAGGTGGTCCCCAAGGTGGATAAGATCCCCATCTAGGTGGTACTGAAGGCCATGAAGCTGACCACTGAGTATTGTTCCAAGGGTTTAGAGGTTTCCATGTAGGGTTCAAGTTCTGACCATAGGAGAAAATTCCTCTAGGTCTCTGACCCATGAAATTGATTTCTTCCTCAATGTGAGATGGTCATTTTTTAGAAGTCTTGATGGCATTTAGAATCTCACATTGATCAATGGTATGACTCTTTTCACAAATTTGGCAAGTGTCAGCCTTGTCCAAAGGACATTCTCTTAATAGATTCTTGTTTCAACACCTAAGACAATAGATGGATAAGGTCTCAGGGTTACGTGTTTTGGCTTGTATTCCATCCAAGGTAGTGTTTAGTTGAACAAGAATGTCAGTTTTTAGATTTGCTATTTCCTCTCGCAATTTACCTATTTCATTGGAGCTCTGTAGGAGGCTAGATTTTCAGATTCCTCCTCGAGTACGAGAAAATTTTTGACATAACTCAGAGATATCAATAAGTTCAAGTTGGGACACATCTCCTTTTCCCATTAAATATAAGCTTCTCCTTGCATCCTCATCAAGTCCTTTGAGGAATATAGTCTTTAAAATCTCTAGACTTATGGCTTCCTCACCACATCGTCTGGTTAGAAAGATAAACCTATCAAGATAATCTTCCATACTCTCATCCTCTTTTGTCTTAGTTTGAATAGCTCTTCCTTTCTGTCACTAACCCTACAATAACTCTACTATTTTTCTAAGAAAATAGTTTTCATGTCATCCCAGTTAGTTATTGATCCAGAAGCTAGTCCCATAAACCAATGCATTGTAGCGTCTCTTAGAGTGGAGGGAAAAAGGTTTAAGCTTCTGATTGTCATTCTTGTAGTCATATGTTTGACACAAGACTTTGAACTCAAAGAGGAACTGGTCAGGATCTTCAAAAGAAAGTCTCCTGAAAGTCAGCAAGATAGATGGTGAAATGTTTTTCATTGGTGCATCATCATCTTCGTTGAGAGCGATAGGGTAGGTAAAGGTTCGTGTTTCTAGTCTTCTTTCCATATCATCATTATGGAGATTATTAGCCATAATGTCAAAATGAATGTTCTCTTCCTCAAAGACTAGGTTGGTTGGTTGAATAACTATCTCCTCAAAGATTGGGTCAACTAGTGAAACTTCTGGGGTATGATTGGAGGTCTCAGGTTGATCCTACTTGATCAATTTGTAATTTAGTTCTTAAGATGAGACTTCTTCGTCCCTATTTATGGTTGGAATTACTATTGGGGGGTTTTTGGTATAAATCTTCCATGTGGGCCTCATTTTCTAACTATGCAGAAAGAGAGGTTTGGTAACTATTTTTGGGTGTTTACTAGTAGAAATTCCCAAGCATGCCCTAATAACACTTAGAAAATATCACATGTCCCTAGCAATGGCGCCAAAAAGTGAAAGGTTGTTGTAAGGTCCTAACACTTTAGATGAAAATTATCAGTTTATTGACCGGGGTAGTGTCTAAGGCTGTCTGCAATAGGGATTTTGGATATTTCATTAAGAAACAGTTTTCTAGATCTGTTAAAAAGTTGAAATAGTACATGAAATGAAACAACAATTTTATCCTTCTATAGAAAGCATTCAAATTCTATACTAAGAAACATGAAAACTCTAGACTAGAAAGCATATAAATTCTACACTTAGAAAGCAGATAAACTCTACACTAGAAAGCAGATAAATTCTATGCTAACAATTCACAACTACAATTTGCTAAGCTACAAGCACTCTGAATTCTAACCATCAGAAAATAGTAATTCTAACTAAGGCAAATGCACTGGAAAACTTCCAATGAACACAGAAAGTTCCAAACAACAGTACGCAATAGTTTAACTTTTACATAACACACCCTACAAGTTAATGACAGAAGCTAAACATAAACTATCTTCAACTGAATAAAAACATCCATAGAAATGAAAATACTTATCTATCCTACAGTCTTGCGAGTGGCCAGCTCGTGGGAGAAGCTTGTCTTAATTCAACTCACATTCAATTGCTTCAACGACACATGAGAACTCCATTCACATCTTCATATATTTTTTTAAAGAAACTAAAACTCAGAATATCATTTCCATTCATAAAAATTGCAAGTACACAGATCTGATGATTTTTAGAACTAAAAGATTGATTTTCATTCATCCATGGTGTCTATTTGTATCCATATTTTGAGCAATAGCAAAAACTAAACTACTTCAAAAAATCCTAAACTTTTGATGGCCAGAAAATGCTAGTTGAAGAAGTCTTATAACTGAAAAATAGGATCTTAACTACCGCTATCTTTTAAACATAAAACGGACTCCGAGTGGAGTCATAGTGTCTTTTGGGTAACCATAGAAATAGTAGAATAAAACAAAGTCTTCATTAAATGCAAGACTAAAATTTTTGCTGCCCCCAACTTCTGACGCACTCATCCACAGTTGCATAATGTCCACTTCTTAGGCAATGCATTAACCTGCACAATTACCCAACTTTTCATGCCATTAAATCAACATTTAAAAGCTTGTTTCAATCAATTTAGGAAATCAGGATTTGTGCAATATTTTATTAAAAAAAGATAAATATTGCTTATAAAAAATTAATAAATTGGCAAGGCTAGGGAATTGGGTAGTGCAAAAAGGCTATTTGATCCATTAAAGAAATGAGGTTATTTATACCTCATCAGTTATTGATCCTGAAACCAACCCCATGAACCATCTCATTGCAAAGTCTCTCAAGGTAGAGGGAAATAATTTTAGTTTCTGGTTATCTATTTTGTAGTCATATGTCTGACACAAAACTTTAAATTCAAAAAGGAACTAGTCTGGGTCCTCAAAAGATAAACCTCTAAAGGTTGGTAGGATAGAAGGTGATTTTTTTTTCATTGGTGAGTCTTCCTCTTGATTGAGAGAAATAGGATAGGTAAATGTTTGGGCTACGCTCTTGGGATTGGGGTTATCATCATCTTGATTGTTTCCAAGCCTCCTTCCATTTTGGTCATTGAAAGGGTCACTATTGTTATCAGCCATTATATTAGAAGGAATGCTCTCTTCCCTAAGTGTTTGTTGTAGTGGCTGAGTATCTGAGGTATATTGGGAAGTCTCAGGTTGATCCTTATTGATCAGATTGTAGTAAAAAGGTTCTTTAGCTAAGACTTCTACCTCTCTTGATTTGGTTGGGACTACTATTTGAGGGGTTTTTGCTATGAATCTTCTATGTGGACCTCATTTCCTGACCATGCAGAAAAATAAGTTTGATGATTGTTTTTATTTTTACTAACAAGAGGTACCCAAATGTTCTCCTAATAACACTATACATGGTTCCCTAATAACGACACCAAAAAGTGACAGGCCGTCATTAAGACCTAACACTTTAGTTGAAAATGTATTAGTTTTGTCAACCAGGTTGTATCCAAGGCTATATGCAATAGGAGATTGGTTCAGACATCTCAACTTAGCAATGATTTTCTAGATTTTTAGGAAAGCTTTGACAATATAAACTTAAACTAGAAAGCATATAAACCTAATCTACAAAGCATATGAACTTAATCTATAAAGGATATGAACTTAATCTATAAAGCATATGAACTTTTAAACTATGAATTTGAAAGGAAAATTATATTCTAAGAAAGCAGGAAATTCTTCAAATCTGAATTTACACTATCAATTTATATTGAACTCCTAAACGAGGTAGAAGCTCTGAAATTCCTCTTTATATTAGAAAGCAGCTCTGAAATTCCTCTTTATATTAGAAAGAAGCTCTGAAATTCCTCTTTATATTAGAAGGCAGCTTCGAAACTCTGGAAATTATAAGACAACACATAGAACTCCAGAAATTACAACTGAAGATTACACTGTGCTAAAAACACTAAACACAATACCCTGCAGGTTAACATTAACATCATTTTACCTTATCACCATGAAAAAGAGGGTTATAATAGTTTAGAACAGAACAATCACAAGAACATAACATAAATGGTAACAACACATTCACAAAACATCAAAATACTTATCTATGTCTAGTTTCTTCGAGTGGCCAACTCTCCGAAAATCTTTTATTGATTTAAATCACATTCACCGTTAACAGCTTAAATTCCAATTCGCATACACATTACTCAATAACACTACTTGGATGCAGAGCAATTTCTGATTCTATTCATTCATAGCATAATGTTTGAAAAATAGCAAGATGATCTATATCACTACCAAAATCCTAGATACTAGGGCGGCTCATCAATGCCACCGAAAAAGTCTTAAACAAGGTAAAAACAAAAACTAATTGAACTAGCTATCTTTTAAATACAATATAACAGAGGCTCCAAGTGGAGGTTTTAAATGTCTTAAATGCTTAAAATAACAGAAAGATGGATAACTGCTAAGTGGTTGGATGACAATGAAAGATTGAAGTCCTTAATAATGAATCCCCTAAAATGCTAGCAACCTAGTCTTTCAACGCTGCTGAATCCAATTTGTGTTTATGTCTATTCTTCCCACTTCCTCATACTCAAAAACTCATAGAAGGCACACAAATTTTTTCACAAAAAAATGTCAACATTAGTGACAAAATCTAGTTAATTCAAGAATGAAGGTTTGTACAATATTCTTTCAAAATAAGAAAATTATTGCTCCTATGACTAATAAATTGGCACAAGCTTGGCTAGACTAATGGCATAAAAGGGATAATTAGGCTACTATTGTGATGAGGTTATTTGTACCTCATCAATTGTCATTGTTGTTATTTTCCTAGATGCACTTAGGAAATAAGAGCACACAATTATTTTTTATTATTCTCCAATATGAATTGTCCATTCAGGTCAAAAGACCAGCATAGGGGCTTGACCTAAAGGCAAGCTCCCAAATAGCTCCAACAATTTTTTCTTTGTTTTATAGTTGCAAGTATTTTGGGGAGATTCATCTACACAAAGGTTTTTTGGTCTTTCCCTCTTCATTTCTCTCCTTCATTTCTTGTTTTCATCATTTAATTTATTTTTTTCAATGTATTTTTTAATAGATTTTTTTATCTAGAATGTTTTGGGTCCCCTATGTGGTTTTCTATATGTTATGGAGTGAAAGGTGGCCTCGTGCCTTTTTACCTCCTAGTTTAGCTCCTAGGTCCTATTTGCTTCTTTATACATTCTAATTGATCATCCCGAAGGAAATTCCCTGATACCCATGACATTTTGGACCCTTGGGACTTCCTTTTACTTAATCCTGACCTAATTTGGGCCCCTGGACTTGGGTACCAACTGCCCAAGTCTCCCCTGATTGGTCAGTGCTAATTAATGGCATGTCAACTTGGGCCCTTACAAAATGTTCCTCCTTGTCAACTTTTGTGATTTAAATTCGTAAATGCTAGTGGGAAAGCATATATAAGCAAGTTTATGACTTCATTTTAAACCTAGATGGATAACACAAACTTATGATATTGGAGCAAAGATCACTTAAGGCATTCATTATGTTATTGTTGCAGATTTATGTGTGTTTGTATGTTTGTTGCAGATATGGCATCATCCATCTCCTTATGAGTTGAAGAGCTTTCATCCTCCTAAGGACTTCACCTTCAAGGTGAAATCATTGCTATTTGAATCCTTTAAATCATTTCATCATCTGGATTATCTTTAGCCTTTGTCTTACAAGGACATTCATTAAAAATGGTGTTGGGAAAGCTTGAATGCTAACCCAGGATTTGACTGAGGCAAATCCCTAAACACCACAACCCCCAAACCCCTCTCTTGTCATCTTGTGTGCATGTTACAGGTATAGGTTTTGTGAAAATTAGAGCTACAGGAAGGTAGTGCATGAATTATAGTTTTGGGATCCATAAATAGTTCTGGATTATCTCTACAAAGAGACTTGGATGGTTGGTGCCCTAGTCCACAGGGTTGATAGCTTCTGGATCTGGTTTCTGAGCATCATTTGCAGCATCTTCTTAGTTTTGACCTCTGACAAAATCTTACTTCTACACTTGGGTGGTTGCCAAATTTGTCCTCCGACACCTCTACTTTTAGGAGATAGGTTCTGACATCTTACTGATCATCTGTGTAATTTTGGTTTCTGGATTTCTATTGTCAATCATTTGTTTCAAGCTAATTATCTCATTACTAGGGTTTCATTCATACTTAGACTAGGGTTGGATAAAAATCTTGGTTGAATCTCATCTTTCCTTGAAAAACAAGAGCATAAAATCTATAGCTGAGTCCTCTTCCATCTTGTAGTGACTCGAGTTTGGTTTTGTCCTTGAATGTTATAATGAAAGGAGGGTTTGATCAAGTGTACTCACACATTCCATCATCTCTCTTTTTACCATTTAACATTTTTGTGAACCTGTAGTAGCGAACCTTTGCATCTTTTTGAGTGTTGAAATCAGTCTTTGCATCAATTCATATCATATTTATCATTCTACATTGAAAAATCTTGCATAAATTTGAAAAAATTGAAAAAAATAAGCATTCTAGGCTTGCATAAAGGCATAGTTTTGCATTATTTTCATTGCATATCATTAGATACATTTAAAACTCTGATTTCTACATCAAATCTAAGATAAATTATAGCAATTAATCATTTCATGATCTCATACCTTGCATTTGCATATCTCATTTTTAGGGTTTTGTTGAAATTTTATATTTTTCATATAACCTAGTTTTCACAAGAAGCTAGGGTTAGTAGTCAAAATCTTCTTTCAGATTTTTCTACTCCTTTAAACACTCATTCAAATCTGATTTTGAGTTTTAGTGTTGCTTCATTGTGTGCTCTTGCATTTAGATTTCAAATTTTGCAATCACACATTGTGTATTTCCACAAGCATAACTACATTAATCCTTTTGGTTGTCCTATTAGTTTGTGCATTGAGTGTTGTAGGACCTTGCATGATTTGTATAACCCACTACCCTAATAGAAACATCTTTGTAAGAAGAAGCCGTGGATTAATGGGTTCTCGTGCTTTCAATAGAAACGATATGCAAACATCGAAAAATCCATTATACAATCACTTTTAAAAAAGTGAGTCAACATCTCTACAAGATATTATAAATACAATGGAAGAACAAACATTTCATGATGTTGAGGATGTCATTGATGTAGTTTCACATGTGCCTGATGAAAATATTAAGAATTTGGACACACAACTAGCTGAATTCCAAAAAGTTGTAGAAAAGGCACATCTAGCACAAGAAATAATACCTATTGTTGAAGGAATAAGAGAAATATTACAAGAAGGTCAAGAAGGTGTTGATATGCTCCATGGATTATCTCATATAGTGGGACATAACATTATACCAACATCTAGCCTTGTGAATATTATTGAAAATGTATCAACACTGGCATTTATAGCTTCACCAATTTCAGCACCCACACTGACTACTGGAATATCCACTTTTACATCACCAATCCACATGCTTGTAGTAATGCAACCACTACTATGGGTACATCTACTAGAAATAACTACAAGGATGTTACATTTAACTATTAAAACTTTGCACCTGATGTCTCTATACCAATGCATACCTATCTCAACCACCTATCACCTCCACTCATTATCAACTATCTTATAATTTCATGACCACGACATCAAATCCACCTTTCTTAAATTCACAAGCCACATCTTCATCCAATGATACTCTCCTAAACCAACTCTTGCAGAGTATGTCTTCTTTACAACAAAAGTAACAAACTTGACCAATTCTTCTTCTCAACCTACCTTACCAACATATCACGCTCATAGTCCTTTATCTTATGTAATTCTAAGAACTCCAATGCCTAACAAATTTGAGACTCCTTGCTTTGAAAAGTATGGTGGTAAAGGTGATCCTAATACTCATGTGGCAGCATTCACAATGATGTGTAGTGATTTCTTCTTTAATGAGGAATTGTTAGCAAAACTCTTTCCCCAATCTCTCAAAGATACTGCTTTGGAATGGTTTTGCTCTTTACCTCCTAATTCAATCAATTCCTTCTCATAGCTAGTTGATCAATTTTTGCAACATTTCCAAGTAAACATTAGACCTACTATTTCCTTGATTGATTTAGTTCATTGTAAACAAGGGTCGAAAGAGAAATTAATAGAATTCATCAGTTGATATCAAGGTCTCATCTCACAAATACAATATCCGATTAAAGATGAGGATCTTCAGAAGGTATTCATTATGAATCTACAACCGACCATACGTGACAAGATTTTGTTGATGAAGTATAGTTCTTTCCAACATTTATGCACAGCTCTTCGAGATTACCAACTCTCAGCTAGTCAGTATGAGAATCACACCTCATCAAATCCTGTTGGTCAATATGTATCTGGACAATCTCAAAATACATTCAAGAAGAACAACAAGAATTTCATCAAGATCAATGGGCAACATTCAAATAATTTTCACTCACAAGTTTCTAATATTACAAAGCCTCTTTAGGCACCATTTCAATTCAAACAGAAGCAAAGACAATTTACTCCATTATCAGATTCTCTCCATTCGGTAATGACTCAAATAGTAAATAACAATCTTTTGAAGCTTCCTCTTGCTCATCCTTTCTATAGTACTAGGCCACAAGGACCTTCATTAAATGTGTTGACACTTGAAAAATTAGTCCCCAAAATGCCCCATTTTTCCTCCATCTTCCATTTGAATCCCACTTGAATCTATGGCTTATAACCGATCAGAGATATCTTTCATAGATTTTCATGTGTTTGCCATTTGAAAATGCAAGGTAGGAAGCCCAAAAATGCCTAAGTAAAAAATTTTTCAAGTTTTCCCTTGTGTTTTCTCCCTTTATTGAAGGTCAAAGTTTCAGCCTTCCTCCTTCCTTTGTGCTTCCCCTTGTGGCCCCAAAAATTGCCTAAGTGTTGAAATTCTAAGTGTTCGCTGAAGTTTCGAAGGTTAGAGTTCCTCCCTTCCGTCTTCCTAATGGAAAGCATTGCGGAGAAGACTTGAGGGTTGAAGTCTATGCAAAGAGATGAAAAATTATTCTAAGTATGGAGAAATGTTGCGGAGCGTTGGACTTCGAACTTGTGCAGTTCAACCTTCTTCTTTGTTGCGGTGGAGGAAGAAGCCCCGAAGTCTGATAGGTCTAAGTGAAAAATATACTAAGTATCAAGTGTATAGCTGAGGTTAGAGTTTAGGCTTCCTCCATTCGGCCTTCTTCCTTTTTGAAGATGGAAGGAGGAAGGCCTAATGGCTGACCACTGATAGGTAAAATTTCCTAAGGCATTCCACCATTCTACGGTGCCTTTTGGTAGGGCCACAAGTTGGCTTGCAGAATGACGGAAAGAGGACACGTGGCAGTTTTGGAGGGCAGGAGTTGGGGCTTTGGCTCTCCCTCTTCTTCAGGATAAGTGCAAGGCAAAAGGCCCAAAGGCCAAAGTCCACTTAGGGTCTAAAGAAATTCTCTAAGTATAGCGGACTTCGGGAGGTTAGAGTTATGTGTTCTCCCTTCTTCCTTTTGGAAGGTGAAATAGTGAAGGCCCAAGGCCTGAAGTTTAGTAGGGAAAAGGGAGATAAGGAGATTGAAGAAAAGTGACAAAGGTCAGAAGTCTGAGGTCTGAAAGTCTAATTTTTTAGAGGTTGACTTCCTGACCTTCCACGCTCTGCCAACCGCCTGGGAACGTGCCAACTACTTTCAGGGACACCATTAATGTGAAGTGGGTTCCCAAATTCAATGCTTTTAATGTAGTTGGTGGGGTGGTTGAGGATTTTGGTGCTCATTTCATTCTCAGACGTGTATGTGAGGGATATAAAGGCAAGATCTGAACTATTTTCAAGGGTTGGTCATTTTGAGTAAATTTTCTCTCTGCAGGTGTTGTGCGTCCAAGGCAGTTAGGGCTTCATCTATTTTTTTTTCAGTTCTTCAGGAAGCATTCATTAGAAGTGTATGTAAATTGTATTGTAATATTGATATCAATTCATTATTTTTCTCTATTACTATAAGTGTTCTTTTAGGAAATCTCTATTATAGTTAGGGTTTTCCTTTGCCATACTTCGTGGTATGTTGTAAAATATGATTTGAATGAATGTGAAAAATTATTAATCCATTTTCAAGTTTTGTAAATGGTCATTTCATTATTACATATGAAATAATGTTGTATTGTGTTCGATTACTAAGTATTTTCATGGTTTGATATTGGTTTTGTGCATCTGAATAACCATATAGGCATTTGTACACCCCCTTTTAATGTTTTCCTTTGATAAACTTGAGATTCTATAGCCCATTGGATATGCATTGGTCTAAGAGGCTCATGATCATCCACACTTTATTAAAAATCATGACAATACATCACATTTTAATCATAATTGTAGTTATTCCAATATCCTCATTCTGTAGGATTGCTTTTATCAGCTTAATCAGAGGCTTGTGCAGTCAATTTGTCTTGACCTAGTGACAACTTTGGGGTCAAGTGTACATTGGGTATGGTTGTATTTGTTTGTTTGTGCCATATTTAACACCTCTAGGAATATCCCTCCTAGGTCTAGCTAAACCTGAAGTGCAGAGGAGCCTACCCACTCCTGTAGGTTGTCCAAAATCACCTAGAACTTGTTGATGAACCTCTTTTAGTCACCTCGATGATGCCCCTAGCCTAGGTGATTATAAAATGTTTTAGGGTTTTGGGTTGTAGTTATTTTGAGAGTCAACATTTTTGCCATCATTGCTGGGGAAAGTTTATTTCTAGTCGAGTTGTTACAACCTATTAAATTATTGAAAAATCTAAGTAGTTCTTCCCAACAGGGAAGTGGCGACTCTGTTAGTCAAACCCAAAAAAATAGTTTTCAATCAAGAAAGAGATTGAAATGGATTGTAGAAGAAGACCAGAAGATTTTTCAAAAAAAGAAAGTTCTTCAGACTACTCGAGAAGCCAACAGGATAGAGTAAGATACCCCTATGTGGTACCACCATTGAATGCCCAAGACCAAGTGGGTACTTCTAGAAGAGATGATGCATTTGATGACTGCAGAAGTAAACATCAATATACTTCTGAGGACTCTACCAATAACATACTCAAAACTTATAGGAGAATAAACAAAGATGGGTATGATGTTTGAAAAAATTAGAATATTGTTGGCAAAGGAAGAAGAAATGGGTCTCAGAATGTAGACATGAGAACATTTGGCATGCATCGTGAAAATGAAGAGGCTCGTCAAAGTGATCAACATATTTCACCCGCAAGATCACTTGGAGGGCAGCATGATAATATTCCTAATGAGGGAAATCAACATGAATAGCTTGATGTTGAGGATAGAGAAAGAACTCTCTATGAGGAATAGACCTGCTGGATCGTATCAAAAATAGGCAAAGAGATGTGCAGGCCTTACTTGAACAACAACAAGCTCAGCTTGCCCAGCAGGCCCAGGTGAATCAAAATGCACAACATCAAGGCCACAATATACCACAACAATAGAGACAATGACAATAGCATCAACACCAGGCCCATAACCTACAGGCCAATCAAAGACAACAACAACAACAAAGGGGACAACATGGTGCAAATAATGCATGTGCTCAAAATATTCACAATCAGCCTCTGCAGAATCAAGTGAATCAGTAGCAGGGCAACATTTAGAATGTTAGGCCTCCACTGAGAAGGCAAGAACAGGGTATCCCTCCATAGAGGCATCCATTGGCAGCTAAGAGGTATAAACAACTTGACTTCTTTGGCATTCTAGACTTTCCTAACCCTATTCCAAATGAGATTAGGGGAAAAATTCCAAGGTTCTAAGGTAACAATGCAGTTACTGGTGAGGAACACTTGAGACACTTCATCAATGTTATGGATGAGTATGACATTGAAGACGAAGATGTGATGATGAAGCTATTTGTGCACTCATTAGAGGAAAGTGCCAAAGAATGGTACAAAGAACTCACTAATAACAACATTGACTCATGGGAAGAATTCATGAGAGTGTTTAGACTACAATATGGGGATAGGATTCACCCCAAGTTTTCCATCCATGAGATCACTACAATCCATAAAGGAATAAATGAGATTGTTGTTGATTTCAATAGCAGATTCATTATAAAAATGAGAAAAGTTCCCCCTTAGATGAGACCCAATGAATCCATGTGTTTGGTTCTGTACTGTGGTGCCTTTGATTCAAAGATTGGTTATTGCTTAAGAGACAAGAGTCCTCAAACACTGAGGGAGGCTTATGATGTGGCCATTAACATTGAAAGTAACATGAGAGCCTCTAGTAAACATGTTAAGAGGTCTGATGTGAAGATCTCTCAGCGAGATAGAGTGATTTCTAATAAGCCCCTTACTATTGAAGACAAACTGGATAAGCTTATGGGGGTTATGAAAGACTTATCCTACAAAGTTGCTTGGAATGACAAAGGGTTGCCACCTCCTAGTGCTGCAACACATTTTAATGAAGGTCAAAGGTTGCATAACAGACCTTATAACACAGACTGGTCTAAGAGACCATAATAGAATGATAGACGAGCTACTCCCAGGCATGTCAGCTTCAAATAGAATGAAAGGGACACTCCTGATCCATTGAGGAAGGATCAGATCAATTTTCAAGATGAGTCTCTATGGTGCCAGGTTTGTTTCCTTCCCCATGATCCAACAAATTGTGCATTTGCTCATTCAATGAGTAGAGATGAGGAATTTCCTAATGAAGAAGGTGCAGCTGAGTATTATGAGGAGAAAATTAATCAATTGGACACAGATGGGTCAGGATATCCAGTATGATAGCTATGAAGAAGATCATATTTTCCAATATGATTATGATGAAAATCCAAAGAGATATCAGCTCCTAGCTCATGATTTTGAGCACTTAAGGGACCTCATGCAAAAGAAATACAAGTAGTCCACACCTTTTGAGAAGGACATGAAGGCCTTGACTGATGTAGCTATTATGCAAGTTCAAGTGGGTTATCAGTTGAGAAATAGACAAGTTCCAATATAGAACTCCCATGTTATTGAGTTAAGACATGGTACATTGGGTGGTGAGAAGCAAAAGCAAAAGGTGAATGTGGAACAGAAAAGTAGTAGTGTTCCCAAGAAGAGTGTGCCAGAAAAGAAGAAAACCTCAACATCGCTTCTAGCAACAAAACAAAAGTATGTTCAAAAGAACCCAAGGCCAATTGTGCAGCCTATAGATACTACACCATTCTTGGGATCCATTTTCCAAAAGGAGGTTATGAGCGTGATCAGCCCTAGACACAAAAAGGATCAGAAAAGGAGAAGACAATGAATGAAGGTAAGGATATTTCATCCAGTTAAATCATACCTTTTATTCCTTCTGTAAATGATGTCACTATTTCTTGTGATACTTATTTGCCCAATTATCTCCCTATTGACATGGCTCAAGTTTTTAGCCAAATTAGAATTTTTTTGCCAATAGTGGAGCTCCTTAGGATCCCTAAACATAGAGATAGGGCAGAGTCTGTTATTATTGATGTGAATGCACAAAAACAACCTGTTGTTGTTTCCAACAGTAATGATGAGGGTATGGGTCAAGATGGAACAGTAGAGGTATATGACAGGTTGTTGTTAAGTCCTCACACTTTAGTTTAAAATATATCAGTTATGTCAACTAGGTAGTGTCTAAGGTTGTCTGCACTAGAGAATGGATTCGGACATCTCAACTTAGCAATGATTTTTTGAAATTTTAGGGAATCTTTTAACAGAATAGTCTTAAACTAGAAAGCGTACAATTTAATCTACAAAGCATTTGAACTTAACCTAGAAAGATGAAATAACCCTCCCTATTCTGTGTTTTATATTTTATGATCTAGGTCTAGTTTTTTCTCATTGTTTGAAGAGTTTTATGTAGTTTAGTTGTAACCTACTTGCATTTTGATGTTGTTTCCATTGGATTCAGACATCTCAACTTAGCAATGATTTTCTAAAATTTTAAGGAATCTTTTAACATAATAGTCTTGAACTCGAAAGCGTACAATTTAATCTACAAAGCATTTGAACTTAACCTAGAAAGCTGAAATAACCCTCCCTATTCTGTGTTTTATATTTTCCGATCTGGGTCTAGTTTTTTTCTCATTGTTTGAAGAGTTTTCTATAGTTTAGTTGTAACCTAATTACGTTTTGATGTTGTTTCCATAACATAACACACATGCATGTATATATTTTTGCAAATACACAAAATGGAAAGTACCTAGTTGCTCTATTTCATTTGAAATGCATTATAAAGCACAAATATACAATACCCACATGGAGAAATGACAAAGTACAGAATGTCTCACATACCCATTAGCTGTAGCAGTGTATACATAGCTAGAAATTGATAGAACAATAACTAAGACAAATAAATCTCTTCCAAACAATACAAAATCAGATTATTAACTTCAGTTCAACGAGATGCAACAGATATAAGGAGAGTTCAATGCTTTGGAAGCTTCCCAAGGACACCAAAATCTAATGTGGTTGCTCTATATAGCTGGGATGACCTGGTGTGATGGTGACAACAACAAATATGAGTTCCAATATTGTTCAAAACCTTCACAAAACTTTGTACCCTCTCTATGATGCTAGACACCAAGATTGAGTGAAGTGGTCTTGCCCAAAACCCTTCCAAAATGCAGTTATCTCCTAAAAAGTATGGTCAAGTACAAGACTATATGACCAGTAATAAAGAGACCAAACCCCAACCAAAACACTTCCAAATCTCTGCCTTAGGCCTACAATATGTTCTTCTATCCTGTCCACCAATTATCATGCCAAAATCAGTAAGATTTGTCAAGGTAAAGCTCTCCGTGACAACACAACTCCGTGCAATGAAGCTCAAAATGCAACCACTAAGTATGGCTGCTCAAAGTACCCTTGGGTGGTCTCTCACACCTGCAAAATGTTGATACTAATGGAGCATTCCATCTCTAGAAGACAAGGATGGTTTCCTCAAACCCTCATTCTCTTTGCAAAGCAAAATATCATAAAATTGTAATGTCAAGAATGAAGCTCTTCCTTTTTCTTTTTAGCTTTTATATTTCCCATAAGAGGGTCGACCCATATGGAGAGGGGAATTTACTCTTAAAAACTTACTTTATTTCCCTTGGGCGCCCAAGTCCACTAAAGTGACTTAATTTGCATTTTTCATTTTTACTTAGTCACTTAACAATAACATTATAAAGTCCAATATTAAATATGTAATATTAATTTACAGACTTTAAAATGAATAGTCAAATGAAATCGAAATCCCATGAGCTATAGACCATTGGAAAGGTCTCATCGAAATGCTCCACCTCCAATCTTGAATTTCCCCAAATGGTCAAAACCCTAACTTACTAAAAATAGTAAGTTCTAGCCAAGATGTCCAAAACCATCCAATGAAACTCCCAGAGTTCCCTAACCACAATGGTTAGTCTACGGGAACCAAGTATAGACTAACACCACCTAGGAAAGGGGACATTACAAAAGCATATAAAATATAAACTAGGAATCAACACATAAACCTTCTAACTAAGAATATGAAATGAACAGACCAATTTAAGAAAATAAAAAACTCTTTAAATCTAAACTTGCACTATCAATTGGTAACAAACTTCTACATTTAAGTAGGAGCTCTAGAAATTACAACATAACACACAAAACTTCAAAGACTTCAACTTTAAAATAAATAACTAAAACACAATATCCTGCAGGGTCACAATAATATTATCCTATCATAACACCATTAAACATAAGGTTATACTAATATGAGACAAAACATTCACAAAAAAAAATTTAAACAACAAAGTCATACAACATTGAGATACTTATCTATTCCTAATTCCTTCGAGTGGCTAGCTCTCTAGAAGTCGTCTACTGATTCAAATCACATTCACTATTTAACAGCTCCAAAATTCCATTTGCATACACATTACTCATAATAACATTACTCGGAATAGAACTTGATTGTCTTTATCCATAGCATAACATAACTGAACATAACATAGCATAGCATAACATAGTTGTTTTGAGGAATCATCCCATAATCTATACTACCAAAATCCTAAATACTTGGGTGGATTATTAATGCCACTGAAAAAGTCTTTAACAAGATAAAACAGACTTTAACTAAACTAATTATCTTTTAAATTCAACATATTAAAGGCTCCGAGTGGAGCTATGAAATGTCTTAAGTGATTTCAATAGAAAATAATAGAAACTGCCAGGTGGTTGGATGTAACATAGACTGAAGTCCATGATAATGCATCTCCTAGATTTCGGGTGCCCTAGTATTCCAACACTGTTGACTCTAGTCAGCATTCAAGTCTATTGCTTCCACTAAGCCATACTCAAAAACCTGCATCAATACACAGATCTTTTCCACAAAATCATGTCAACATTAGTGACAAACTCCAATCAATTTGAAAACAAAGATTGCACATCATTCTTCCAACAATAAACAAATATTGCATACACAACTAACAAAGTGGCATGGTTTAGGTAGCTTAGTGCACAGAAAGGGTCACATGGTTAATGATAAAAAAATTAGGTTATTTGTACCTCATTACAATCCCCTCTTTAAGGTTGAGCAGGTCCTCCTACTCTCTGCTGAGAATGGATCCTCTACCTCTCTGCTTCCCTTTGTTGGAAGCAAGGTAGATAACTGAGAGGGGGGGTGAATCAGTTATCTTAAATATTCAACTTTATTTTCTTCTTTAACAATTAGTGTAGCTTCAAAACATATAACCATATATAATCATGAGAGCATAAAAGAAATCAATACACATAACACAAGGATTTTTACGTGGAAAACCCGATTAAGGGAAAAACCATGGGGTGACTAACCCAAGATGTATTCTCTGTTAAAAGAATAAGAAGTACAAAATGGCACTTGCTAATTAGGGCTCACTGCCTGAGCACACTGCTCACAAGAGACTCACTGCCTACAAGAGACTCATTGTCTACAAGGTATATAGAATGTAACCAGGTGTTTGAACTGATGAGAAGCATCCACATGTGCTAAGGTTTAGTTCCGGTTAGGCTCAATACACTGATCTACTGCACTTCATTCTTCCTTTTCTTTAGTGTTGTTGTCCTGTCACATACCGGACCTATATTGTTGCTTCCACACTACTCTCTACTTTTCTTCACACTTCACAACACACAACACACCCCTTCATACCGAAATCAATCTGGTATATATATCCGCATCAACGATTTCAACATCTTTCTAGTCAGCATCCAGAAAACTCAAGATATTTCCAAATTCTGGTATGTCGGCTGAATCCATGCTTACTAAGTGATGCGTATCAAAAAGGTAGTTATAGAAGTCATCAATCATGTCGGCCAACCATGAATGATCCCTCAAGAAACTTGATCATCATCAATTTCTCATCCAGATTAAGGTGTGATGCTCTGCCGGTCAGTTCTTCCTAAGTCTACTCTACCAAATAGGAACCCAACACTTAAGTGCTCATATCTTTTCACTCTTTCATCATCGGAGGCTCAATATCTGGAATGTATCAGTCATGGTACTCCTCTTGACTTCCCCAAGTCTGCACTTTGCTAAGATACTTCCTCTAAGAGATCCGAACCTAATTGTCAGACCTTGTTGCATGCTCTGTTCTAACTCACCGGTCCAAAATACTCTTCAATCTGACTTCTGGTATAGACATACCATGTCCTACGGATGTGTGGGATGGACTTTGTTGCCATCAATGACAACACTCATGAAGCCACATAGTGTCTCTTGCCAACAATCTCCCCCTTTGGCATTGATGGCAACACTTAGTGAAAAATGACTAAGTGTTATAGCACACTCCCCCTTGGCTGATGCTCTGTTCTTAAGTACACTTTTCTGGAGCTGCCCCTTAACTAAATTCCACATTTTTCACTACTCCTCACTCCCCCTTTGACATCAATGGCAAAGGGTAGAATCCACACACCAAAATTTCTAAAAATCAACCTATACTTAGCTGCATAAGTATATATACATGTTATACTTACATATACTGAAGTACATCTGCAAAGGTGGTCTTCAACTGTACCACTTCTGTCGCCCAACGCTTCTTCATCCTGTCCAAAATTGAAATGTGACCACTTAGCAAAAATGCAAAAACTTCTGCCCTTTTTAAGTCTACCGGATCACTGGTCTGGGCTGTGGTCTGGGCATCAGTTAGGGCCTCATGCATTGCCTCTAACTTAGGGATAATTATCCCTTTTAGTTCACTTAGCCTGCTTATTCTATTTTTCTTCTCCTTCTCAAGCTTTTTTATTTCATTTATAGCTACAATAGTCTGACATTCTTGATTTATTATGGAAGAGGTGAGAGGATCAAAATTTTGAGATAAACTTGATAGTTTGCTCTCTTGTTCTTCCACCTTCTTGGTAATATCTGCAGTCACGGTGGACCAAGATAGACAAAATTTGTATAGTTCTCCGCCATCTTTAAGAGCATTTTCTAAGCTCTTTATCCCAATATCCAAATTTCTCCTATCATTTGTTATAAGTCCTTGTACCTCAGAGAATCTCTTACCCAAAAACTCTTTTCGAACTTTCTCTTCTACTGCTTTCTCCAAAGAATCAAAATGTGTGCTAACAGAATTAACAAGAGATTTCAGATTACTGGATGAAGAGGCCGAAAGATCCTTCTAGAAGGATGGCATGATCTTCTCCAACACATTGGATGCAATCTCTATCAGCTCACAGTCTTCCATGTGAGACTTCAGAAGCTTTTCTTTTGCTTTGGCTTGAGAAAAAGATGCTACCTTCATTGTCTGGACCAGAGAGAGGGAGTCAAAATTGAGCGGTCCTTGGAATAGCTCCGGTTCATCTAATTCCATCATTTCTTTTGTTAGGAAGTATTTGACTACTTCTGTAGTGTCTCTTGCCGGAGACAGAGTTTTCTTTCCTTCTGTGGCCTCAGAACTGTCATATGGGGTTTTCTTTATTTGATCTTTTTCTTTTCCCTTGACCTCTTCTTCTTGACTAATTTTCTCATCTTTTCTTTCTTCTCCTTCAGTTCTGGAGTCAGCAGGGGGATCTAGAAGAGAGATGTTTACTTCTTCAGGGACTTCCTCTTCTGGAGCAGAGGAATCCAAGTTCTTAGTCTTTTCTTCACCTATCTCCTTTGATTCTTCTGCAGTTTTCTTAGTAGAATCTTCCTTTGAAACACTTAATCCTTCGACATCCATGTCAGAAGGTTCATCACCTAAGTCCTCTATAACAGGAAGATTGAATCTTTTAAATGCATTCCGAAGGATATCTTCTGTTTCTTTTGCCACTTGGTTAGTCTCTCCAAGCATAAGCTGGTTCATTCTTGTTTTGCTCTGAAACTCATCCTTACAGTCCTTGAAGATCATGTTCATTTGTTGAGGGGTAATGGAAGGATAGAGTTGGATAGCAATCTGCTCCCGGATCTCCAAATCCTTTTCTCTGGCATTATCTTTTCTAATTTCAAGTACTTTCTCTAAACTCTTGGGGATTAGAGAGATGATTTCAATGAATGTTTTATTGTATAAGTTTAAGTACTTAACTGTAGCTTCTTCCAAGATCCTTTTGTCTGTGTCATTATACTCATCATAGAAATCTATCAATGGTTGTAGATTTCAATCCACTATAACTGCCTTGACAACATTATCAATAGAAAGAGTGGACCTTTCAACAAATTCTTCTGCTTCTTCTTCCTTGTTTTCACCGGCAGAGGATTCCATAGAAGTTCTCTTTTTCTTCTTCATTTTCTTAACCTCCTCATTTGTTTCTGTCTCTTCATCATCTTTTTGACTTGTAGATGACCTTGTGGCCTTTTTCTTTGTTCTCTTCTCATCCTTCCGGATGTCTTGACTTCTAGTTTAGAGGCTTTTTGGCTCTCAGAGGTGGCAGGTGCAGAGCTCTTGGAGGATCTGGTCTGGGAGGGGGCTTGCACTGGATCACCTTTTCTTTCTACTTCTTGTTTCTCTTTCTCTGCTCTTTCTAGTTTCTCTCTATTTGCATCAACCACTTCTTTAGAAATGCCAAATCTTTTGGCAACTTCCTCTACTTCTCTTCTCACTTTTCTTTTCATCTCCGGTTGTCTTAACTCAACATGAATCTTCACACTTAACTCTTGAAAGGTTCCAAACCTTTCTGCCTCAGGGTCCTTGGGCTGACTCAATAGGTGTTGGATATGCAGCTCTAGGATTTTCTCATCAACCTCATACCCCATTGGCATAATCCAAACTATCCTTGGCTCCACTGCCTCCATTAGCCATTGATTAGTGTCTACCATAAAGCACATTGTATCCTTGAATTTCTCAACCAAAGATTGGGGGATTCTTTCTCTGGCCTGCATCATACTTTGAAAGTTCTTGAAGTATCCCCAAAGTGATATACTTTGAGCCTTGGCATCACCAAGCCCATACATGTAATCTTTGATTTGTATGGCAACTGGTCTGTCATTTTGTTATACCCAACCACTGGATCCAGGTAGCTCATTCATAAGTAAAAGAATAAACATAGAATCAGGCCACCGTACTTAAATGAATTCTTCTTATCCTTCTTTATTTTCTGTAAGTTCTTTAATAGTTAGTTCAGGAGAAGCTCACAAAGATCATAGTCAACATTTTTCCTTAGCATTTCATATGCAGTATATATGGCAGTTCCGGATACTAAGTTTTCCCTGCTGGAGTGATAGATTTTGTAACCAATTATCATAGAGGCAAATTTAATATCCGGATCTATGATGTCTTCTATTGTCATTGCCCTCTTGTCAAATTTTGATCCGGTAGCCTCACTTATAGTTTGGTTTTTAACTGATTTCAGAGCAGGCAACCCACCAGATGAGTGTAATCTGGTTACCGCCCTAATAGCATCTTTTGTGATCTTAAATGGCCTCATCAACCACATGAAGATGTCATGCATTCTGCTCAAAACATACCGGACCCATTCATCTTCTGCAAAATAGGGGAAATGGATGCAATGTCCAGAATGCTTATCCCGGATGGCCTTGTACTAAGGTTTGAGTTCAAATGATTCATCTACTAACTGCTTGTGATAGACATCCATCATCTTGGATTCCCCAAATTCCTCAATATTCACATGAATGTATGCCCTAACATCTTCTACATGCAAAACCCCATGCGAAATGCTAGAGAAGACGCCTAAAGGATCAACTTCTAGAGATTTGTAAGGGTGTTTCTTGAACTTAGGGTGTGGCCTATCAGTGATTTTGACAACATTTAGAGTAGCCATCTTTCAAAAGATTCAGAGAGAGATAATCAAGAGCAAAAATACCTTTTTACGCCTCTAGGGTTCACGATATGAGCCGGATAAGATTGCTGGTTGAATTGACTTCTGCGGTTGATCCTCGAGAGGTTTTGAGGCAATTTTGTTGCAGAGCTCCTTCTTTCTTCTTCTCAAATGCAAATGTGCAAATGATGAACAAGAGAACCCTTATATTTTTGTGCAAACCCTAATTCCACATTGCAATAAATGCACAACTTAAGTCATTCTAGTTGCCTTGTTCTCCTTGTTCTAAGAGAGATCTTTCCATATTACTGAGATGCACTTAGAATGGTTCTTGGTGATAAGTGGCAATCTATCTCCATTTTCTCAATCATTCCAATTATCCGCAGATCAAGATATTTGAATTTTAAATCATACTGGATCTGACTGTGGGAATCCTACTTTTACCGGATGACTGTCAAGCCTATCTTGGATGCTTAACCTCTTCAAAACTTCTTACGGATCTTCCATATCTTTACCAAGGCTTATTTAGATAATTCTCTGAGAACCCTTTAATCCACACCTTTCCATGTGCCAATTTCAGGCACCAATTGACTGGCTGGGGGAATTTATTTTCCTTTGTGACTCCCCCTGAGCCATAGCTCATCTATTCAATTTCTAGAAGGAATATCAGCACCAGATTCTGGTGTGGATCCATCCCCAACATTTTTTGTACTTCTCTTCACCCAAATCTTGTTCATCTCTCTTTGAACTTCATCCACATTTACTTTTCCTTTTCCTTTGTCTTGATTTTGATTATGATGCACCGGACCTCTTTTATCCTGATTCTTACTTCTGTAGAATTTGGTAATATGACCGGATCAATTGCTATTGTAGCAAATGACATTTCTTTGCATAATTGGCTGATATCCTCTTGATCTGCATTGATTAGCCATATGTCCCATTCTATTGCATGTAAAGCATCTACCATTGAATGAATTGTTTATTTGCCTATTTATGCATTCAAGAGATTTGTGACCATACCTTTTACAGTTGAAACATTGTCTGGAGAAGGATGAATTAGTCTGATTCATTCTTCTTCTACACTGATTTTCTTTATGACCAAAGTTATTGCAATTGTAGCAGTATCCATTAAAGGATGGATATCTTTGAGCATTTGGTTGCCTTACTGGAGGTCTTCTAGGTCTGTTCCTTGGATTTCCTGATCTAGAGTTCTTCTGACTAGATCCAGAGCTTTCACTTTTCTCATACCCCAAGCCATGCTTGTCATCTACCCTCTTTTAGCTTTCAAGAAGAACTTCAAGTTGAGCAGAGCTTATCTTGAATTTCTCTTTGTATTCATTTGTAGTTTGAAGCTCCCTTTTAAGAGTGTTTATCTGATTTTCAAGTTGTTCTTCATTATCTCTAGCTTCTTCAAGATCAGATTCTAGATGCCTGATTATTCTATCCATTTTGTGGCAATCTTCTGACTTCTCCTTGAGAGATTGTTTTAGATTATCTTCAATTTTTCTTTTCTCTTCAATTTCTTGGGTGAATTTCATAACCCCTGATTCCATTTCATGTCTTACCATAATGACCTCTTTTGATAGCTTCTCACATAACTTATTTTTCTCATTCAGATATTCATTAGTATCATTAGCTTCACTTTGACTTGCTAATTGTTGAAGAAGTTCCTTTCTTTTCTTTACTGAGATACTTAGTTTTTCTTTGAGTTCATTTATGAAATCATCAGCTTGTTTGAGTCTTTCCCTCAAGTTATTAACTTTAGAGTGAGATTGCTCAAGATCATCGAGGGTAGACTGAAGTTGTTCCCTCATACCATACATATCCATTGAGATTCCTAGATCTTCCTCAAGCTGTTAGGCTCTATTTGGAGGAAATTAGCTCTGATACCAATTGTTGGAAGCAAGGCAGATAACTGAGAGGGGGGGTGAATTAGTTATCTTAAATATTCAACTTTCTTTTCTTCTTTAACAATTAGTGTAGCTTCAAAACATATAACCATACATAATCATGAGAGCAGAAAAAAAATCAATACACATAACACAAGGATTTTTACGTGGAAAACCCGGTTAAGGGAAAAACCATGGGGTGACTAATCCAAGATGTATTCTCTATTAAAAGAATAAGAAGTACAAAATGGCACTTGCCAATTAGGGTTCACTGCCCAAGCACACTGCTCACAAGAGACTCACTGCCTACAAGAGACTCACTGTCTACAAGGTATATAGAATGTAACCAGGTGTTTGAACTGATGAGAAGCATCCACATGTGCTAAGGTTCAGTTCCAGTTAGGCTCAATACATTGATCTACTGCACTTCATTCTTCCTTTTCTTTACTGCTACTATCCTGTCACATACCGGACCTGTATTGTTGCTTCCACACTACTCTCTACTTTTCTTCGCACTTCACAACACACAACACACCCCTTCATACCTAAATCAATCTAGTATATATATCCGCATCAAGGATTTCAACATCTTTCTAGTCGGCATCCGGAAAACTCAAGATATTTCCAAATTCTAGTCAGTCAACTGAATCCATGCTTACTAAGTGATGCGTATCAAAAAGGTAGTTATAGAAGTCATCAATCATGTCTGCCAACCATGAATGATCCCTCAATAAACTTGATCACCATCAATTTCTCATCCGGATTAAGGTCTGATGCTCTGCCGGTTAGTTCTTCCTTGGTCTACTCTGCCAAATAGGAACCCAACACTTAGGTGCTCATATCTTTTCACTCTTTCATCACCGGAGGCTCAATCTCTAGAATGTATCAGTCATGGTATTCCTCTTGACTTCCCCAAGTCCGCACTTTGCTGAGATACTTCCTCTGAGAGATCTGGACATGATTGTTAGACCTTGTTGCATGCTTTGTTCTAGCTCACCGAACCAAAATACTCTTCAATTTGACTTCCGGTATAGACATATTATGTCTTACGGATGTGTGGGATGGACTTTGTTGCCATCAATGACAACACTCATGAAGCCACACAGTGTCTCTTGCCAACACCCTTTTCCTGTTAAGTTCATCAGACATTAAACTGAGATCATACATGTCCCCTGCTTCTTCATCCTGATGATCAGGAAATTTAAGAAAGCCCTTATGTAATTTTATTCTCATTTTCCATGCATGCAGATCTCTAGGGTCTTGTTTTGCAATAATCAAAACTACAGGCAGGGGCTAAAGGATCAAGATAGGTATGTACCTCATGCCTATCCACTTAGTCTTAATCTAGTGTAGAATTTATGTCAAGGCTTCTGCTCTCCTATAGGACCACCTGAGGTTGGTTGGAGAGATCATCTCCCTTCTTTTTAGGTACATTAATAAAGGGGTATATATTCCTCGTAGGCATTCCATGCCTTGTCTATCAAATTTGTCCCATTAATTATAAAGTATTTAAAACAAATTCTCAAACTTTCATTATTTTTTTCTTACATAGCTTCATACTTTTTAATCCTTCTGAATTGAGTTTTGAAGGCAAAGGGCTTATGGTGTGGATGTCTCATAAAGAGACCTACTGTCCTTTCTACTTGTAAATATTCCCTGGTTCTGTCCTACCAATTGAGTTGATTCTATAGATTGGACATAAAAGCTCTGAGCTGTACCTCTCCTACAAAGAGGTTAATGAAGAAATCATTGTATTTTTCCAATAGAAGATTATGTACAAAAAATTCACATAGCAGATTTTGTTGAGCAGGGGGTGATTCTTTAAATGTTTCCAAGAACTGTTTATCATTTGGATCATGAGGTAAAAGGAGTTTCCATATTAGCACCTGCTCATTGAGAAACACTGCATATAACCTGGATGGTTTCTAACAAGCCAGCAATAATTCTCCTATTTTGCATGCATATGTTTTTGTCTGATATAGTCTATCATAGGATTCCTTTAGCAATACTAGTTCTTTCTTAAGTTGGGCATTTTCTATTCCATCTTGTCTTAAAAAAATAACATCTTTCCATCTATTTCCTCAGCATGAGAGGAATTTGTACTTGGAACCATTCCATCTTTGTTAGTTCAGTCTGTATATCCTTGGACTCCATGACTAGTTTGACATTTACTTCTTGCAATTCTTGTTCCAATTCTACGGTCTGGCTAAGGGCTGTATTAAGTTCTTGTTTATGCTTTTCCTGTCTTTCCACAAAGGTTTGAAGAAACACTTCAAAATTATTAGTTAGATTCTTTATTTGTTCATCCTTTTTAGACAGGTTGATTAAATGTTCCTTGTTTTTCTCCTCAAAATGTTTCAACTAGGACTATAAATCTTCAATGAGTTTATCTTCCTGCTCTAGTTTGGTCCCCAAATTTCTTACCTCATGATCTCTTTGTTGTAGGAGTTCTTCTTGGTTATCAGTATCCTACTTGTATACACTAATTTGTCTATCACTCTATTGCAGCTTATCTCTTAATTGTACAATTTGTTCTCTCAATCTTTCCAACTTAGTTTCCATTTGATCATGTTTCTCATTTCCTATGTCTATTGAAAGAGGTGAGCCCTGAATCTTTGTATTGTGGTCAAATACATGCCCTTCATTATTTTCCCCTATAAAGCCTTACTCTGTTTTATCTATATCATCCAGTGAGGGTGGCCATTCATTTGGTAGTGTTGTTTTAGGCTCATTTCTCTCTAATGATTGTTTGGTCATTAAAATTATTTCTACAAAATCCTGTTGTTGAGCTTTAATTTCTTCAATATTTGTATGGGTCAAGTTTTATTCATCTATCTTCTCCTATTCTTTCTTAGGTGGGTGAATTTATTTTTTAGACTCATGAGTGTCATCTTTTTCCAAGGTTTCATTTCCACTTTGTTGTCTTTCTCGCCTCTTCTTCTTCAAGATAGCCGGTTGCTCACACGCATCAGAACAACTAAAGTTTGTAACTAGTCTTTTGCTTCTCCTTGGAGCAGGGGGTCTTTGCAATTTTTTTAGGCCTCTGCCTTCTTGTCCTAGGCAGAATTTCTGGTTCATCTCTGGAATCAACAAATTCCACATTCTCCTATTTCTCTAGAGTCTCCAGAATATTGTGTGGCCTAGGGGGTTCATAACTCTCTGAAGGATTTGGCACAAGTTCTAACACCTCATATTCGGGAGCTCCTCTGTGAAGTTGAGGCTTAGGAGAAGGCTCCCTTAGGTTTTCTATGGCTATTCCAGATGTCTCTCCCCTCTCAAAGTGCCCTGTGGGTGCTGGGGTTTCAAATTTTCTAAGAAATCTCTGTCATCTTTCATTTGTTTTCCTCTTTTTCAGTAGTTGGTATTTACAAATTAACGAGATGAGGGCATGGTGTTTCAACAACCCAAACCCAATTTTGTATCTTTCTATCATATGAATGAGATAATTGTACAAGAAAGTGGGAAGGTTGATTCTTAACTCAGGTTTTTCGATGTAGTGGCGCAAATGAGTGAGTAGGTGAAAAGGGGGACCTACAATAGTAGCACACTGGTTGTCATAGATAAAGTACTTGATAATCCATGCGACTACCATTCTCCATGGTTCTGCTATTGACATTCTCTAAAAACCCTTGTTTTTGCCCCCTAGGACTTATAACTAGCAATGGCTGGGGTTCCCCTTCCCTCAAGAAAAGCTAACATTTTTTGGTAAGAAATGTTGGTTGATTCCGCTAAATTTACCCCTTCATTTTTAATACCAGACAAATCAGAAATTATTTGGGCACTTACCTTGAATTTTCTCCCTTGTACAATGGAGTGCCCATTTGATAAATTCTTGACAAATTCATTAACCAACTTCGCATTGTGCCCTTCGAATTTCTTTATAAAATCTAGCCACCCTACTTTTTGAAACAGCTCTGAAATGTTGTGCAGGGCCAACAGCTTCTCTATAGAACTAGGCCATGATTTTTGCTTTGCCCCCATACTAGTTTTCTGATAATTTCTGTTGAATTTTCTACTAACTGCTATGACAACAATGGTGACCAACTGTTTAATCTATCTGAACTGAAGAATCATTATGAAAACCAATTTCAAGGCTAATTTTATTTATGTTAAAATAATGGAGTGAGCTGGTGGTGATGTGATATCCATCAATTCAGCATGTTAACCTAGACTTTGTGCTTATTAATACCATGCATGGTATGGAGTTAATGTCTCGTCATATCTCTCAGTTGAAGTATAGTTCCTACGGATTTCTAATTTTGGGAAAGAGGGGAAAAACGTGCAAATCTAGTAAATCTTTTTTTACAATATATTGCTTAATTAAAAAAGAACATGTATGTACCTTATGTCCTGAAATTGATTTGGAATTCACTTTACTTTTGCTGACGTAATGGCTGCATTTACGATTTCTCAAATCATCAATGCAAAGATTGGATGGGATGGTGAAAAAGTTTGGTGGACTTATTAATGATGATGACGACGTGGCTAGAAGTGTTTAATTACTATGATGGTAAGTGATCATAATAATTCTTTATTTATTATGATAGACGGTGGTGACATAAGGATTGAGTTTTAATGAATGTCTAGGTATGAAAGAGTTGGTGGCGAAAATGGTATGAATGGGCATGCTTTGAAAATTCTAGAGTATTTGCAAGGGGGTCATAAGTCCCAGAGCATTGAAATTAGATGCTCATAGAAAGAACATAATAGAAACAAAGGAACAAAATTATGGAGTACTGGAACTGGGTACTACCAAAGTGAAGATACAAAGTTTTGGAGCATTGCTGAAAGATGTCGCTAGAACACAAGAACAAAGTTCCAGAGCATCGCTGAAAGATACCACCAGAACACAGGAACAAAGTTCTAGAGCATCGCTGAAAGATGCCTCTGAAATGTAGGAACAAAGTTCTAGAGCATTACTAAAAGATGCCACCAGAATGCAGGAATAAAATTTCAGAGCATTGTTGAAAGATGTTGCTAGAATGCAGGAACAAAGTTCTAGAGCATCACTGAAAGATGCCATCAGAATGTAGGAACAAAGTTCTAGAGCATCGTTGAAAGATGTCATCAGAACAAAGTTTCAGAGCATCATTGAAAGATGTCGTCAGAAAACCAAAACAAAGTTCTGGAGCATCACTGAAAGATGTTGCTGGAACTTAACACGAGTAGGCACAAAATTTTGGAGCACCGGTGAAGATGCTAATGAAACTTTGCATAGGCAGGAATGAAGTTCTGAAGCACCAGTGAAGATGCTAACAAAACTTTGCATGGGCAAGAATGAAGTTCTGGAGCACCTGTGAAGATGCTAATGAAACTTTGTACTATCTGAACGTAAATTCCTGCATAACAATAACATAAATTAAATAAGAAACTAAGATAAATACATAAAATTTTTGACAAATGCTCTGAGATGAACAAACATACACACCAATTTTTTTTTGGAACAGAGCTTGATACCTATACCTCCTCTGCCAAGGTAGAGTTGATACATTGGTTTTCTCCTAGCATCTCTACCATTTTTGTAAATTCCTCTTTGTTTATAGGTTTGTGGTAAATCCACAATCTATGACCATTGACTAGGAGTGTTCAAGTGTCACCATCTATGGGTTTAAGCTACACTGCTCCATTTAGAAATACTTCAAAAATCTCATATGAACCCAGCCAATGAGTCCTCAGTTTACCTTTTTTATCTTTATATCTGGAGTCAAACAGTAATGCCCAATCACCGTTGTGGAACTCCCTTTCTTTTATATGCTTGTTGTGCCAAGCCTTTCGATGTTGTTGAACCAATTCAATCTAGTGAATGGATTCTAGGTAGAGTTCATCTAGTTCATTAAGTTGTAGGACTCATTCAACCTGGGCTCGATCAAGGTCCAAACCTACTTCCATTGTTGTTCTGAGCATCTGTAACTCAAATTCAATGGGTAGAAGAGGTTTCTTTCCAAAAACTAATTCATAGGGAGTGAGGCCAATGGTTGATTTCTAGGTTGTGTTATAGGTCCAAAATGCCTTGTGCAATTTTCTAGCCCAGTCCTTCCTTCCTGACAAAACCATTTTTGTCAGTATGCTTTCAAGCTCCCTATTAGTGACTTCCACTTATCCATTTGCTTGTGGGTGGTAAGGGGATGATTTCTTATGACTTACTTGGAAATGGTCAGTGAATGCCAACATAACTTTAGACATAAATTGTGGTCCCTAGTTTGTGACAATTGATCTGGGGCTTCCACATTTGAGGAAGATTTTATTATAAAGGGAATTTGTGACTTGTTCTTCCTTAGTGACTTTCAGTGCTTGAACTTCTGCCCATTTGGTTAGGTAGTCGGTACAAACCAGGATGTATTCTTTACCCTGTGAAGGGAAATCTATGGGTCCTATGAAATCTAGTCCCCATTTTTCAAAAGGTTCAAAAACTACCTATGGCTATAGAGGCATCTCGCTAGATGCGGTAGGTCTCCCTACTCGTTGACATTCATCACAATGGTGAACATATTTTTTTACATCTTTATGCATGGAGGGCCAATAGTAGCATGCACCTAAGATTTTGTGAGAGGTTCTTTTTGCTGAATAATGAGCTCCAGAGGGATCGTCATGGCATGCTCTTAGTATATTGTATGTTTCATCTGATCTAACGTAGTGGCGTAAAACCAAATCAAGTCCACTCTTGAACAACATAGTGTTGATCCATTTGAACTGGGCACTCTCCCTAATGAGGTGCTTCTTTTATTTTGACGTAAAATTTGGTGGAAACTCAGAGGTGGCTAGATAGTTGGCTATGTCTGCAAACTGGGGTGTTTTAATGGAGATGGTGAATAAGTTTTCATCTAGAAATTCATCTTGAATAGGGGCATAGTCTCCATTGTCCTGTTTGATTCGAGATAAAAAGTTTGTGACTACGTTAAACTTCCCAGGTTTATCAATGATGGTTACATTGAATTCTTGGAGAAGAAATAACCATCTGATTATACTCTCATTCATTGTAGGTTTGTTCATTAGGTATTTAATGGTTGAATGGTTTGTGAACACATTTACCTTATACCCTGTAATGTAATGTTGAAATTTATTGATTGCATGAACCACAACTAAGAATTCTTTATCTGTAGTGGTGTAGTTTCATTCAGTGGGAGTCAAATTCTTACTTATGAAGTATATAGCATACTTCCCTCCATTCTCATCTTCTTGGCCTAAGATTGCTCCAATCGCATCATTGGAAGCATCTGCATAAATATTGAAGGGAAGGTTCCAGTTAGGTCTACGTAGAACTAAAGTAGAAATGAGTTTTTTTTAATGATATCAAATGATGTTTGACATTCTGTTGTCTAGACAAATTCTACGTCTTTTTGAAGAAGAGAGAACATAGGAGCTATGATTTTACTGAAGTTTTCTATGAACCTTCAGTAATACCCAGCATGGCCTAAGAAACTTCTGACATCAGTTTGGTTTTTTGGAGTCTCTAGTTATTGTATCACTTCAATTTTTTTAGCATATACCTTTACCCCCTCGGCCGAGATGTGGTGTCCCAACACTATCCCTTGTTCTACCATTATTAGACATTTTTCATGAATCAGGGATAACTGATGGTCTTCACATCGCTACAATACTTTGTCCAGGTTTTTAAGGGCTTCATCAAAAGTCAAACCATATACCGTGAAGTCATCCATATAAACTTCCACACAATCATTTACAAGTTCAGCAAAGATGGCCCTAACATCCCTCTAAAATGTTGCAGGGGCATTACATAGCCTAAAGAGAACTCGATATGTGAACATTCCCCAAGGATAGGTAAAAGTTGTTTTGTCCTGGTCCTCTATTGCTACTTGTATTTGGTTATATCCGCTAAATCCATCTAGGAATTAGAAATACTTCCTCCCTGCTAAGTTATCCAAGACCTGGTCTATGAAGGGCAATGGAAAGTAGTCTCTATAGGTTGCTTTATTGAGTTCTCTATAATTGACGCACACTCTCCATTTCCCATTTTTTGTGGCACTACTACCAAATGCGAGACCCATTTGCTGTCAGAGATGGGATAGATGAAACCTACTTGTAGGAGTTTTTCAATTTCTATTTTGACAATATCTTTGAGAGCAGGGTTGATTCTACATTCTGGCTGACGAACAAGTCTAACATCTTCAGTATAGATGTGATGGGTATAGACACTTGGATGTATTCCTCTCATGTATGTGTAATCCCAAGCAAAAGCTTTGGATCTGTTCACTAAAACCTTAAATAGCTTGAGGTCATTTGTTTTTGTTAACTAGCTATTGATATTTAAGGTTTTCCCTGGTAATAACATGATAGTTTTGGTTCCAGGGAGGTGACTATGTGAACTTATCTTGTCAATGTGTTTAGCGGACAACTATGCGGTATGATTTTATGAAATCTAGTTATATCCTCAAAGAAGTGATTAGTCTTTGGAATGATATTTTCTAGGGGGCAAGGGAGCATTGTTAAGGTTGTTTGACTGCTATAGTGTGCATGCTCAAAGACGCTAGTTTGGATTGGGTGTTCTAAGATTTCCTCAACTTCCAAGAGTTCTTCATCATTGGAATCTATGGTGATAGTTTGCATATCATTTTCCAATTCATCTTCTAGTTCTTCACCATGTTATTTAATAACTACCATAGCAAGTGAGGCCAAATTTTCTTGTTTGCCAAAGCAATTTGATTCATCAACCCAAACTTGTTTGTTTACTGCAGGTTGGGCAGGGGGATACAGGGACAAGTGTTTGCTATTAAGGCCATTTGAAATAGTCATCCCTCCTACTCTGTAGTCAATCTTGGCTGCAACAGTTACCAACCAAGGTCTGCCTAATATCAACGGATAACTATCCTTGGGTGTGTGGGACTGGATCACTTGGAAGTCCACTAGATACTCCCAATTGTCAACCTTGATAGGGACATTTTCCAGGACACCTTTGGGAACAGCTATAGACTAGTTTGCCATTTGCAATATGGTGGTTTTGGGACATAAGTTGATGAGCCCAGCTTTTCCATAACGTCCACAGTCATGACATTAATGGTTGCCCCTAAGTCCATGAGTGCATTGGCTATTGCTACATCATTGATTGTCATCGTTATGAGTGGGCTACTTGGGTCAACATATTTTGGGGCTGAGATTTCTCTAGTCAAAAGGTTGGCCAAATATCCATTGATTTGTACTGTGTTAATTTGTTTCTTTTTCCTCCCTGGTGTTTTTATGCACAACTGTTTCAATTATTGGTTAGGTTTAGGAATCTCTTTAATTGCTTATAATAGTGGAATCTCGATATGGAGTCATTTAATTTCCTGTATTAAAGCAATTTTAGTTGGTGAGGTCATTTCTAGAGGTTTTTTTAAGAGAGTCTCCTTAAGGTGCTCCAGAAAAGGTGCTTGAGGTCTCTTTTTCGAGTTGGAGTCATTCTCTGGAAGATGGGATGAATGATTGACAATTTCTTCTAAAGGTACTTTTGAAGCTTTAGGTGGAGGTTGTTGAGGAGATGAAAATGGAAGCTTCTCTTGGTTACTTCCTGAGTTTTGATCTGAAGGTATGATTCCTTCAGTGGGTTCCTCATTTTGGTCTTCCAAGATCTCAACGATGGTAGGCTGCTGGAGCATTTTTCCTGACCTCGACTGTAAGTTTCCACAATAGATGGTGTTAACTCCAGCCATGTTTTCTTGCTCAATGGAATACAATGGTGCAATTTGACAGGTATTCTTCAGATTAGCAATAGGTTGCGCTAGCAGTTGAGGTTTATTGACCTCATTTTGTTGAGTGTTTTGGGGAGCTGGCAAGAGGTTCTATTGTGGATTTGGCATCCGCCTCGGACCATGATAGAATTGGTTTGAAGGTTGATTCCATTGAGGGGTAGGATTTTGAGGGTAGCATTATTGTTGAGTCTGATTTGCCCATTGAGGATTTCCCCAGGACTGATTTGCCCACTCGGGTGGTCCCCAAGGATAAGGTCCCCAATTAGGTGGTGCTAGAGGCCAAGGTGTCACCCATTGATTGTTATTCCAATTATTCAGAGGGTGCCAAGATGAGTTTGAATTCTAACCATAGGAGAAATTCTTTCCTGGTCTTTGGCCTACATAATTGAGCTTTTCGTCAGTATGAGACAACTTTTCTTGGAATTTTTAATTACATTCAGTATCTCACATTGGTCATTGGCATGACTCTTCTCACAAATTTGACAACTATTAGTTTTGTCTAAAGGACACTCTCTTAGCAAATGTTTATTTCGATATCTGGGACAGTAGATGGATAAGGTTTTAGGATTACGTGTCTTAGCCTAGATTCCATCTAAGGTGGTGTTTAATTGTACGAGGATATCAGTTTTTAGATTTGCTATTTCCTTCCACAATTTGCCAATCTCATTTGATCCTCTCAATAAGCTAGACTTATGGATTCCTCCACGAGTCTAAGAGAAATTTCTACAGAACTCAACAATATCTCTGAGTTCAAGTTGGGACAGATCTCCTTTTCCCATCAAGTCTAAGCTTCTCTTAGGGTCCTCATCAAGCCCTTTAAGAAATATGGTCTTCAGGATTTATGGGCTCATTGTTTCTTCCCCACATCATTTGGTTAGAAAGATAAACCTATCCAGGTAATCTTCTAGGCTTTCATCTTCTTTTTGCCTTAACTTGAACAGTTCTTCTTTCCTATCACTGACCCTATAGTAGCTCTGATATTTATCCAAAAAGATTGCTTCCATGTCATCCCAAGTGGTTATTGATCCTGAGACCAACCCCATGAACCATCGCATTGTAGAGTCTCTCAAAGTAGAGGGAAAAAGTTTCAGTTTCTGATTATCTATTTTGTAGTCATATGTTTGACACAGATCTTTAAACTCGAAAAGGAACTAGTCTAGGTCTTCAATGGACAATCCTCTAAAAGTCAATACGATGGAAGGTGAAATTTTTTCATAGGTGAGTCATCATCTAGATTGAGAGAAATAGGATAGGTGAATGTTCGAGCTATTCTTCGTGGGTTTGGATTATCATCTTCATTATTTGCTCTCCTTCCATTGTGGGGATTAAAAAGGTCATTATTGTTATCAACCATGATATTGAAAGGAATGTTTTCCTCCTCAAAGGTTTGATATGGTGGCTGAGTATCCGAGGTATGTTGAGAAGTCTCAGGTTGATCTTGATCGATCAATTCATAACAAATTCTTTAGCTAAGACTTCTACCTCTCTAGTTTTGGTTGGAACTACTATTGGGGGGGATTTGGTATGAATCCTCCATGTGGACCTCATTTTCTGACCATGCAGAAAAAGAAGTTTGACAACTATTTTTATTTTTACTAACAAGAGGTATCCAAGTATTCTCCTATCACTAGTAGAATTTGGCAAATAAATGACTACGTGACTAAAACTTTTAGTCACGATAACTAAAAATGAGTAAATTCTAGTCATTTTTTGTAACCTAGCTATAAATGACTAATTTGATCGTCAAGTAAAAAACACAACTAAATAATTAGACACACAAATAAAAATGACTAAATAATTAGTCACACAAAAAAAATAGACAATATGATATTAAAGTGGGTAATTAAAAAAATATTTCATTTGGCAGGAGTGGGAAATATTTTGAAGTCTGTAGAGAGGGAAATTTTTTCGATGAAAAATAATTCAAACAAAAGAAACCCCTGTATCATCATGAACTGATCAAGAATTGACAGAGAAGAGTCATGGTTCCTTGCTTTGTAATTCCTAATACTCTCAAAGACTTGGAAGATGTGCCAAATGAAGAAGACCGCCTCTACACTCAAGATATTGTTGAATTGGACATGTTGTTGCCTTCAAAAATAGACGAGCTTGTCAAGGGTTGGATTCCTATACTTTTTCATTGTCTCCAATAATTTTTGAAAATTTTCAAGTTCTGACAACACCCATTTTATTGAAAATGAGCAAAGGTAAAATGGTTGATAATCGGTGTTGTATAGTTCAACAATCTGGCAGTTTGCAACAGGAATGGCAACGCCCATTTTGTTGAAAATGAGCAGAGGTAAAATGGTTGATAATTGGTGTTGTGTAGTTCAACAATCTGGTTTTTTAAACTATTACCTCGGGTGTATAAGTTAGTAACATGCAATAATTTTTTCAAGGTGAAGTAACATGCCATGCAACCATTGAATTAGTTGCCCAAATTATGCTACCCTTCCCCTATCAAGCCCTTGTAAGTTAAATTCCAAATCCAAATCTGTCTTCTTCTTTTGACAAATGAGAATTGTTGAATAAGCATTCAAATCCTACTTCTTTCCAGCATTTTTAATTTGTAAATTCGCTTTGCTAGATGATCTTTGAAAACATACAGATGGTGATAAATAAACTATCGTTATTTAATGCTCTTTTTGGTTGCACCATGTAATCATCTTTAGTTTATTAGCCATTGTATAGTGGTTTTTAGTTAGGTTTTGGTTTATATAGTGTTCTTTGCATTTTCTAGGGGTGGCATTTGACCTGGCTGATAAGGATTTGTTTTGTGTGGAGGAGCAAGAACTATTTGATCAAACGTACTCTCTTGTTAAGGGATTCTAATTTATCCAACCCTCGGCCAAAGGATACTTTATCAAAAGCCTCAGATCCAATTTTAGCATCTTGCATCTAAATATAACGATGCTTTCCTCTCATTCTACTTCTGACAGTCCATCTCTGCAAGATCATATAAGCTCTTGTCGAAATGTGCTTAAAATTTACACTTATATTCTTCAAACAATTGTTTTCATTGAAGAAGCGCAACCTGAGTAGCCTGGTAAGTGTATTTTATTTAATATTAAAGAAATTTTATGTGCTTTATATGAAGTAAGTGAAATTTTGAGCTTGAGTATTACTATCACTAGCTACTATTGTTAGGGCTTCTTTATCCTGGTCTATTGTTTATACTTGGTGTAACATCAAAAAATGTCCCCTTGGGGGCTTTTCCCTCATAAGGTTTAGCTCTCGAGTCTTTAGTGTGCATTTAAGACATCTTGCATCATAATTTGACATCCCGATGAAATGATCCCTAGGTTTCACAACAAATGGGACCTAGGGGGATCCCTTAAACCTAACCTTGCCCAAAATAGGGGGGAGGACTTGGGCACCCATGCCCTAGTCTTGCCCTATTTTGGGTCAGTCCCAAATGTTTAGTGTCGGCTTGTGACCATTATTTGGGTCCTATGCCGACATGATAAGTTTGAATTATGAAATTCTTGGCGGGAGTGTTTATAGTTGCATATAAAAGCATGTTTAGGCATTCATTTGTAAACTAGAGCATTACTAGATTATTACTAGCAAGCTATTGTGTTCTAAAGGTGATTCAAGGCATTCATTGTGTAGCAAGAGTAGATTTGTGTTGTCTATGTGTTTGTATTTGCAGATTTGAGCAATCATCTCCTCATGGCATGAAGAGCTTCTTCCTCCCATGAGATCTTCACTACAAGGTGACATCATTTGTGTTTTTGAGCATTTATCATTTGGTTTTTGCCTTTGCCTCACAAGGGCATGCATTCTCTATCTGACAACGGTGTTCAAAAGACTTGAATGTCTCTCCAGGGCTTGACTGAGGCAAGCCTCTAAACACCACAACCCCCTCCCAAAGTTTTCATGATTGCAGGTTACAGGTGTCGAATCTAGAGAAAGTGAAGTTGCAGGAGGGTACAACAGAGTGTTAGAATTATAGATCAGAGAAGAAAATAGCTCCCTAGACTAGGGTGCCTGCTCATTAGTCCTTAAAGTTCTGTGATGAGAAAACCTTTGGTATAGTAGGAACAGGTTGCAAATCTTATTTGCAAATCCAAACAAAAAGCAGGGCATTGGACTTGGGCACCCACTCTTTAGTCCCTAACTATTCCACTTCCAAACCCTGAAAACATGTGCATAGTTATTTGTCATTTTACATCTTTTTGTAGCAACATTTTCTGTTATTCGTCTGTTTGCTGTTGTATTTGCATAATTAGGGTTTTAATGTATAATTGAGCATAAGAGAGATAATTGGCAATCAAATCATTAAAAATCCAAGTTTCCCTACATCTCATAGTGACCTAGGGTAGGATAGTACATTGCAACTCTACCCTAGGTCCTTGAATGAAAGGGTGAAAGGAGGATACACACAAAACTACCAAAAACTAAACATCCAAATTTTACCCTTTACACTTGGCTAAGCATAGCTTTCTAGAGATTTACACAAAATCATGGTAAATACTTATGCTAAACAGAAGATTCCACAGGCTTCTATTATATGCTCTTGCTAAGAAAAGGTTTATAGAGAGCTCCAAATAAATCTGTCAAAACAGACAGATTTCCTAATTTTTCTTGATAAGCATAAATTTAGAAAGTTATAATAGATTTTGTTTTATTGATAGGTTGCCTATTGGCAATTTTAAATTTTGAGCTTTTCTCCATTTCCATCATTTATAAAATAGAGAATAAATTTGGAAATGTTGTTTGGCATGTTTCATTTTGTATAAAAGTAATTTTTTTGCTAAGTTCTACTTGGTTGACCATCTCATCAAATCTATAAATTTTATACATGGACAAGATTACCAAGCATCTAACTATCCACCTATCCAATAGTTAAGTGATCCTTGTAGTGGTAATCACCACTATGAATAGATAGCTCTATGCAAATATATAGTTTTGATAGTCAAACATCATTAAAGAATCCTTGATAAAGCTTCACAAGTCTTTCCAATTAGCATTTTATCTAAATAATTCCTTAGATAAGTATAAAGTGATAGGGAAAAGTCATACAAAGAAGACTGACTCAAAAGGCAGTAACTTAAGTATGTATTGTCTTATCAAGGACAATGTGAATGATAGTAATATGGATTTGAAAAGTTATTAAAAGGGGACATATGACAGTCATATTTCTCACGAATTTGGTGATGACAGATGAGATAAAGAGAGGAGTTGATTGTCCATGTGTTCTCTAAGTAAATAATGATGAGATGGTGATCTTGTATCCTATGCAAATTTTCAAAGGTAGTGATCATTGTGACCATCAACAAAAGACAGTAATAGTTGAGAATACCATGCTCATGCCAAAGGAAAATATTCAAAGTCAATGAAGATAACAAATTGTGCAATAACCATGAAAAGGTGTTGATGTCATCAAGTATGACATTCCATAAAAGCCTATGCATAATCATGAGGGCAGTAGATAGGTGGATAGTCCTTAGCCATAGATGATACATCATGACAGTCATATTCATTGCTCTGAGGACAATCATTTATAAACACAATCACTGTCAAATGAAGGAGAAAATAAAAAAGGACATGGTAGAAGATAGTGATGCAATTACTTGAAGGACTACTATGATTGTGATAAAAGCACGAGGATAGGTAAGCTCACAGAGGAAGTACACAAAAAGTTCAAATGGATAGTCATTTTCACATGGTAATAGTCTGTGACATGATAGTCATGTAAGCCTTAGAGATTAGAGATAGATGAGCAGGACAGTCAAAACTATAATGGGTTGTCTACTATGAAATGATGATTAAAACTTGTCTTAGTAAAACTATGTTTGAATTCATGAAGACACATTCAACATCATATCCATTCACATGAAATAACACTGTATTGGTTGCAAGAGTATTGACACTTTGGTAAAAAGGATTGTCATGTTTTATATTTCAAGTGGCAGTCATACACACAAACTACATTAAGGGACAAGCTATAGGAAGTGACAAACTACAAGAAGTGACAATCTTAGGAAATGGTCTAGAATTTAATGAGAATGACTGAACCTTTTCAAGTTTTGACGGTGATAAACATTTTGGAGAGAAAATAATGCACAGTCGACTTATTAAGTGGACAATCCATGGCATTAGGGATGGTATCACAGAGTATTGGGAGCTGGCAGCTAAAGGCCCTTGAAGCTCTCCTATGCCTCCAAGAGATTGTTAACCATTTCAAAGCTTTAACACATATCTTACAGTAGGTGCTCTGATGTCTACACAAAATAATAACCAGATGCCAATTCAGCACAAAGAGTCATGTTGCAAATTTAAAATTTTCATTTGAATTCTTGTGCCATCTACAATTTGTTGTAATTTAGAAATTGATACTATGTGATTTCACTGTCACCTCTTTGGATGATTATGAGTTGACAAATGAAATCAACCTCCCTTTCATTGACTGTTATAACTTAGTTTCTTGTCATACCTTGTCCTTTTTCCTTTAGATTTTCCTATGCTTTATGTAGTATATTCCAAACTCAATTTATGATGATTATCTTTCTAAAGGCTATTTGATTTTGGTTCACTTGTCATACAAGGTGCAAGACTTTACACATACCACTACCTTTTAGACTTCTTTTCTTCAATCATTAAGACCTCCATGCTACCACTAATACTATAATTATGACCATTTGTATGATGAACTTTTAATATTGGCATGTATGATCTTTGATCACAGTCAACAAGTAATTTTTTAAGAGATCTTAGTAATCACTCATGGAGTTGAATCAAGCAATTAGAATTTTCTCTTTGGTTTTGTTAAGGGTGGCTAATAATTCTCAAACCAAACAACTACCATCTTACCCATACTACACAAGACACAATCAAAACTTGAAGATGTCTTTGCTTGATATGGACTTTGTCGCTACTTTCATGCTACAAAACCATTGTGTATTCCCCTTCTGATTGTACATTCATGATCACTCGTGATTTCTCTTCTATAGTCTCATTATACTAGTGTTTTCCTCATATGTTGTCCTTCTAATCTCAACTCGTCTTCAAGGCTTTTTCAACTCAAGCTAACCTATCCTCTTATGCAAATAATAATTCAAAAACATGTTATCAAAAATAGAGATGATTTTAGTCTCATGCCCTCCTGTGAAATATTTTCATGCATGTTTGAGATCTCTACAAGATGATGAAAAAGGCCTTAGGGTTTGGTAGGGTTTTGAGTATCCTTATTGTTTTGATGGTAATGTTGTCACTAAGTTCTCTCCTTGCCCAAATATAGTCACCTGAGAAACTACCACGATGCTCTTTACTGTAAATTACTTTGTTCTCCCTACCTTCTCACTACAGGTCTGATTCTTCAACTCTACCAACCGCCCTTCCATCTCACTATCTTTTCATACTCTTACATCTATTCTCTTATGAATTTACTTATGACTCTAAAAGCTATCACTAGGTCTATTATGGTTGTTAGGTCTTTGAGGGCATATGATTTTCTACTATGAACTCTTAGATTGTCATACTTTAAAATAGTTAGTGCAAAAGTTTATGTGTTTGATTACAACAAACATCCATCAAAGCCGCCTCAAGATGGTGGTTGTAATCCCTATATTAGATTGAGAGGTCATAATATAGAAGGGAATGGTTTGTCATGGAGCCCTTTTAAGCATGGATATCTATTGAGTGGTTTAATGATGTACAAATATGTTTGTGGGACATTAACTCACCTACCAAAAATAAAGTACTTAAGGCTCAACAAATATTTAAGGTGAGCTAGTTTAGTTACTACCTTTCATAGTAAATTTGGTTTTGAGTGCATTGCTATTTAGTATTTGGATGTAAGATGAGCTTCAGGCCTTTACATTCCTAGCATTTATTTTGTGTCGATTAAATTTTTTCAGGTCTTTGAAATTTTAATTTGTTTTAAAATTGCAACTTTTCTCACTATCAGATAATGTTGGCTTAGTGAAGAATGCTTTGTCAACACCATTTCATGATATAATTACAATGCAAGTCCATGATGGTGTAGTTGAAGATGTTGTGTGGCATTTAAGGCATGAGTATCTATTTGGGTCTATTGGAGATGATCGCAATTTGATGATATGGGACTTGCGTACATCTGGTGCTAATAAGCCAACACAATCAATAGCAGGTCATCAAAATGAGGTAAGTCATATGTGGAATGAAGCTTTCTGAACAATTAATATCTCTAATTCTCCCCAAAATTTGCTTTCCATGCATTGTATCGGAGTTTCAACATGTGTTGCCATTTTTTGTCCCATTAGTATGCTTACTTGTTTTTCCAGATAGTTGTGGGTCCTATTGGGGCTCACTTACTTTTTCACATCCAAAACTTTTAAAGGTAGGTTTATTAAAATTATTTGGTTAGCAGCCTCTGAAGACTGGTAAGCGGCACCTAACCCTTTATCATTTTCTTCAATAGGATATGTTTTGGAGTGCTTCATTAATTCAAATATTTTGAGAGCATCCTTGCAAAATCCATTTTATGCATATCCTACAATCATTGCATTCCAAGAGATGACATCTCTTTGAGCCATTCCATTAAATAGTTCACGTGCCTTATTTATACTTCCACATTTTGCATACATGTCTACCAGAGCATTTCCAACTATAATATCTAACAAAAATCCCCCTTCCATTATGTTATGATGGATGTCCATACCCTGTTCCAAATCCCCCATTTTGGCACAGGTAGGGAGGATGCTGGCAAAGGTTGTCAAATTTGGCTTTACACCTACTAATTGCATTTGCTTGAAAGTTCCTAAAACCTTTTCAACAAATCCATTTTGTGCATATCCCGCAATCATTGCATTCCATGAGATGACATCTCTTTGAGGCATTCTACCAAATAGTTCACATGCCTTGTCAATGATTCCACATTTTGCATACATCTCTACCAGGGAAGTTGAAACTACAACATCTAACAAAATTCCTCTATCAATTACTTTTTTATGGATGTCCATACCTTGTTCCAATGCTCCCATTTTGGCGCAGGCAGGAAGGATGCTGGCAAAGGTTGTGGAATTTGGCTTTACACCTGCCAATTGCATTTGCTTGAAAGTTTGTAAAGCCTTTTCAACAAATCCATTTTGTGCATATCCAACAACAATTGTAGTCCAAGAGATGACAACTCTTTGAGGCATTCTATCCAACTGTAATATCTGACAAAAATCCCCCTTCCATTATGCTTTGATGGATGCCCATTCCCTATTCCAAAGCTTCCATTTTGGAATAGGCAGGGAGGATGTTGGCAAAGGTTGTGCAGTCTAGATTTACACCTGCCAATTGCATTTGCTTGAAAGTTTCTAGAGCATTTTCAAAAAATTCAATTTGTACGTATCCTACAATCATTGCAGTCCATGAGACCACATTTTTTTGAGGCATTCTATCAAACAGTTCATGTGCCTTGTCCATGGTTCCACATTTTGCATACATGTCTACTAGGGCAGTTGCAACTACAATATCTGACAAAATTCCTCTATCCTTCATGCTTCAATGGATGTCCATACCCTATTCCAAATCTCCCATTTTGGCACAGGTAGGGAGGATGTTGGCAAAGGTTGTGGAGTCTGGCTTTACACTTGCCAATTGCATTTGCTTGAAAGTTTCTAAAGTCTTCTCAAAAAGTTCAATTTGTGCATATCCTGCAATCATTGCAATCTATGAGACCACATTTCTTTGAGGCATTTTGTCAAATAGATGACAATTCTCCAAGGATGTTTGCTCACTGACTTAACTCTCTATATATTCTCCATTATGCATTGAAAATTCATGGTTTCTAGTTAACTATTTATTGGTGTAACCATTGCCATGTTTATTGGGACTGTCATCCCTATAGGATAGTTTCCTTATAGATCTGAATGTAATTTAAAAGGTGCCCATAAATATTGACGAGTTTCATAAGATTGTTGTGTCAAGGTAGTAGATGGTTTTATTTGAGAGATTAGGCCCAAAAAATCAAATGGTTCCAGGAAATCTTGGTCACATGAGTCCACATCTTTATTATGAGATTGCCCCAAGAACCTATTAGGACTAATAAAATTAGCCTCCAGTGCCCACAAACATCTATTATCCTGTCAAATATCCTATCATCTAATATGTCACTCAAAACTTTATCCTTCAAATACTCCATTTACCTGCCCTATAATCATCACCCCACTAGATGTACATTTACCATCATACCCATTTATCAAAAGATTCATGTCGGGGAGACCATGTTATTTTGGCAGGAATTATTTCATGGTCCCTTCGATAGAGTGATGAAATAAGACAATGAGAAGATCATCGAAGAGAATGCACCATATCGGGACTTGTCTCAGTGTCCCTTCGACAGTCCGAATAAAGCTTCATCAAAGACACTTTGATATGTCGAAAGGAAAGGTTTTTAAGTCTCTTCGATAACCTGGGAATGCCCTATTCATTTATTGAATCATGTGACTCAAGAAGAGGAGCTTGAAGTGATCATTTCATGCTTTGGGGAGCAATAGCGGTAGATATTATGAAGCTGTTTATAGAATTTGAGATCTAAAAACTTCAAAATTGGCTGATATCAAAGTGATTTCATTATGTGAAAGGGAAGAGAGACTTGTAAAGTTAAGATTAAATCAAAAACTTGATAGGGAGATGCGTAGAAAGATGGAATATTACAAGAGACAGGAGGTTACCCGCATCACCATAAGAGGTCCCTGGAGCCAGTGTGGTATCATGGTAGAGCCTCCCGCATCACCGCAAGAGCCAAGAAGACATGGTGCGGTCTAGCGGTAACATCTCGCATCACTACAAGAGCCAAGAAGACACGGTGTAGTGTAGCAGTAACATCCGGCATCACTGCAAGAGCCAAGAAGACACGGTGCAGTGTAGTAGTAACATCCCGCATTACTGTGAAGGCTAAGCAATAAATGTGCAGTATGGAGGTAAATCAAATACCCCGTCATCCCGCACACAATTTAATCTGGCTCTGCAGGGACACGGGAAAGATGTCTCAGATTTCTTTATATATGTATGCCAGGATATTTTCAACCATAGCATCTAACAAAAATTCCTTGTTCATTATGCTTTGATGGATGTCCATACCCTGTTCCAAGCTCCCATTTTCACCAAACTTTCGTGCTTGACATGCATGTAAATAAGCTTATTATGAAGAATTGTGCATGTTACAAATGCAAATCACCTTTGAGTGATGGAAGAGAAGACATTTTCCCTTGGTGAAAGAGTGTTCTTGGAAACGCAAGTCTTCAATAATTGAAGATATACAACGCCTCTTTCAATTGGCCCTCTCTACATAATGTTGTGAGATTGATAATGGTGTCACCCGCATCACCGCAAGGCCCGGCAACAAACCTTGCGGTGTTGTGGTAAAATTAAAAATTCTGTGTTGGTTGTGGTGTCTTTGGGTTTAGCTAATTTTAATGTGGTAGACTGCTTTTATCCTGAAGTTGTATCTGTAGACCTTGCTTTTATCCGGTTCTAATTGATGTTCAATTTTCTTATTGGATGTGACCTCGGGCATTTCAAGAAGTTGTATTTGTAGACCTTGCTATGCCTCTAAGCATATGTAAATCAAATACAGACAAGAAAAAACACAACCGAGGATTTGCTTTCATTCGGTTTTCTTCACATGGGGTAAGAAAATGGCAAAATGTTTGGTTCTTTAACCAATTTTCTAGATTCCAAACATGAGTAATGTTATAGAGGCTGTTGGTTAAGAGTGTTATGAAGATTGTCTACCTTATTATAGGGAATTTAATGTTTTTTCTTACATTTTGTAATAGACTTGAAAAGACATTGTCTCATGAAAGATCCTACCCAAGAATGTCAAACAAACAGGATGTGTATTTTATTTCAAATTTTAGTGATTGTTCTCATGCATTCCTTTATGGTTTTTGTGTATAATAATGATTTGAGTAACTATTTTCCCTTTTGGCTAGGTGGCTATTGATAGCATCTCACATGGACCATGTCCTCAGTACACTCCTGATTACTTGTTCCTCCTCTAGACAATTTTGCGCTCTGATCCCCAAGTACTAATCTTGATAGAAATATATTTCTAATCTTGAATCTGAAGATGTTTTGAAGAGCACTATAAACTTTGCACTAATGATGTCTCAAATGGAGGGTGATTGTCCAATTGATTACAATGTCATCACCAATCTCTTTCTTCAGGTAATTTCTTTCTAATTGTAAATTCATATATCTTCTTCCTATTGATAAATAGCTTATGGTTTTTGATATGGAACTTTGAAGTTGAGGTGACTATTAAACTATTGCTCTCAATGTAATTTGTTTTGTTATATGTTTATTTCTTGTAGTGCATGTATTGGGTGTAGATTCATGCATCAAGTTGTTTGAACAGTTCAAGTCTTATGAAGGGCTATATTTCTTCTTGGGTGCATATTTGAGCTCCGAGCGATTTGACTTTAGATTGTCACTTGTATCATTTTGTCATTGATATTCATTGATCTATTTAAGGAGGTAATTTTGTAGTAGCTTGGGAACCTTGTACTTATATGGTAAACTATATTTTCAATGTCATTGGCAGTGAGGATCCTGACATTCACTTTAAATACATTGAAGCAACAGCCAAAACTAGACAAATCAAGGAGGTGGAACGTGTAACCAGAGAGTCAAACTTCTATGATGTTGAAAAGACAAAGAAATTTCTTATGGAAGAAAGACTTCCAGATGCTTATCCAATACTGATAAATGTTTGTGATCAGTTTGGATTTGTCCACTGTCATGTTTAGTAAAGCTTATCAGTCAACGTATATGTAGAACATAGTTCTCAGTACATACTGATATTCATGGTGTGAAGTCTACAGAGGAGTCTTTCATAGGACCCTTAGGCTTCATTTTTCAAGTAGTTCTTTCATGTTTTGGAGTTGTATAAGCAAAAAATAGAGCATTGTAACTCCGTTTTCTCAATCACAGCAATGAGAAACACACTTTGTAACACATTTTTCAAAGCAAAGACACATATTTTTGTCTTGTATCTACTGTAAGAACACCTTTTTCTTAATAAAATTTCAATATTTTGCCTTCTTAATAGTTGTTTCATTATGTGCAAATGAATGATTGATTATGTTTTTCTGTGTTTAATGTTTAAACCTCAAAAGCATTGTCTCATTTCCAGCACTTTTAAGCAGAAATCAGTTGTCCAATTGATTACAATGTCATCACCGATCTCTTTCTTCAAGTAATTGCTTTCTAGTTGTAAATTCATATATCTTCTTCATATTGATAAATAGCTTATGGTTTTTGATATGGAACTCTGAAGTTGAGGTGACTATTAAACTATTGCTCTCAATGTAATTTGTTTTGTTATATGATTATTTCTTATAGTGCATGTATTGGGTGTAGATTCATGCATCAAGTTGTTTGAACAGTTCAAGTCTTATGAAGGGCTACATTTCTTTTTGGGTGCATATTTGAGCTCTAGGTGATTTGACTTTGGATCGTCACTTGTATCATTTTGTCACTAATATTCATTGATCTATTTAAGGAAGTAATTTTGTAGTAGCTTGGGAACCTTGTACTTATATGGTAAACTATATTTTCAATGTCATTGGCAGTGAGGATCCCGACATTCACTTCAAATACATTGATGCAGCAGCCAAAACTAGACAAATTAAGGAGGTGGAACGTGTAACCAGAGAGTCAAACTTCTATGATGCTGAAAAGACAAAGAACTTTCTTATGGAAGCAAGACTTCCAAATGCTCATCCACTGATAAATGTTTGTGATCGGTTTGGATTTGTCCACTATCATGTTCAGTAAAGCTTATCAGTCAAGGTATATGTAGAACATAGTTCTTAGTGCATACTGAGTATTCATGGTGTGAAATCTATAGAGGAGTCTTTCATAGGACCCTTAGGCTTCATTTTTCAAGTAGTTCTTTCATGTTTTTGAGTTGTATAAGCAAAAAATAGAGCATTGTAACTCAATTTTTTCAGTCACAGCACTGAGAAACACACTTTCTAACACATTTTTCAAAGCAAAGACACATATTTTTGTCTTGTATCTGCTATAAGAACACCTTTTTCTCAATAAAATTTCAATATTTTGCCTTCTTAATAGCTATTTCATTATGTGCAAATGAATGATTGATTATGTTTTTCTGTGTTTTATGTTTAAACCTCAAAAGCATTGTCTCATTTCTAGCACTTTTAGACAGAAATCAGTGAACAAAAACAATTAAATAAACTACCAATTGACTAAATATACTACCAATTGATAGAAATCAGTGAATAAATATGACTAAATATACTACCAGTTGACAGAAATCAGTGAATAAATATACTACCAATTGACAGAAATCAGTGAATAAATATGACTAAATAAATGACTAAAAATAGACTACCAAATTGATCAATCAAAACAACCAAATAAATGACTAGCAATAAACTACTAATGGTCACGTGACCAAGTTTAGTCATTTATAAGTAGTTTTTAGTAGTTTTTTTAGTCACATATTGTTGTTTATGTACTAGTGTATTAACACTAGAAAAGAGGGTCCCTGGCAACGGCACCAAAAAGTGACAGGTTGTCATTAAGTCCTCACACTTTAGTTTAAAATATATCAATTATGTCGACCGAGTAGTGTCCAAGGCTATTTGCAATAGGGAATAGTTTAAAATATATCAATTATGTCGACCAGGTAGTGTCCAAGGCTATCTGCAATAGGGAATGGATTTAGACATCTCAACTTAGCAATGATTTTCTAAATTTTTAAGGAAGCTTTTAATAGAATAGTCTTAAGAAAGCATACAATTTAATGTACAAAGCATTTGAACTTAACCTAGAAATCATATAAACTCTAAACTAGGAATCAACACATAAACCTTCCAACTAAGAATTTGAAAGGAACATGCCAATTTAAGAAAATAGGAAATTCTTTAAATCTAAACTTGCACTATCAACTGGTAACGAACTTCTGCATTTAAGCAGGAGCTTTGATAATTACAACATAACACACAAAACTTCAAAGAATTCAACTTTAAGATAATTAACTAAAACACAATATTTTGTGGGGTCACAACAATACTATCCTATCATAACACCATTAAACATAAGGTTATACTAATCTGAGCCAAAACATTCATAGAACAGATTTAAACAACACAGTCATACAACATTGAGATACTTATCTATTCCTAATTCCTTCGAGTGGCCATCTCTCTGGAAGTTGTCTACCGATTCAAATCACATTCACCATTTAACAACAAATTCCATTCGCATACTCATTACTCATAACAGAACTTGATTGTCTTTATCCATAGCATAACATAACTGAACATAACATAGGCATAACATAACTAAACATAACATAGCATAGCATAACATAACTATTTTGAGGAATCATCCCATAATCTATACTACCAATATCCTAAATACTTGGGTGGCTTATTAATGCCACTAAAAAAGTATTTAACAAGATAAAAACAGACTTTAACTAAACTAGATGTCTTTTAAATTCAACATATTAAACGCTCCGAGGGGAGCTATGAAATGTCTTAAGTGCTTTCAATATAAAATAATAGAAATTGTCAAGTGGTCGGATGTAACACAGACTGAAGTCCACGATCATGCATCTCCTAGATTTCTGGTGCCCCAGTATTCCAGTGTTGCTGACTCTAGTCGACATTCAAGTCTATTCCTTCCACTAAGCCATACTCAAAAACCTGTATGAATACATAGATATTTTTCACAAAATCACGTCAACATTAGTGACAAACTCCAATCAATTTGAAAACAAAGATTGTACATCATTCTTCCAAAAATAAACAAATATTGCATATAAGACTAACAAATTGGCATGGTTTAGGTAGCTTAGTGGCACATAAAGGGTCACATGGTTAACGATAAAAATTGAAGTTATTTATACCTCATCAGTATACTTAGGGTCCTCCATGGTTAATACCAAGATGGGAGTTGATCCCTTTTAGACCACTCTAATTATAAATGGATGGTTGTTACACAATTGTATGCTTGACTCTAGGGCATCTAGTAATGTCATGCCACTAGAAATTATAAATGAGTTGGGGCTAAAGGTGTCCAAATATTTTGGCAAGTGTTTTGCCATGGATTCTAGGGAGGTGAATGTGATTGGTCTTGTCAAGGATGTTGAGGGCCAACTAGCTGAATATCTTGAGCAGTCTTTCCTCATGGACATAATTATTGTGGACTGCCTAGCCAAGTGGGGCATGTTGTTATCTAGAAAGTGGGTTGCTTCTATGGGAGGAAATATTCACATGGACTTGTCATATGCTGCCATTCTTGTCCAGGGCATGGAATTGAAATTATACAGGGAGAAGAAGGTGGAAGATGAACACATAGAGGATAGATAGAAAATAGAAGAGAATCATGTGAATTTCTTTGACACTGAAATAGACCATTTTATGGCATATAGCAGTGATGATAATTCTTGCCCGAATGTTTCATTTTCCAATCCTATTATTTCTAATTCTGAATCTAATTTGTGGACACTTTATTTTGATGGTACATGCTTAAGAGAAGGCTCAGGTGTTGGGATTGTTCTGATATCCCCAGACGGTGAGCAGTTTGGTATGTCCTTCAAACTTGATTTTCAATGCACTAACAACATAGCTAAGTATGAGGCATTGTTGTTAGGATTAAATATTGCTCACAAGCATAAGGTCAAGTGTCAAAATTTATGGTGACTCAAAATTAGTGGTACAGCAGATTAGAAATAAATTTACTGCCAAGGATAAAAGGTTAAGAGGATACAGGAATGTTGTATGGGATACTGTGGAATTGTATGATGCCATTGGCATTGAATGGGTTGATAGAACCAAAAATGAAAAGGTAGATTCCCTAGCTGTAGATGAATCAAAATTTGATCCTCAAATGATTTTTCCTCATGACCACCAAGATGTTGAAGTACTTACAAAGCTGACTATTCGAGACAATGTGTACAGTTGGCAAGTCTTCAATGATAGCGATTAGATTTTCATTTTTATGAACTGCATGGATGAGTTTGACAGTCAAGTGATTGATTGGTAGCCAATGATAGAAGTTGTTGATGGCAAGGAAACTCTTTTTGGTAGTGAGGTTGTACAATTGAAGACAAATACAATTCCAAAAGGGCTAGTAGCATTAGAGAGAATGTTTGACAATGCAGACTGTTGGAAGAGAAAAGGTAAAATCTTTGAAGAGAATAGTGTCGAAGGTGTCAACCTTGGAACTAAGGATGCACCTAGAATGGTTTACATAGGCAAGAGATTGAAGCCTCATGAAAAGAAGATGTTGATTGCTCTGCTGAGGAAGTCCAAGAAATGTTTTGCATGGTCCTATGATGAGCTCAAAGCTTATAGGGAGGACTTGTTTCAACATACCATTCCCCTCCAACCTGATGCAAAACCCTCTAAAGGTAGAAACAGAGGCCCATAAACCCTACCATAGCTCGCAAGATGCAAAAGGAGTTGCTAAAAATGAAAGAGGGAGGTATCATCAAACCTATCAAGCACTCTGAGTGGGTGTCTAATCTTGTCCCAGTAAGAAAGAAAAATGGGGAGATTAGACAATGTGTTGACTTTAAAAATCTAAACATCAAGTCCCTCAAGGATAACTATCCTCTTCCAAGCATGGATCATCTATTACAGAGGGTGGTTGGTTCAGAATTGATGTCAATGATGGATGGATTTTTAGGGTGTTACCAGGTGTTGGTCAAGGAGTCTGAACAACACAAAACAACATTCACCACACCTTGGGGTACTTATGTATATCTGAGAATGTCATTTAGACTAAAAAATGTAGGATCTATATTTCAAAGAGCAATGGATGTGGCCTTTGCTAGCCTCATTGATGAGATCATGGTTATTTACTAGGATGATCTAATTGTATTTTCAAAGGACAAAAATGATCATTGCAAGCATTTGAAATTGATTTTTGAGAGGTGTTTAGAGTAATCCTAAAAAATGTCAATTTGGAGTTGAAGAAGGAAAGTTGTTGGGACACATTGTGTCGAGGGAGGGGGTCAGAATTGATCCAAATAGGGTTAAGGCTATTGACCTTGTTCCCCAGCCCAAGACAGTCAAAGGTATTCAGTCTTTCTTTGGGCAAATTAACTTTGTAAGGAGATTCATCCCTAACCTCACTGAGAAGACTAAAGCCATCTCCTAGATGCTTAAAAAGGGACAATCCATCATATGAGACAAGGAAGTAGCGGCCACTTTTCTTGACATAAAAGAAGCTCTCAAAAATGTACCAGTGTTGATAAGTCTAGACTATTCCAAGCCTTCCCAGCTCTTTTCTTTCGCTTCATTTTATACTTTTGATGTTGTGTTGTTACAAAAGAATGAAGATGGATTTTGGTAGCCAATAGGGTTCTTCAGCAAGTCCTTGCAAGCTGCTCAGTTGAACTATTCAATTATGGAAAAGCATGCATATGCTTTAGTTAAGGCAATAGAAAATTTTAGACCATATCTCATGGGTGCAAAGACAATAGCATATGTGCCTCATTCAGATGTTAAGGATATTTTCACACAGTAGGAAGCTTCTAGAAAAAGGTGTAGATGGATCAATAGGATCCAAGAGTATGACATTGAGGTGCAAGTCACCAAATTGGTTAGAGACCAAGGTTTAGCTAAGTTGATGGCAAATTCCAACTTAAAAGTAGCTGAGATAAATGAGGTAAATGCTTCTCAATCAACTGACATGTGTGCTTTGACAAATGATTCATGGTATAAGGATGTTATCTTTTATCTTTTCAACATGCATTGCCCCCCAGGCATGAATGTGACTTAACAGGGGACACTTAAACTCTAGTCTCAAAGGTATGTCTTGATTCAAGGTATTTTAATGTGGAGAAATCATGAAGGACCGTTGTTAAATTGTCTAGATCAGCAATAATCTGAGGAAGTTATAGATGAATATCACCAAGGAGTATGTGGTGGGCATTTTTATGCTAAAACCACAGCATATAAAATTATTAGGGTAGGTTTCTGGTGGCCGACCCTCCTCAAGGATGTTGCAAAACAAATTAGAAAGTGTGATGTGTTGCAAGTATATGCTAATCAATGTTGTCATTGATGTCAACATGTTTGTGTTGTCATTGGTGTCAACTATATCTTTTAATGTTGTTGTTATTGCTTGATTGATTTATTATGTTAAAGTGATTTGAATGGATTGCAGAAGTGTTGATGATGTTAGTATATTGTTCTTGTTGTTGGGTTTTGAAGTGCTTTTGAGAAAATTTGATAAATATTGAAGACAGTGTTGTGTAGAAGAATTCTGGCTTATAGGATATTGTCTGAGTTTTTGCTCCACATTTCTTTTGTGTTGAAGACTAGAGTGTGAGGTTTGGATATGTTTTAGAGAAGTGGTTGAAGATGTTAGATCTAGAATTTTGTTCTCTAGAACATTGTGGTTTGAGAGTTATGTTCACCAGTTTGAAGACCATGCCTAACAGTGTCTGCAGTCTGACTAGGAGAAAGTATTTTGCTCCGCATCTCTCCATAGTTTGGGTTTTTAGTCTTGCGGTTCTGGATGAGTGTTCCTAAGATCCATATCAATGTTCCATCCAAAGTAATTGTGATTTGATGCTCTGGAATGTTGTTTTCATGAGTAGCAGAGCTTGACAGTGTTGATTGTGAGCAGTCTGTGATCTGTCTTCAAGTGAGATTTGTTGTAAATGAATTTGTTGACTCCTAGGTGATTTCATGTTGTTTGTGGATGTTTCCATATTGTGTTAAAGGATTTTTCCTAATCCACAAGCTATGGTTGGGCTCTTGTAAGCGTGTACCTAAGTGTTCTTGGTGTCTGTACAAGTTTATCTAACTTGGGTGCTAACACTAATTGCGGATGTGCTTCGTGGATTGAGGAAGCATGTTGAAGTGTGTGAAGATGTTTTTAGGTCCAAGCTAAGTTGTGAAGCATTCTATCTTCATCACTTTGCTCTACGAGAATGTTTAGGTCTAGACCTAATTTGAATTATGTATGTTTGTCGACCTTGGAGATTGTTTCAAGAGTTGTAGAGTATGTTGCCGACCTTGGTGAATGTTTCAAAGTTGATGATTGATATAAATAAGTGTAAAGGATTCATGTGTATGTGGGGCATGTGCAAAGATGAGGATATTTGTGTTGTGAATTTGAATCAGAGGTAGCAAGGACTTTCATGTGGTAGAAGACCTAATGTAGTGAGCAGAAGTCATCTACAATTTTTAGAGAGGTTGCAAAGGTAATGATTAATGTGCTTCAATGGAACTGAACTCAGGCATGTGATAGATGCTATCATATCAGTTCATGGCAGTGAGCCTTCCCTTTTGGAAATGAGCCCTTTTGGCAGTAAGCCTATTGCAGTGAACATTCTTTTAGGCAGTGAGCCCTTTGACAGTGAGCCTCTTTATAATTCGGTATTGATACTACTTCATATTGTGAGCTAATCCTCACCGTAGTTTTTCCCTTTTAGGGTTTTCCACGTAAAAATCTGGTGTTCTCTTATGCATGGTGTTAATGTGATTAATTTTTTGTTATTTGTTTTTATGTTTAATCTTCATAACAGAATAAGGGTTTAAGTGAATTGATGTGGATGTGATTATGTTTGTGAGGGTTTAAAGTTTTTGATACAACTGATTCACCCCATCAGTTGTCTTATGCATTCAACAATTGGTATCAAAGCAAGGTTCCTTGGAAGAAAGCCTAACAGCTTAAGGTAGATCTGGGATGGTGCACAAGAAAGACATTTCTCAGTTTGATGGATCTGACTATGCCTTCTAGAAGGGAAGAATGCAAAATTATCTTGTTTCTCTTGGTTATAATGTGTGGAGAATGGTTTAAGAAGAATACACTATACCTAAAGATGGTCTGGAGACTGCAATGGAGATTAGGGCTTATGAGACTAATGGTAAAGCTAGGAATGCCCTACTAAATGCTCTATCTAACATTGAACTGTCGAAAGTTTTGGATCTGGAAATTGCACATGAGATCTAGAAAAAATTGAAGAATATCTATGAAGGTGATGATTTTTTCAAGAAATCTAAGATGCAAAATCTAAAGTCCAAATATGAAACTATGCGGATGTCTAAAGATGAGAACATAACAAGCTATATGCAGAAGATTGATGAAGTTGTCAAGGACATCAAAGGTCTTGGTGGAAACTTGGATGATAATGAAGTTGTGAATAAGATACTCAGAACACTTCGTAAATCTTATAGTCATAAAGCATCTGCCATTGAAGAATTTCTAGATATGGGCAAGCTTTCAAAAGATCAATTGCTTGGTAAACTGACTGCCTTTGAGATGAGAGAATTTGGTACTATTGATGGTCTTGTGAAAGTTGAGACTGCTTTTAAAGCCAAACCAGAAAAGACTGTAAGATCATATAAGTATGTTGTGGAATCAGATGAGAAAGGTTTTGATGAGATTGAGACAAACTCTGTAAGCATAATGAAAAAGGGAACTAGAAAGTTCAGAGGTAAGTTACCTTTCAAATGTTTCAGTTGTGGTAAGATTGGTCATTATGCTTCAAGGTGTCCTAATAGCGATTTGAAGATCAAGAACAAAGAAGGTAAAGGTAAGATGATAAGGAAAAGTTACTATGTTAAAGATGATGATGGTGTAACTAATGATGAATCTAATTTTGAAGATGATAGTCCTAGTGAATGCTTGTTTATTGCCCTAAAAGAAGAACCTATTTCTACTAACCTTGCAAGCTGTGTGGAGGAAGTCTGGGAGAAGAGAAAGTGATGTCTGCATTTCATGCTAGAAAGGAAAAGGATGAATGGATCATTAATAGAGGATGTTCAAATCACATGATAGGAGATAAGAATAAGTTTGTTAAATTGGAAAAGTATGATGGAGGACTAGTCAGATTTGGTGATGATGTAGCTGGTAAGATTTGTGGAAAAGGGTCAATTACTTTTGATGGAAAGCATAATACAGATGATGTTCTTTATGTCAAAGGCTTAAAGCATAATCTTCTAAGTATTGGATAGATGTGTAACAAAGGATAAAATCTGATGTTTATGGACAATGGATGTGAGATAAGGAAAAGCTCTAGAATAATAATTGTTGTAGGTAAGAAGACTCATGGTAATGTTTATCAATTGAAAGGTACTGATAATTGTTGTTTGTTGGATTAGACAAATGAAAGTTGGTTATGGCATAGAAGAATGTGTCATGTTAACTTTGATAATCTTGTGAGAATAAGCTCAGTTCAAGTTGTAAGAGACCTGCCTAAGATTGTGAAGCCTGCTAATTCCATTTGCAAAGAATGTCAATTTGGAAAGTAAACAAAGACAAGTTTCAAGAGCAAAGAACAAACCTCTATCAGTCTGTTGGAATTGATGCATACAAACTTGTGTGGTCCTACAAGAATAAGAAGTCTACAAGGTGATAGGTATTTCATGCTACTTATTGATGACTATTCAAGAATGACTTGGGTTACTTTTCTTAGAGAAAAATCAAAAGCCCTAGACAAGTTCAAGGCATTTAAAGCAATGGTTGAAAATGAAATGGATTTGAGAATCAAGTGTTTGAGATCTGAAAAAGGTGGTGAGTTTACTTCAAATGAATTAAATGCTTTTTGTGAAGAACATGGGATAAATAGATAATTGTCTTCCCATCGAACTCCTCAGCAAAATTGAGTAGTTGAAAGGAAGTATAGAATAGTTTAGGAAGCTGCTAGAACAATGATCAAAGAAGAAGATGTACCAGAAGTATATTGGAAGTAAGCAATTCACACTACTGTCTACATTCATAATAGAGTGCAAGTCAAAGAAAATGGAACGAAGACACCTTATGAGCTGTGGTATGGAAGAACTCCTACTGTCAAGTATTTCAAAGTTTTTGGAAGCAAATGTTATATTAGAAGAGATGAAGAGTTAGGAAAGTTTGATGCTAGATGTGATGAAGGTATATTCCTTGGGTACTCTACTAAAAGCAAAGCTTACTGGTGCTTCAACAAAAGGTTGAGGAAGATTGTTGAAAGTGCAAATGTGAAGGTAGATGAAGATATTCAAAAAATCTCAAAGCCAAATGGATATGAGTCAGATGAGTCTGTTGATACAGAAGTAGTTGAAGAAGACAAAGACAAGGAAGTTCATAGTGATGAAGAAGAAGCTCTGGAAAGAGTTCATAAAACCCCCAAGTATGTGCAAAAGAATCACTCAGAGGATCAAATCATTGGTGACAAAAGCAAAGGAGTTTTGACAAGAAGAAGATTTGCAGAAGAACAGGTAAATCTTTGTTTAATTTCAAAGGTTGAACCTAAGACAGTTACTGAAGCATGTAAAGATGAACATTGGGTCAAGGAAATGGAAGAAGAATTGATGCAAATTGAAAAGAACAAGACTTGGGAACTTGTCCCCAGGTCTACAGATAAGAATGTGATTGGAACAAAGCAGGTTTTAAGAAATAAGTTGAATGAGAATGGAGAAGTGGTAAGAAACAAAGCTAGACTTGTATGCAAGGTCTACTCATAAGTGGAAGGAATAGACCATGAGGAAACTTTTTCTCTGGTGGCAAGACTAGAAGCTATTAGGTTGTTTCTAGCTTATGCAAGACACAAGGATTTCAATGTATATCAAACGGATGTCAAGTCTGCTTTTCTGTATGGTGAGTTGGAAGAGGATGTATATATAGAGCAACCAAATGGATTTTAGTTATTACATAAACTAGATATGGTATGCAGATTGAAGAAGGTATTGTATGGACTGAAGCAAGCTTCCAGAGCTTGGTATGCTAGGTTAGGCAGGTATTTGTTGCAATAGGGGTTCAGTAAAGGGTCTGCAGACAATAATTTGTACATCAAGGTAAGCAAAGATCAAATCCTAATTATTGAGGTCTATGTGGATGATATAATCTTTGATGGAAATGAAGGTATGTGTAAGAACTTTGCAAATGAGATGCAAAAATAATTTGAGATGTCAATGTGTGGTGAGATGAACTTCTTTTTTGGGCTACAAATTAATCAGACAGATAAGGGCATTTTCATTTCACAATCAAAGTATGTCAAGGAATTTTTGAAGAATTTTAGAATGGAAGAATCTAAACCAGTTAGTACTCCCATGACAACTAGTTGCAAGCTAAGCAAAAATGATGAATCCCCTAGGGTTGATCAAAGAAAATATAGATCAATAATTGGAGGGTTTCTATACCTAACTACTACCAGACTGGATATCATGCATGTAGTTTGTCTTGTGGCAAGATTTCAAGCAGATCCTAGAGAGTCACATGTCATGGCAGTAAAGAGGATATTCAAGTATTTGAAGGGCACTCCAGACCATGGTTTGTGGTATCCTAAGAACAATGACTTCTCCCTAAGTGCCTACACAGATGTAGATTGGACCAGATGTGTAGATGATAGCAAAAGTACAAGTGGTGGTGTGTTCCTTATTGGAGACAGAGTTGTGTCATGGCAAAGTAAGAAGTAGGATTCAGCATCCTTATCTACTACAGAGGCAGAGTACATTGCAGCAGCATCATGTTGCACATAGGTGCTATGGATGAGACAAACTCTGAAAGATATCAAAGTTGAGTATGATGATCCAATTCCTATTTATTGTGATAATACCAGTGCCATTAACATTTCAAAGAACGTGATGATGCATTCAAGGACAAAGCATTATTCTATCAGGTATCACTTTCTAAGAGAGAAGGTTGCATAGAAAGAAATGAAGCTTGATTATGTGCCTACAAAAGATCAGGTTGCTGACATATTCACCAAGGCTCTTCCTAAGGACACATTTGAGTATCTCTGGGAGAATTTAGGGGTTATTGCCCCTCCCTTGTTGAACTAGATGCATAAGGAAGTGCATCAGTCTAGTGTGATTCAGGAGTCATTCTTTTCTGGACTAATGGTGGAGGCTACCTCTCGAGGGGAGCAGGTAGTGGCACTGAAGAGTGTTGCAATCAGTAGTAGGTATTCAGAGTAGCTAAGAATAGTGCAAGTATGTGCAGTATCATATTCAGGGGGAAAAAGCTTGAGAAAGGTGTATCACCCTTTGCCATTGATGTCAAAGGGGGAGAGAGTTCATGTGAAAAACAAAGGGAAAGTAAGATGTATAAAATAAAGGGGGTTTTTCACATCATATATTGCCATCAATGACAAAGGGGGAGATTGTTGCAAGTATGTGCTAATCGGTGTTGTCATTGATGTCAACATGTTTGTGTTGTCATTGGTGTCAACTGTATCTTTTAATGTTGCTGTTATTGGATGATTGATTTATTGTGTTAAAGTGATTTGAATGGCTTGAAGAAGTGTTAACAATGTTAGTATATTGTTCTTGTTGTTGGGTTTCCAAGTGCTTTTGAGAAAAATTGATAAATATTGAAGATAGTGTTGTGTAGAAGAATTCTAGCTTATAGGATACTGTCTGAGTTTTTGCTCTGCATTTCTCCTGTGTTGAAGACCAAAGTGTGAGGTTTAAATATGTTTTAGAGAAGTGGTTGAAGATGTTAGATCCAAAATTTGGTGCTCCAGAACATTGTGGTTTGAGAGTTATGTTCACTAGTTTGAAGATTGTACCTAGTAGTGTCTGCAGTATGACTGGGAGAATGTATTTTACTCTGCATCTCTTCGCAGTTTGGTTTTTGGTCTTGCAGTTTTGGATGATCATTCCTAAGATCTATATCAATTTTCCATCCAAAGGAATTGTGATTTGGTGCTCCAAAATGTTGTTTTCATGAGTAGCAGAGCTTGGCAGTGTTGGTTGTGAGCAGTCTGTGATCTGTCTTCAAGTGAGATTTGTTGTAAATGAATTTGTTGACTCCTAGGTGATTTCATGTTGTTTGTGGATGTTTCCAGATTGTGTTAAAGTCTTGTTCTTGATCCACAAGCTATGGTTGGGCTCTTGGAAGTGTGTGCCTAAGTGTTCTTGGTGTTTGCACAAGTTTAGCCAACTTGGGTGCTAACACTAATTACGGATGTGCTTCGTGGATTGAGGAAGTGTGTGAAGATGTTTTTAGGTCCAAGCTAAGCTATGAAGTGTTCTATCTTCATCACTTTGCTTTGTGGGAATGTTTAGGTCCAGACCTAATTTGAATTTTGTATGTTTTCTGACCTTGGAGATTGTTTCAAGGGTTGTAGATTGTGTTTCCGGCCTTGGTGAATGTTTTAAAGTTGATGATTGATATAAATAAGTGTAAAGGATTTGTGTGTATGTGGGGCATGTGTGAAGATGAGGATGTTTGTGTTGTGAATTTGAATAAGAGGCAGCAAAGACTTTCATGTGGTAGAAGACCTAATGCAATGAGCAGAAGTCATCCACAATTTTTAGAGAGGCTGGGAAGGTGATGATTATTGTGCTTCAATGGAACTAAATGCAGGCATGTGATAGATGCTATCATATCAGTTCATGGCAGTGAGCCTTCCCTTTTGGTAGTAAGCCCTTTTGGCAATGAGCATTCTTTTGGGCAGTGAGCCCTTTGGCAATGAGCCTCTTTGTAATTCAGTATTGATACTACTTTATATTGTGAGCTAATCCTCACCATGGTTTTTCCCTTTTAGGGTTTTCCACATAAAAATTTGGTGTTCTCTTGTGCATGGTGTTGATGTGATTAATTTTTTGTTATTTGTTTTCCATGTTTAATATTCATAATAGAATAAGGGTTTAAGTGAATTGATGTGGATGTGATTATGTTTGTAAGGGTTTAAAGTTTTTTATACAACTGATTCACCCCCCTCTCAGTTGTCTTATGCATTCAACATGATGCCTATCAAAGACTTGTAGGCAAATTAAAGTTTCAAGGTGCCTTACCCCTTATGAATGTTACCATTGAAGCACCATTTCAGCAATGGGGCCTTGATTTCATAGGGGAGATCCAAGAGAGATCAAGCAATGGGTACAGGTGGATATTGGTGGCAACTGACTACTTTACAAAGTGGGTTGAGGCTATTCCAACTCGCAACTCCATGTCCAAGGTAGTGATTGAGTTCTTGTTGAACAACCTCATAACTAGATTTGGTTTGCCATCTAGAATTGTTGCAAACAACGCTATGTGATTTAGGTCTTAGGACATTGCAAGTATGTGTTCTAAGTATGGGATAAGTTTGATTGACTCATCACCATATCATCCATAGAGTAATGGACAAGTTGTTTCCAACAATAAGAGCCTCATAAATATTTTAAAGAGGACTTTAGATATGAACAAGAAAAGTTGGGATGACAAGCTAAAATATGCAGTCTGGGCTGATAGGATCACATACAAATGTGCTATAGGCAAGAGCCCTTTTGAGCTAGTGTATGGGAAGGAGGCCAAAATGCCAATGTCGTTAGAGTTGCCTATGTGTCAATTACTACAACAAATAGGAGAAAATGGAGATGATGCTATGGCATTGAGAATGCATGAGTTAACAGAGTTGGATGAAGCCAGAAGGATGGCACATGATAGAAACTTGCTACAGTAGCAAGAGGTGGAACATCTTTTCAACAAGAGAGCAGTTAAAAGGTGTTTTCATATTAGTGATTTGGTTCTTCTCTGGAATGCAAAATCAAAGGACAAGGGCAAACATGGTAAGTTTGAACCACTATGGTTAGGCCTATATCAAGTTGATAAGAAGGCTAGCTAGGACACCTTTTATATTAGAAACATGGAAGGAGAAATGTTGGAGCTGCATGTTCATGGGCAGCATTGGAAGCATTACTTTTCATAAGTAATGATTTCCTTCAAATTTTGAGTGATGAAGTCAAGTTTCATTTTTAGTTTTTTGTGTTCGAGTAGTCTTGACCATTGTTGGTCTTGATGGTGTTTTGTTTCAATTCTTGTGTGTCATTTTTTGGTTTTTTTTGGTCCGCTCCAGAGATCTGAATCCTCACTATGCCACTACTTGGCACATGTCCCAAACTAGAGCCAGTGTTGACATCTAAAAAAATCAGTCCCCAAAATGCCCCATTTTGCCCCTAGCTTGCATTTGAATCCCACTTGAATCTATAGCTTATAATTGACCAAAGACATTTTTCATATATTTTCATGTGTTTGCCATTTGAAAATGCAAGGTAGGAAGCCCAAAAATGGCTAAGTCAAAAAATTTCTAAGTTTTCCCTTGTGTTTTCTCCCTTTGTTGAAGGTCAGAGTTTCAACCTTCCTCCTTCCTTTGTGCTTCCCCTTTTGGCCTTGAAGATTGCCTAAGTGTTGAAATTCTAAATGTTTGGTGGAGTTTTGGAGGTTAGAGTTCCTCCCTTCTGTCTTCCTAATGGAAAGCATTGTAGAGAAGGCCTGAGGGCCGAAGTCCGCTCAAAGAGATGAAAAATTATTCTAAGTATGGAGAAATGTTGCAGAGCATCGGACTTCAGAGTTGTGCAGTTCAGCCTTCTTTAGTGTTGCAGTGGAGGAAGAAGCCCCGAAGTCCAATAGGTCTAAGTGAAAAATATTCTAAGTATGAAGTGTATAGTGAAGGTTGGAGTTCGGGCTTCCTCCCTTCTGCCTTCTTCCTTTTTGAAGACGGAAGGAGGAAGGCCCGACGACCAACCCCTGACAGGTAAAATTTCCCAAGGCATTCTGTAGTGCCTTTTGGTGGGTGCGCAAGATGGCTTGTTGAACAGTGGAAAGAGGACACATGGTAGTTTCATAGGGTAGGAGTCAGGGCTTCAACTCTCCCTCTTCTTCAGGATAAGCGCAAGGTGAAAGGCCCAAAGGCCGAAGTCTGTCTAAGGCCTAAAGAAAATTTCTAAGTATAGCGGACTTCAAGGGGTCAGAGTTATGTGTTCTCTCTTCTTTCTTTTGGAAGGCAAAACAACGAAGGCCCAAGGCCCGAAGTTTGACGTGGCAAAGGGAGATAAGGAGATTGAAGAAAAGTGACAAAGACTGGAAGTTTTAGGTCTGAAAGTCTAATTTTTTGGAGGTTGACTTCCTAGCCTTCCACGTTCCTCCAACCACCTGGGAATGCGCCAACTACTTCTAGGGACATTGTTAATGCTAATTAGGTGCCCAAATTCAATGCTTTTAATGTAGTTGGTGGGGTGGTTGAGGATTTTTCCACCCATTTCATTCTCAAACGTGTATGTGAGGGCTATAAAGGCAAGATCTGAACTCTTTTCAAGGGTTGGTCATTCTGAGTAAAAATTCTCTCTACATGTGTTGTATGTCCAAGGTAGTTAGGGCTTCATCTATTATTTATTTTCATTTCTTCAAGAAGCAATCATTAGAAGTGTATGCAAACTGTATTATAATATTGATATCAATTCAATATTTTTTTCCACTACTGTAAGTGTTCTTTCAGGAAATCTCTATTGTGGTTAGGGTTTTCCTTTACCATACTTTGTGGTATGATTGTAAATTCTGATTTGAATGAATGTGACAAATTCTTAATCCATTTTCAAGCTTTTTAAATGGTCATTTCAGTATTACATATGAAAGAATGTTGTATGGTGTTGGATTACTAAGTATTTTCATGGTTTGATATTGGTTTTGTGCATCTGAATAACCAAATAGGCATTCATACAGCCTCCTTTAATGTTTTCCTTTGATAAACTTGAGATTTTGTAACCCATTGGATAGGAACTAGTCTGAGAGGCTCGTGATCATCCACACTTTATTAAAAATCACGACAATACATCATGTTTTAATCATAATTGTAGTTCTTCCAGCATCCTCATTCTGTAGGATTGCTTTTATCAGCTTAATCAAAGGCCTGTGCAATCAGTTTGTCTTGACCTAGTTGACAACATCTTTGGGGTCAAGTGTACATTGGGTATAGTTGTATTTGTTTGTTTGTGCCATATTTAATGCCTTTAGGAATATCCCTCCTGGGCCTAGCTGAAATTTAAGTGCAAAGGAGCCTACCCACTCCTGTAGGTTGTCCAAAATCTCCCAGAATTTGTTGATGAACCTCTTTTAGTCATCCTAATGACACCCCTGGCCTAGGTGATTATAAAATGTTTTAGGGTTTTGGGTTGTAGTTATTTTGGGAGTCAACACAATGTTAATGCATATTGTCACTATCACTGCTCTCTGAGACGTGATACTGAAAGATGTATGTGTCTTAAACATGAAATTCAAGACCTCATCAATTCTAATATGATACAAGTTACTGGTGTGAACGATAATGGAAATTAGTCAGTAGTGCCTCCAAATCAAAATCTAAAAATATTCACTAATCCTTTTCCTAAGCATAGTGACAATAATATGGTAGAACAAAATACAATAGAGCTTGAAGATGATTATCTTGACTATGATGGCATAGTGGGAATGTTAGAAGTTGATAGGATGACAAATGAAGATTTACCTCACCCACACGAAAAAGGTATCTTTGTTGAGGTTCCTCCTCCATTATCCCTTTATGGATTGGGAGATGACCAACATGCACAAGATAAGCAATCGAAATAGCCTATATACAATCACTTGAAGCAAGAGAAGGTGGTGTCGATGAGAAGCATTCCATTTCATCATGAAAGGCTTATTAATCAAACTAAGAAGGAAAAAGAAAGGAAAAGAACAAGGCGACTGTCATCAGTTGGAAATAGTAATAATTCACCTCCTTGTAAGCATCAAAAGATTTCAAACATACATGGTCTTAAGAAGCAAGCACCGTACAACCATTCTGGAAGTAAACATCAATCAGGTATGACTGCTTCACACAATCTATCACACTTGATGGAGCACCTCCCTAAGATGCTCGCAAGTTTGGCATCCTCTTATATATATATATATATATATATATATATATATATATATATATATATATATATATATATATATATATATAACATCAATCAGGTATGACTGCTTCACACAATCTATCACACTTGATGGAGCACCTCCCTAAGATGCTCGCAAGTTTGGCATCCTCTTATATATATATATATATATATATATATATATATATATATATATATATATATATATATATATATATATATATATATATATATATATATATATATATATATATATATATATATATATATATATATATATATATTTGCATATGTCGTGTTGTGTTCCCTATGATGTGTTATATGTTGTTTAGGTCTCTTTGGATGACCCTTGATACTCTTGTAAGGTCAAGGATACAAGGAGACCGCCTTTGTTGTGACCATTCTTCTATTTGTTTCTCTACATTCTTCTACTTTACTCTCCTCTATTTTATTGTTGTGTGTTGTGCCTTGGGGGCATAACATTGTGGAGGATGTCTTGGGGGCATCTTCCCATGTTGTAAACCCAATACACCCTTGCGCCTCTCTCATTTTTATTGTTTACATTCTTCAGTGGTTATACCTAGTTAGCGGATGAGGAAAACAAACAAATACTGATAAGGAATTTGTGTTCCTTTAGCAAGAAAAGCAAAAATGGACCTAGTCAATATATGAAGATGGGGTTGATATATATCCAACGCTTGACTAGTAGAATCACTCTGTGTGATGTATCGTGTTATGAAAATTGTTGTAACAAACCTTTGCAATACTCTAAATCTACTTCTATGCACTTTGGATTGTTTTGTATCTGACCTTGTTGCTACACTCAGTTCTGAGATACCTGCAATATAGCCCAATGACTATACTCGGTTCCAAACCTGCAAGTGTCACCTTGGTCTTTGATGTGATCTAATATATGATTTCTATAGAGCTTCTATAAATTAATTTGGTTATTATCTTAGAGTAAGATTTTCTAACCAAAGCTTATATCTTGTTGTTGATTATCCTAGCAACTTATAACGATGTGTTTGTGGGAACATTTGGTGATCATGGCACATGTCACCTTTGGGGGCATGGGCTTTGCGAAAGCTCTTGTTCCCTTGCATGTTTTCACTCTACCTTAATGTGCTTGATACTAGCAAGCGGGATCAACCACCTTAAGGTGGGAGCATATATAATGCTATCTACTTGATTATCTTTGACACTGACAAAGCGTGTTTGAAATCCCTCATCACAAGGTGGGATGGTGTATCTCTTGATCTAGTGCACGTCCTTTTAAAGAAAAAAGCCCTCATTGCGAGGTGAGATGACGTATCCCTTGAGCTAGTGCATATCCTTTTATACAAATCCCTCATCCTGAGGCGAGATGGTGTATCTCTTGAGCTAATGCACATCCTTTTATACAAAGTCCTCATTGCGAGGTGGGGTTGGATCTTGAGCCATTCACCCTTAAGCATGTCTTTGGCAGTTGTGGTAGCGTAGATCAACCGTCAAGTGTGTTTGGCATGTTTTAGATAGTGGAGTAGTGATGAGATCCTCCCTATCACTCATATCTGTCATGTATAAGATGTATAGTGTGTCTCTGGCATACTATGCGGTACTCATGTATTCCATGTGTCTTCTGTGTGTTTTATGTGTCTTCCTTACGTGTCTTGCATGTTTGTGGCATGGTCTAAAGTTGTCCGGTGATGAGTCCCTCCCCACGTTGTATGTGTCTTGCGTGTCTTTACATGTGTGTTTTGTTTACTTTCATTATCATTATATATATAGATATGTAATTGCTAAATCATGTCTTCTCTTCATGTCTTCTTCATGTATTGTGTGCTTCTTTGTTGTATTCATCATGTCTTATGTGACTGTTAAGTGTTTTCTTATGTTTGCCTAAGCTTGGGGGCTAACAATAGTCTTCAAACTTAGGGTGTGTTTGATGTGTTTGATGTGCTTTGACTGTACTTTAATGCATGTATGGATCGTAAGGTCATACATAAATTAAAGTGGGGGCTAAATGTTATAGAGTAAAATATGGCCACATGCCTTTTTACCTCCTAGTTTAGCTCCTAGGTCCTATTTGCTTCTTTATACATTCAAATTAATCATCCCAAAGGAAATTCCCCAACACCCATGACATTTTGGACCCTTGGGACTTCCTTTTACTTAACCCTGACCTAATTTGGGCTCCTGGACTTGGGCATCAACCGCCCAAGTCTCCCTTGATTGGTCAAGGCTAATTAATGGCATTTTAGCTTGGGCCCTTCCAATATGTTCCTCCTTGTCAACTTTTGTGATTTAAATTCATAAATATTAGTGGGAAAGCATATATAAGTGAGTTTATGACTTCATTTTAAACCTAGATGGATAACGCAAACTTATGATATTGGAGAAAAGAGCATTCATTGTGTTATTATTACAGATTTGTGTTTGTTGCAAATATGGCATCATCATCCATCTCCTTATGAGTTGAAGAGATTTCATCCTCCTAAGGACTTCACTTTCAAGGTGACATCATTGCTATTTGAATCATTTCATCATTTGGATTATCTTTAGCCTCTGTCCTACAAGGACACGCTCTCTCATTAACAATGGTGTTGGGAAAGCTTGAATGCTAACCCAAGATTTGACTGAGGCAAATCTCTAAACACCACAACCCCCAAACCCTTCTCTTGTCATCTTGTGTGCAAGTTATAGGTACAGGTTTCAGGAAAAGTGGAGCTACAAAAGGGCAGTGTAGGAATTAGAGTTTCAGGATCTAGAAATAGTTTCAAATTATTTCTCCAAAGAGAATTGGGTGGTTGGCACCCTAGTCCACAAGGCTAACATCTTCTAGATCTAGTTTCTAAGCATCATTTTAGCATCTTCTCAGTTTTGACCTTCAGAAGAATCTTACTTCTGGACTTGGGCAGTTGCTAAATTTGTCCTCTGAAACCTCTGCATTCGGGAGACAGGTTTTGACATCTTACTAATCATCTCTATACTTTTGGTTTCTGGATTTCTGTTGTCAATCATCTGTTTCAAGCTAATTATCTCATTACTAGGGTTTCGTTCATACTTAGCCTAGGGTTGGATAAAAATCTTGGTTGAATCTCATCTTTCCTTGACAAACACGAGCACAAAATCTGTAGCTGAGTCCTCTTCCATCTTGTAGTGACTCAAGGTCAATTTTGTCCTTGAATGTCATAGTGAAAGGATGGTTTGATCTAGTGTACTCACACATCCCATCATCTCTCTTTTTACCATATAATACTATGTAGACTAGGTAGCTCACCAGGTTGGAACAGAAGTATCTATTAAAGTTTTTCTTTGTTTTCTTGTTGTACAGATGACAATGCAATGCAATGCATAGACGTCCACATGACACATTAGTGTCTTGGGCTATGACCTCCTATCTCTAGTGGTAGGTTCCTCTTTCTTCCCTATTTTTCATTTGTGTAACTATTTCTATGATTATGTATCTAGTTTTATAAAAAACTATAACTTTATCATTGTTCCTTATGCTTTAGCTTAGTATAGATGGTTATTTTCTAAGTTTAAGGCAATTATAGGATTTAGCTGGAGTTGTTTTGCTCTTCCTATTTGGGCAACAATGAAATCCACTTCCTATGAAGCTAGTTAGGTCCTAGTGTAATACCATTAAAAATATTCTAGTTAGAAAGCATAAGTATTTTGATTAGAATCCAATTTTCTATGTTATATTTTGGTGAACTTGACTTATTTAATTTGCATCCTTCTTTCGTGTTTCGCATCTTCTTCTTTTGTTGCAATTCACTCCTTCTGTCTTAGTGAACCCACTCTAAAATCTTTAATTTCATTATATTTTGGTTTCGTTATAAATGAGTATTCGACCATGTTAGATCTCTTTCTCCAAATCCTCACAGCTTTCAATGATCCTTTTTCTAATGAATATTTTGACATGTTAGATGAAGCCCTTGATGAATTCATCCATGTCACTTCTTCCCTTTCTAAACATTCTTCTTCAAAACAATTGATCAACACCATCTACATTTTTTATTCTACACAAGAATGTGTGAATCCAAAAATTGCGGTTCATCTTTGTTCCGATATACAACAAACTTTTAAACTAGTCATTACTATTCAATGTAATCCTAATGCACCTTGATCTTTTGATTATTTTACCCAAGTAGCAAAGTCTATAAAATTAAACATGTATGGAACTCCTCACTATCATGTGGTATCCCACACGTATAATACTAGGAGAAATAAACAGACCACATCTATCCATGTTTCCCTTCCTACTTCTCCTATTCTTCCTACAACTCCCCATCTTCCTCAAAAGATTGTCAAAGCGTACGATCTTGTAGAGAAACTTCATGCCACTCTTGCTAAGATCTCCCTTTGGGAGCTCATTAAAACTTCACCAGCATACCATGGCATACCCCAAGAATCCTTATAGAAGATCCTTGTGTCATCTTCTACTCGATTAAATGACGTAGTTTCCTTTCCTGATTGCATGTATACACCAACACCACTAATATAATATTTTAGCAATATGAGTTAACTTCTTTAAAGGTCCAAAAACAAAATGATCCTCTTCTCATCATTATCAAAATAAATTATATCGGTGTCAAACGTACCCTTATTAACAACTATTTAGGTCTCAACGTTTGTGGTGTGGACCTATTAAACCATATCAATATTGATGCATCTTGTATTTCTCCAACAAATATTTCCATCTGTGGCTTTGACAACATAGGTAGGCAAACTCTTGACATAATCACATTACCTATTAAATTGGGCCCTATTAATTCACCTACCCTAGTGCATGTCATGCCCAGAGCTCTTTTGTATAATCTCCTTATTAGACCATGGAACCACGCCATGGGCACAGTTACCTCTACCTTGCATGGATCAATCAAATTTTTTTAGAGTAACAAAGAATATACAATTAAATCTGATCTAGATCCCCTACAATATTATTAGTAGGTCAATCCTGAGCATCAGAATGATTATTCTCCAATACTTTGAAATCTCATTCCATCATCTTCACCAAAACAAGATTCATCATTATTAACTCCCGTTGAGAATTTTTATGACAATCTAGATTCCTCTTCTAATGCATTTCCTAGTGATGAATGGGGTTCTTTAGATTTTACACCTTTCTTTATAGATGAATATAAAATTAACCCATCTAACTTTAACATTCTAAAAATTCAATCTACTCCATCTTCTTCATCTTCTTTATCACAAAATATTAACACTTATAATTCTCACTTTTCTAAAGATTCATGTGATTATACTTCTCATATCAATTATACTACTAATGGAGATCCTACATCATTCACGAAGATGCAATCCCATTACGGTCGTGGTTTTCATTATCTCTCTAAAATTGGTTACAAAGGTAGTGGATGTGGATGAAATGAATAAGTTATCAAGATCCCCTTAGAACCTAATTTGTATTATTCTTTCATGGGTCTTGGATACTGTCCTCCTCACCCCTCTAATGCCTTATACCAAGATTTTATAGATGTCGATATGAAATCTATGTATTTTAATTCTTCTTCTCTTCCTCTTTTGCATCTTGAGCTCATCATGCATAACTATAAGTCTCATATACCCCCTCTAGATGCTTTTTCTACATATGAAGGTCTAGCTGAATTCCTAGGATTATTTGATCCTATGCCTATATATCATCATGATCATGGTTTTCCCTATTGTTTAAATGTGCAAGCATACTTTGGGGAATCCACTCAATTATCTAATGACACCCCTTCATTCTCTAATAATTCTTGAGACTCTCTTCATTCATCTAATCCTTAGGACTGTAGTAGCCTCCAAGTTAGAGATACTATCAATGTCCCAATGGATCCCAAAGATATGAAAAAGTCATCCAAATAGGTTAGTTCCTATCTTTAGATAAGTGATATTCACATTCTAATCTTTTGCACGAATTTCCTAATCTATTTGCCTAGTCATATGAGGATATGCCTAGAATAGACCCAAAATTTATGGTCCATAATATAGTGTTTTATCTTGATGCCCAGCCAGTCAAGTAGAAAATTCACAAAATGCATCCTAAGGTTGCCTTAATGTTCAAGGCCAAGACAGAGAAGCTCTTGCAACTTAGCTTTATTTTCCCAATAAACTATTCACCTTGGATTTTGAATATTGTAGTTGTCGCTAAACCCAACAGTCATATTCAAGAATTATTTATTTTTAATATCTTAATAAAGCATCCTTAAAGGATGACTTCCCTCTTCCAAATATCAATATGATAGTTGATTCCATAGCTGGCCATGCCTTGCTTTTTTCCATGGATGGTTTCTTAGGCTACAATCAAATTCTTATAAATTCCCAAGATCGGTACTAAAACTGTATTCACAACTCCTTAGGATACCTTCTATTATGTGGTCATGTCATTTGGATTAAAGAATTTAGGTGTAACTTATCAATGCGCAATGACCCTTATCTTTCACGATTTCATTCACAACATCCTAGAGGATTACGTTGACAATATCTTGACCAAATCTATTTCATGCCAAGATTCTATACACAGTCTTCATTGTATCTTTGGATGCCTTCACCTATACAACATGTGACTCAATCCCCATAAGTGTGTCTTTGGTGTTGATAGTGACAAACTTTTAGGGTTTATTATTTCACATCGTGGTATCGAGGTTGATATAAAGAAAATTGACACTATTGTGAACATGCCACCTCCAAGGAATATTTATGAACTTCATAGTCTCCAAGGAAATATTCAAGCTATTCATCATTTCATTTCACAGCTAGTGGATCAGACCCTTCCCTTTACTCACCTTCTTAAAAAGGATGTTCGTTTTGATTGGAATAAGAATTGCCAAAAGGCCTTTGAACATCTCAAGCATTATTTGGCCAACCCTCCCATTCTAAAGCCAGATGTTATAAGACATCCTTTTCTCCTCTATACATCTACATCATCTCATTCTTTAGCTACTCTCTTGGCCTAGAATGATGATGGAGGTAGGGAGTGTGTTGTATATTTTATCAACTAAACTCTCCTTCACTATGAGATTCATTGTTCAACACTAGAGAAACAATGTCTCATTTTAGTTTTTACAACACACAAGCTGAGACATTATCTTCTCCATGAGGAAATGTGCATGTAATTATAAAATTTGATCCACTTAAACATCTCTTATCTAAAATAGATCTATCAGGCTGCTTAGCTAAATGGGTAATGTTACTGACTAAAGTTGACCTTAAATTTCTCTATCAAAAGGTAATAAAGGGACAGGCATTGATAGACCACTTTGTTGAAGATCCCTCTCCATTTCATATTCCTAATAAGAACTCCTTCCTTAATGATCATATCCTTGCTTTGGATGATGATCATCCTTGGGAGTTGTTCTTTGATGGATCAACGTGTAGAAGTAGCTCAGGAGTTGGTGTAATACTAGTTCCTCCTTCTGGCAATCCAATTCCCATTTCTTTATATCTAAATTTTCAATGCAATAATAATATCATTGAGTACAAAGCCCTTATTGCTAGCTTGTGTGCCACATTGTCACTTAGCATCAAATTTATTCACATTTATGGTGATTCATAGTTGATTATAAAGTAGGTCATTGGTTCTTATCAAGATAAGCATGACAAACTTTCTCAATATAGTGATCTAGCTTTATCACTGCTTCATCAAATTTCTTCTTTCTCCCTACATATCATCCCACGTAAAGATAATCGTCATGTGGATGTAATGGGGAGCGTAGCCTCCCTTGTTCCCTTTGATGATTCATCTAATGATTACCATTTTATCATTTAGACTTTGTATTTACCTACTATTGTGGATAGTTCTCCTTTTGACACCCCTTTCTATTATAATATCAACTCTAAGGAATGGTACTGCCATATATTCAATTATTTGCATGATGGTACATTCCTAAATAATTCTTCCAAAAGTGCACACTCAAATTTGAAATCTCACAGCATAATAGATCATCTTATCTAATGTCTTATATTGTCGATGTTATAATGGCCTCCTTCTTCATTGTTTGACTAATCTGAAATACTCATTTCTCTTGAAGAGACCCATTTTGGGGTCTATGGAGGGCACTTTGGTGGTAGATCCTTGTTTTAAAAACTCCTTTGAATGAGATACTATTGGAAAAACATGGAACAATATTCCTTTACTTTTGTTAATAAATTCCCTTAATATCAACAAAACAATCATCTGATTTGAGCTCCCACATAAGAACTTCATGCCTAGGTTTCACCTTGGCCATTTTCCATATGGGGCTTGATCTAATTGGAAAAATTTCCCCTTCCTCTTCTCAAAGTCGTGCATTCATCATCACTACAAAAAATTATTTCAAGAAATGGGTTGAAGTTGTTCCACTTTGATCCATGATTATGAAGTGATCTATTGGTTTGTACTTGATAACATCATTTCTCACTTTAGACTTCCTTCTACCTTTATTTTTAACAATGGTACCTCATTTAAGAACAAGGATGTGAAGCAATTCCTTAAGAAAGTTTGTATTCAACAATGATTCTATACACCATATTGCCCTCAATCTAATGGTCGAGTTGAGGCTTCTAATAAAACTATTGAACATTTTTTTTTTAAATTGTGAATAAACATGGTAAAGATTGGCACGCCCAACTCTTCTATACATTATGGGCCTATGGAATGATTATTTGTGTGGCTAGTGGAACTACCCATACAATCTTGTCTATGGTGTTGATGCTATCATGCCTTTGGAGTTGGAAATCCCTTCCTTGCAGGTTTCTCTTCAAGGCTTCATCAATGACAATATCTATTGTGAACAATGACTTCAGCAGCTTGAGATGCTTGATGAGCATCATATCAACACTCTCAAACATCTCCAAGCTTATCAAAAGTATCTTAATTGCAACTATATCAATGAGTTATGCATCGCTTGTTTCAAGTAGGTGACTTGGTTCTATACAAGAATCAACGCAATACGAACACCCCAACTGGTGCGAAAGGAAAGTTTAGCCCAAACTAGTCGAGACCTTACATTGTCACTCAGTATATGGTTCTGGAGCATATGGTCTTTCCATGATGGACAGTAAGCCTCTTAAAGAACCTCTTAATGCTATGCATCTACATCATCTTTGCACTTGATTTCATTTATTTATGTGACATTTGAATAGCATGATAGTTCTTAGAAATTTATAATTGTTTACTTTATGTCATTCAATCATGAGCACAAGCACATAGTGCTATGATTTCTTCACATTTTATATTCTAGATGAATATGAAATTATTTTCCTAAAACATAATGTGTTTGTTTGTTTAGTATTGTATGTACTTGACATTCTTACACATGCTTGTTTATATTCTTAACACAATTACTATTGTCTTAATACTAGATGTAGTTTTCATTTACAAATAAAAATTAAACTATTTCTTTGCCATGTCCATTAGTTAATCATCTAAAAAATTAATTAATTCATCTATCATTTGATTATATCTTTTATAGTATTTAATTAGTCAAATTCTCATTTCAAATTGTTAATTAGATATGTATTGTATTTAATTAAATAGTTCAGTTTCCATTGTTTCATTAGATCATTATTGAATTTAATTAAATATTTTTACACAAGTTTTTTAATTAGATCTTAATTGCATTTAATTAAATAATTTCAAACACATATGCGTAATCATCATATGAAGCATCCATAGCATGTACAAAAATAAACAAACATCCACAACACATATATCTTGATCAAAATCTCGTATATACAATCATGTTCTGATACATCATATACAAAAATCACCACTAAATCAAAATGTGGTGTATGTCAAAATACATATACAAAATCTGCATCACTCTAGAGAAGCATGACTACTAGAGCCCTTAGGTGCAGGTGATGGATACTGTATAGATGACCCATGACATGAGACTATAGATTGTCAATGGGTCCAAGACCCACTTCGTGCCTCTAGCCCCCTCACCATGCCTCTCAAATTTGGTGCCTCGCTTGTGAGCTAAAGCTCACTTTGTTGTAGCCTTGCAACCTTGGCCCGCAATTTGTTTCCCTCTGGCATCAAGGCCTACACCCTGAGATGGTATAGATAAGTTGTTGGTGTACTCTAAGCTCTCTATATGTCAACCCTATTGCAATCTAACTGGCTTTAAAGAGCATCGTGTACAACCTCTACACTCTCTACTCTCACCACTACCTAGTCTCACTCTATAGTCAGAGACATGACCTCTGCAGTAGCTCAGTCCCCATGAACTGTGGCCTCCTCATATGTAGCTCTCAACTGTGCCATGGGTTCAAAAATATCATTATGCTTCCTTGTAGTTTATTATGGCCTATAGCTAGTCTACATGCTCTGCTCAAGCTACACAATCAACACCATCTTAGCTAGATTATACTTATGAAGTCAAGCCACTCTCATGTGTGCACTGCTAAAAGAAAACAAAAATATTACTAGCTACATCATCATATCAAAATAAAAAAAATAAAATCAACTCAACATCTAATATTCTACTCAAATCATAATGTTAAAATAAAATTTCTCACCTAGATCCCTAATCTACTAATCGGGACCCCTAGGATCTTCTTGTGAATGAGGCATGGTGCTAGGTGTGGTTAATGATGTAGTTTCTGCTCATATACATGGTACTAGGGTGAATCTCACAATAGTAGCATTGCCATCTACCCTCAATTTGTCTAACTAGGAATGTCACTGGATGATGGTGGCAGTTGTGTTGCTCAAGGCTAGGCTCTAGGCCTCTCCTATGTAGCAACATAGCCCTCATCCCTCTGTTGTCATTATCCTACCGCCTATGCTAGCACAACCTCCTCCTCCTAATCCTCCTCTTCATCCTTTCTAGAGGACTCTTCTTCATTCTCATCTAGGCCCTCTTGCTCTCCAAGCAGCCCAGGATCTCCCACTAGTGCATCCACTAGAAAAATAGGAGCTAGTCATGATGTTGGTTGCCATGCTCTAAAATATGGTATCATGTCAATGTCATCAACATCTAACATAGGGCCCACATGCACCTCCTCATCATTAGAGTCACTAAGAGGTATGTACATGACTATCGGTCAAGGATGGTCCCCTAGCCTCATGGTGATATAGTGAGAGTGCATGTAGGTCGACACTACTGCAAGATTACCCTACACCTATCTAAACTACCTCATCGCCTGTCTCTAATAAAATGGCACAATGTTGTGATTAACATGATCATAAATAATCAGTCCCTCTACATCATGTCCCATGCTTTCCAAGTCCTATCTATCGTATGACCTCCACACTACATCAACACTCAACAACCTATCAAAGATTTGTCACCAATACAACAAATCCCTAAATTGCCATGTGCTTGTGAAATGTCCCATATCATGATCATGGAGACACTTGATGGTCATGTGCATCAAATGTGCTTAAATGCCTACACTTATAAGAGCATTCAAGTCATCAAGTTGTGGCCCTTGTAGTGCATGTAGCATCTAAGGTCATGGTAAAGGTGGAGAAGCATGCTTTGGCCCCACGCAAACACTATCTTGTGTTCCACCATCACCCTCACCACATGGATGAGTCCACTATGCAGGTGTGTGCCTCACCCATTTGGTGTAATGCACATGGTGATGGTAGTGATTAGCACTCATCTTACCAAAATAATGGAAGCTACTCCATGCTTCAATCACCACATGTAAATGTGCCTAGTGGTGTTGCTAGGCACAATCCAGCTGATCATGTACATTTTCCTTGCATGCACGTATGTAAATGATCATTTCTCGATGATCGATACAGTTTAGCCTTGAATCAGAAGTCTCAAAATTTGGTACACATCCTCCAAGGTGGTCGTCATCTCTCTCATTGGTAGATGAAAGATAGAGGCGTCAATTTCCTAGCTCTATATCAGTGCAATCAACATGCGGTTGTGAAACTACATCTATGGCATGGTGTATACTCTATGAAGAAGCATAACATCCTCTAATGAAAGAGCATTGAGATGACCCCTTAGCAATGTGAGAATGCTCCCTCCGATGTGCTCTCACATCGTCAAGAGATACTGCAATCAACAAAGCAACATCACATCAATTTCATATCATTAGAAATAAACTTTCAAATTAAAAAAAATCCTTAAAGGATGATAACTCCTACAAGGGATATCAACATGTCCTATGGATGCTAGCATGCTGACAAGACCCTAGTGCGCAGTGTGGGTCACATCAAACATGAAAATCAAGAAAAAGGACTACTAAAATTCAAAATTTTGACTCACCTCTTGCATGGGGAGACAATGCTCGACATGCTCTCTCAGTTGTATAATCTAGGCACTCGAAAGGCTCGTCTACATGGCATTTTGGCTCTTTGAGTGCTCTAGGTTCTCAAATTTTTCTAAATTGGATAAAATTCAAATGAATAGTAAATTTGATTTTTTACTATTTATAGTAAATTTTCAAAAAAATTGAAGCACCTCTTGTACAAAAACCTTAATAAATTTAGCCTATGAGCTCAAATTTTCATGTCATTTCCTCCATCAAAATCCTAGCTCTGCCCTCTTTCTTGTGATATGCCCTTTATTTTGACATTATTTCACCAAATAACCTTACAAAAGGTGTTTTTAACAACTTTTCTCACAAAACACAAAAGTGGTGAATTCTCTTTCCTATTTTTTAGCTCTTATTTATCAATAAAAAACACAATGGGGCATATATTCACCCCTTACTTCTCTCTCATTCATTTTCTCTTCATATCATTCTTCTCACTATTTTAGAATACCTTCATTTATCACTCTGATTTCAAATTGGCATGTCTAGGTTTTGCAAGATTATTTGATTTCTGAGGCTATGATCTTCCAGGATTGCAGTAGCTAATGCTATGGTTTTGTAGGTTCTCAGTTTGGGGGCATCATCCTTCCACCTAGAGAATTTTTGCATCCTACAATATCCTTTTGGGTATCCTTTACATGATTATTTGCTTTTAGCATTGTATTTCTATACTTTAGCATTTAACTTATCATTTAATGTCATTAGCCCAGTAAAGTGAGGGCAAAATGTAATGTAGAAACCCTCAAAATTTCACATTGTGTTTCGATCCACTTTGGTGTCCACTCCCATAGCATATTTTTAGGGTCACTTGAGCCTAACCTTGGCCTATTTACCCATTCCTTGAGGTTTGCCAAATTTCACATCACACTCATTTATTTTGTTATTCTAGGAAAACATGCTAAAATTCTAGGAAATTTCCCCAAGATGCTAGCATGATGCACAGACATTTGCACGATGCACTGACATCCCAAAAATTTTCAAAATTTAAACTATTGCTTTCTCTCCTACCTTCTATATTTTGTTAGTGGTAATGCTCATCTAACAAAGAAATGATCCTTGCAAGCATACCCGACCCTTTGACTCTCTCCATCTCCAATATAAAATGTAATTTTGAAATCATTCCACTTCTTCCTCTCTCACTTTTTAGCTCACGCAACTCTTGGCTCTCTATTGATGGTTTTGATACTCTCTTTTTGTTAAAACATCTATCATTATCTCTATTGAACATGCCATTGTGGCTTGGCTATTGAGGCTCTTTTGAGAAGATCATGTTGGTTGGACATCATCCAAACCCTTCAAAGAGTTTGTAGACTCTCTTATTCATTGCAAACTTGGTAATATTATTTCATTGTGATTGAATAGCATTATTACTATTTTCATTGCATTCTCCATTATATCCTTTTGGAAAATCTATGGTGTAGACCACCATCTTTCTTTTCCTTTACACACACTAGGGTATTCTTCCCTATAGACCAAGGTTGATACTCATAGTTTTTTTTATTATTGTCACTACTGTTAATTTTCTAGATGCACTTAGGAAATAAGAGCACACACTTAATTTTTTATTATTCTCCAATATCAATTGTCTATGGAGATTGAAAGACTAACATAGGGGCTTGACCTCAAGGAAAGCTCCCAAACAACTCCAACTAATTTTCATTTGTTTTATAATTGCAAGAATTTTAGAGAGATTCAACTGCATGGAGGTTTCTTGGTCTTCCCCTCTTCATTTCTCTCCCTTCATTTCTTATTTTCATCATATAAATTAGTTATTTCAATATGTTTTTCAATATATTTTGTTATCTAGAATATTGTCAGGTCCCCTTTGCGGTTTGTTGTGCAGACTAGGTAACTCATTGAATTGGAACTGAAGTATTTGTTAAAGTTTTTTTTTTTGTTTTCCTATCATACAGATGACAACATGATGCATAGATGCCCACACAACGTAGAAACGTTCATGTGACATGATGGCATCCTGGGTCGTGACCTCCTATCTATAGTGTCAAGTTCCTCTTTCTTCCATATTTTTATTTTTGTAACTCTTTCTATGATTTTGTATCTAGTTTCCTAGAAAACTGTAACTTTATTGTTGTTTCTTATGCTTTAGCTTAGTCAAAATAGTTCTTTTCTAAGTTTAAGGCATTTATATGATTTAGCTAGAGTTATTTTGATCTTCCTATTTGGACAATAGTGAAATACACTTCCCCTAAAGCTAGTTAGGTTCTAGTGTAATACCATTGAAAATTATTCTAGTTAGAAAGCATAAGCATTTTGATTAGAATCCAATTTTCTATATTATAATAACACATAACTGAAGCAACCCTAATCACCCTCAAGCTAATGGGGCCATTGAGGCCTTCAATAAAATTGAGCACCACATTAACAAAAATGTGCAATGATAATGCAACATATTGGGATTTCAAGATACCAATTGTTTTATGGGCTTTTAGGACCACATATAAAAGATTAACAAAGTATTGCTCTTTCCAACTAGGGTATGGACTTTACACAACCCTACCTATTTAGTATATGATATCTAACCTAATGTTGGAAATAAAACTAAGATTGAGTGAAGAAGATTCAATCAAGGAGATATTAATGGAACTAGAAAAACTAGACAAAAAGAGATTATTGGTGATGTATAATCAGACTCATAAGAAAAGACACCAGAAGGCTTGGCATGACCAAAATCACAATAATAAGACCTTTCAGATTGGAGATATAGTATTTTTGTATGATGGTAAGTTGATTTTTTGGGGAAAATTAAAAAATACAGTGGTTGGGTCCCTATAGAATTGTGGAAATAACACAATAAAGAGATGTTAAGCTAAAAACTTTACAAGATGACATGTTGAATAGATATGTAAATAGGGAAAGGCTAAAACACTATCATGTGGGAGATTGAAGGATAATTTAAATCTACATGGAGTTGGGTACAAACAAATGTACCTTGTAAATTAGGTATAGTAGTGTATAATAGTCTAAAAAGTGCAATTTTATAATATGATAGTTACGAGCATGTCAAATTAGGATCACAAGATAATGGTAAAAATGGAGGAAAAAGGTGTATTTGATACATTAAATTCAAATAATGTTGTTAAATGCCTATATAGACTTGCACAACAAATAAAATGAAATACCAAAATTCATTAAGTGTGAAGTCAATCAAACATCTAAGTTGTCAAGTAGAAAGTGATGAGTTGAGTTGAGTGCCTATGAAGGAGCAAGAAATAACTACAAATTGTGGTAAATAGTGACTATTGTATGAGGAAAGAGTCATGTTGTAACAAGGAGAGTTGAGCTAAGGGGAGCCAAAGAGCCATGGGGAGTTGGAAACTAGGGTTTTGAATAGAAAAGAAATAGGGGAAGCAAAGTGAGAATGTGAAAATGGTTAAACCCAATCTTATTGAGGCAAAAGACAATCCATGTCCTAAATACAAGAGATTCTCATGGAAAGTGATGGAGATGGGTGGAGATGGGGCTTTCTCCAATGTTATAACTTACTTGGTGTATGCACATATTTTCCTTTCTACAAGGAGGATGCATGGGTAAGATTGGTTTTAGGTAGAATTCACTTTGACTTCATGTACCTAGACTACCCATATCGAATCATGAACATGGGATAATGGGGCTTTATGATAGAGGTAAATTCCCAAATAAGAAGGTAACAAATAAAGAAGTGATGAAATTAATCGGCACAAACCTTGATGGGAGGAACTTGGCCATGGTAGACATATCAAATGTAGTTGTGTGGTATGCAACGCAAGGGATAGCGCATAAAGTTTACTATACAAATCGAGAAAATTTGATCATAGGCACCACCATCATGACTACCTACAAAATGATCATTAATGAAAAGGAGTTTGACCTCTACAAGGTGTCAAGAAAGTAATTGCTAAAGAACATAGACCAGACAAAAAAAAGTCATTATAATTTCTAGTATGTGTCTCATTATTTGTTTAGCATTTTATTTCATGAAAGCACTACCAAATATTCAAGATATTTGTGGGTGAATGATAGAACAATAGGGAATCAAATAATGTCATGTATAAATGCATTCCAAAGGTCGAAGATGTTATATGGAGCCTAATTAGACTCGGAGGTTAAATTTTCCCCACTTTTATCAGCGCAGTTTCCCCCCAAAATATTTAATGAGGGAGTGTAGGGGGCAGAGCCCACCATTGCCCCCAACAGGGGCTGCTGGGGATACGCCCCCGAAGCAAAAAAATGCCTATTATTTTATAAAGGCATCGAGAGTTGTTTTTCTATGGCTGACATAAAATAAAAACCCTATTTTGTAACCGACATAAATCTTGATCAAATGGCTAAGGGTTAGGGTTTCTGTTGATATTGTATTGTAGCATTTGCAGTGGTATTGAGTTGCAAGAGATTGTGCTAATGGTAATGAAGCTCACCTTATCGTTTATCACCTCTCCTCGATAGGGCATGCCCGGTGAGCATGCTAGTCAAAGTAGGTAGTGCCTGAAATGAAAGTAGGTAGTTGATCGAGTGCCAATGCCATCTATCTCTATCTAGGTATTACCTAAAATGAGACTTTATTCTCTCCTCGTTGGGTGGGAGGCAATAGTTGGGGGCCCCCCCACCCAAACTGGAAACTATAGCTAACAACCCACCCATATCCAAATCTATAGAATGTTCCAATCGACAGATTATATATGTTACATGCCCAACCACCAATACCACCATCCGCGTAGCAAGGTCTTGAACACCCCCCCTCCCATAGTTGATAGCATTGACCTACTTTTCTTTATTCACTATCACTTCTATCAACTATCTCCTCCCTCCCACCCACTCCAATCAATTTTCTATAGGGGGGGCGGGCACAGGTGGAAGATAGGGAAAGCCATGAAATTTTGTTGATAGATGCATAGCTTGCTTGAATGTTGAGATCAGCATACCTCTTATGCCATGGTTAGCTTCCATCATGATTAGTAGTCGTGATTAGGTAAGTGCAAGTATTGCTCTGTTACCCTTTCTCTCATGTTTCCTTTCTGCCATTTCTTTGATAATCTAACTAGTGTGTAATATATAGCTACTAAGACTGATGCTGAGCTAGCTAAACTTGGTCTACCTCCTACTCCTACTCCTACTGCTATTAGGCTGGATCCCCGATAGTTGGTTGGTGGGCTTATCAACCGAGAAAAGTTCATGGCTTGAAGCTGCACGCTGGAAGCAGGATAAAGTTATCGTTACCGAACAAAGGCAAAGGCAATGGGAAAAAGCCTTGATGTCAGACACTCATAAGAAAGCCACCACCCACCTTTTATGGACTGGCATAAGAAATTTCAGCATCGGTCAATCAGTCCTTCCCCGACATTCAATTAGGAGCAGGCGCCAAGCCATAAAGACAATACTCCCTGGGCCGATTGGAAGTGTGACCAGGTGGACTACATGAGAGGAGTGTGGCGCAAGGAAATGAATGCACAACTATAATTGCATAGGCCCGTACCCCTGAGCCTGAGGATCCATGATGCGACTATTACGGGTGTACCATACGACGAGAAGGGTCACGGGATAGGCATAGTCATTGACCGAAAATTGGTGCATCGGTAACCCATTAGAGAGAGGGAAGGGCCAAGTGGCCTTCCTATTCCCACCCACCCCAATTTATATCCTCCCACCCACCCGCATAAGCTTGGGAGGCACTATCATCCGGGTTAGGTAGGCCTCCTTTCTCCAGGTGGGATGTTGGGGTGGGTGGGAGGCTATAGTTGCTTCAGTAGATTAGGATATTTGTTGGGCTGCCTCCCCCCGCTAATGACCTCCATGCCTTCAAGGAGACACCCCCTCCCCCCTCTCTATAATGGAGCCACTTCACCCCGTACCATTCTTTAAGAGGAGGCCAAAATACTTGTCAGTCACATAACAAAAATGAAGCCCGCCGCTCCAAACACTCAGCTCCCCTCGAAATCACTTAAGTCCCCAGACACAAACTCATTCAGTTCCTCAGCAACCGCTATAAAATTCCCTCCCCCCCAGGGCCCTTCCCCAGCTATATAAGTAGGGGCCCTTCCCCCCTCTTGATGCAGAGGCACCGACACTATAACCTTAACATACAGCATGGATGTCTGCAACCCATCATCATCATCATATTTGACTTAACACTGTCAGCATCATCATCATATTTCACCTGCCGACCGATATCCTCCTAATGACAAGCCCTCGCCCGTTCGCATGTCAACAGCATCACCTTTTTCGATTATCGACAGCATCATCATGTTCGACCAACGCGAACATCCTCCTGACGTCCACTGTTCACTTCAGCGACAACTTCGACCTTCACTACCTTCAGCATCATGATATTCAACATCATGATAATCAACAGGATAAAGAACATCCGGTTCCTTCCATTTATCCTGATGATGACCAACCTTCACTTCTCGCACCGTCCCTTTGATGCTGACGTCACCCGATATCCTGATGACGTATATCCTGATGACGATGACGTCACCTGCAGCTCCTCAATATCCTGCCGCTCCGAAATATCCTGATGACGTATATCCTGATGATGATGACGTCATATCCTGCTGTTGGCCAAACTTAGCTTTTTCGTCCCGCGATCAACCCGATCTTCAACCTGATGCCGATACGCTCCTCCTCGGCTCCTCCTGATGATGATCACCCCGACGCACATTCACTTCATGCACTCAACTGCATCATGCCGATCTCCTCTTACTCGGATGATGATGCCCGAAGCGACTGCAGGATATAAGCAGAAATATCCTGATGATGCCGTTTTGGCAAACTTCCAACCTTAGCGGATTTTCACTGTTCTGATCCGCCGAACCTCCTGGGATGACTCGATCCACTTCCAGGGTGATCTTCCACACTTTATCAGCTTGACCTAGCACATACCCATGCTAGGGTCTTCAACACTTTTCAGCCGCGATCCTGCACACCTGCATGCAAACAAACAAACTAACACCTAACCTACTGTACATCGCCATTCCACCGATCTGACAAATCAACCGGTGGAATGGATCAGCAAATCCATGAAACCACCCAAACCAGCAAATCGATCAAGCAATGGAATTCAACAGAGGATGAACACAAACAGGAACACTTTATTTGACTTCAAAAGATGCAAATACAATGATCAGTTTCTCTCTCTCTCTGCCTCACTCTCGCAAAGTCTGGTCGATGATATATGCAATATCAACCGATCCTCATGCTTAAATAGATTTTCCTACGAGTACTACTGACCCAACCCCAAGCGGCTGGGAAATCTCTCCAGGTGGCTGGGAGATCCAACCGGTCCTACAGCATGACAGCTGTTCTAACAAACTAACTAAAAATAGAAAAGCATGGTCAGCATGATCTTATCATGATCAGCATGACCTTATTACATTCATTTGGTCTTATCAGACCTTCTTGGAAACATAAACAAGACTCAAACTAACTAACTGCCTCATGAAGGCCAGCTGTCAGGTAGGTGCTCCTGCACCATACTCCCCAATAGAAAAGAACTCATGTCCCATGAGTTTAGTATGTGGAAGTCCTCCACCTTTACACTTTGCCTTTGCAATATTCTGACCTGTTCCAGCTTTGTCCTCTACTGGCTCCTGGCTGCTCCAAGTCTTCTGCACTGTAACTTGCTTTCTGGCAAGTAAATCCTCATGCCTGTCAATATAGGCTTTTCTCTCACATACCCTGTGTTTGTTAGGTTGTCTGACCAGAACCTCTGTCTGAACTGCCTCTTGAACTTCTGCAATGTTCAACCCTATCTTCCTTTCAATCGTTATAGGACAAGCAATAGTCCCAACTATGACAACATCCTTGTCATTCCTCTCAACTGATTGCTGTGTGCAAACCTGTTTCTGCACCTGCTGCTGATCTCTGTCAGTCAAAACTAAAACTTTCTTCAACCTGTTGTCCTGAACAACTTCTTTTCCTGCAGTGTCTTCAACTGCCTTTATGCCTGCTCCTCTAGGCATCTGCACATACTCCTTCTTTCCCATCAAAATGATTTTGGCTGCCCCCTGTGCTGCAGCATCTGCCTGCAATGGCATCAACTTCATAGTCTTCCCATCTTTCTTGATGGTATAGGTATTAGCGTACCCATCATACAGTACCCTTCTATCAAATTGCCATGGTCTACCCAACAGTAGGTGACAACATTCCATGGGCAAAATATCACACAAAATTCTATCCTGATATGCTCCAATCTGAAAATCCACATATGCCTGTTCAGAGACAAAAAGTGATTGACTATCACTCACCCAAGATGCCTTGTAAGGGTGTGGGTGTGGAATCCTTTCCAGCTTCAGTTTATCCACCATTTCCTGAGATACCATGTTGTCTGTTGAACCAGTATCAATGACAACCTTACATACTTTACCTTTGCTCTTGCAGATGGTCTTGAAAAGAGCTCTTCGTTGTGGGGATTCTTTGTCATGTACCTTCATGGTAGTCACTGTTCTTCTCATCATCAGAGACTCTCCACTCTCTGGGTATGCATAATTATCAGGCTCCTTATCCTTGTGATAAGTGTTTGAACTCTGCACACTTTGCTCTACTGTCTCTTCTTGTACAAGTTGTACTCTCTTGTCACTAGTTCTATCATTTCTGGATGATGAACCTTTGTTTTCTAGACATTTGAAAGATGGATGACCAAACTCACCACAGGTGTAACATTTTCCTGAAAATGTAGTAGAACCTCTACCACCTCCAAATCTTCCTCTATTACCTTTCCATCCACCTCTAAAATCAGACTGTCCCTGTCCTTTACCAGTGTCTTCTTGACCCTCATTTGTTTGCTTTTGTGTAGGGGCTGCTCCCCTTCCCCTCATATTGTTTCCTCTTCCTCTCATGGACTTATCATGTCCTCTATTCATCTTTTCTTCAATCCTGATTGCAGGAGCACCTACCTGACAGCTGGCCTTCATGAGGCAGTTAGTTAGTTTGAGTCTTGTTTATGTTTCCAAGAAGGTCTGATAAGACCAAATGAATGTAATAAGGTCATGCTGATCATGATAAGATCATGCTGACCATGCTTTTCTATTTTTAGTTAGTTTGTTAGAACAGCTGTCATGCTGTAGGACCGGTTGGATCTCCCAGCCGCCTGGAGAGATTTCCCAGCCGCTTGGGGTCGGGTCAGTAGTACTCGTAGGAAAATCTATTTAAGCATGAGGATTGGTTGATATTGCATATATCATCGACCAGACTTTGCGAGAGTGAGGCAGAGAGAGAGAGAAACTGATCATTGTATTTGCATCTTTTGAAGTCAAATAAAGTGTTCCTGTTTGTGTTCATCCTCTGTTGAATTCCATTGCTTGATCGATTTGCTGGTTTGGGTGGTTTCATGGATTTGCTGATCCATTCCACCGGTTGATTCGTCAGATCGGTGGAATGGCGATGTACAGTAGGTTAGGTGTTAGTTTGTTTGTTCGCATGCAGGTGTGCAGGATCGCGGCTGAAAGGTGTTGAAGACCCTAGCATGGGCATGTGCTAGGTCGAGCTGATAAAGTGTGGAAGATCACCCTGGAAGTGGATCGAGTCATCCCAGGAGGTTCAGCGGATCAGAACAGTGAAAATCCGCTAAGGTTGAAAAGTTGTTAAAACGGCATCATCAGGATATTTCTACAAATATCCTGCAGTCGCTTCGGACATCGTCATCCAGATAAGTGGAGATGCGCATGATGCTTTCGATTGCATGAAGTACAAGTGCGTCGGGGTGATCATCATCAGGAGGTGCCGAGGAGGAGCGTATCGGCTTAAGGAAGAAGATCGGGTTGATCGCGGGCCGAAAAAGCTAAGTTTGGCCAACATCAGGATATGACGTCATCATCATCAGGATATACGTCATCAAGATATTTCAGAGCAGCAGGATATTGAGGAGCTACGGGTGACGTCATCGTCATCAGGATATACGTCATCAGGATATCGGGTGATGTCAGTATCAAAGGGACGGTGTGAGAAGTGAAGGTTGGTCATCATCAGGATAAATGGGAGGAACCTGATGTTCTTTATCCTGTTGATTATCATGATGTTGAATATCATGATGCTGAAGATAGCGAAGGCGGAAGTTGTCGCGGAAGTGAACAGTGGACGTCAGGAGGATGTTCGCGCTGGTCGAACATGATGATGCTGTCGATAATCGAATAAGGTGATGCTGTTGGCAGGCGAAAGTGCGAAGGCTTGTCATCAGGAGGATATCGGTCGGCGCAGGAAATATGATGATGCTGACAGTGTTAAGCAAAATATGATGATGATGATGATGGGCTGCAGACGTCCATGCTGTATTGTAAGGTTATAGTGTGGATGCCTCTGCATCACCTCTACTGACCTCTGAGCCCATGGCGACGCAATTAGCTCTTTTGGGCTATCTTCCCCATCACCAGTATCCACATTTTGAACCAGAGATGAAGGATCCCCAAAAACCCCTACCTCCACCCCTACCTATATAACTGGGGGTTAACCTATTTATCTCTTCCGCATGTCACTCCAACTATAGTTCGCATCTTGATTGTAATCAGTTCTATTTTGCTGGATAATAATATTGGACTCTCTGTTGGTGGAAGTAGCCCGAGTTTGGGTGAACCACATTAAAACTATCTCTTGTTGTTTTATTTCTATGTATTTTCATTTATCTGTTTAATCTTTATCTGTATTTAATTGATATCATCTGTCAACTAACCCTAACAAGTGGTATCAGAGTGGGTTGTGTTTGATTATCATCTGTAGGAAGGTCTCACGGTTGAGTGGGAGTCTCACGATTAAGTGGGAGCAATGGCGGATGAGGGTAAATTGAAGGTAGATAAATTCAATGGGTAGAACTATCAGTTATGGAAGATGCAGATGGAGGATTATCTCTATCAGAAGGATTTATGGAGGTCGTTGGAAGGAAAAGCTAAGAAACTGATAGCAATGACTGATGAGGATTGGGATCTTCTAGACAGAAAGGCACTGGGAACCATTCGGTTATGCCTGGCACCATCTGTGGCGTTCAATATAACAGAAGCAAAGACAATAGATGAACTGATGAAAGCTTTGGCTAAATTGTATGAAAAACCCTCAGCCTCAAATAAGGTATTTCTCATAAAGTGTTTGTTTAATCTGAAAATGATTGAAGGTGGATCTGTGAGAGATCATTTAAATGAGTTTAATATGATTACCAGTTAGTTAACTTCTGTAAAAGTGAAATTTGATGAAGAGGTGAGGGCTCTCTTGGTTTTATTCTCTTTGCCAAAAAGCTAGAATAGCTTGGTAATGGTTGTAAGTAACTCTATCTTTGGTTCAAATACTTTGAAATTTGATGATGTTATTGGTGTTATCCTTAGTGAGGAAATATGATGGAAAAGCTCGGGAGGGTCCACATCAGGTAGTGTTTTGAATGCAGAAAGCAGGGGCAGATCAAAGGAGAGAGGAAAAGATTTTGGAGGTCATGGGAAGTCACGAGGAAAATCAAAGGACAAGAGGTCCCAATCCAGAGGACAGAAGGATTGCTGGTACTGTGGGAAACCAAGTCATCTGAAAAAATATTATTGGTCTTGAAAGAATAAATATGGAGACAATCAAGAAGGCAATAAGGAGGAAAATGTGGTAAGTAATAAATCTGAAGATGATGCTTTGATTCTTTCCCTAGATAATGTTGATGATTCATGGGTTTTAGATCCAGGGGCCTCATTTCATGCTACGCCCCATAGAAGTTATTTTCTTGATTATGTTCAAGGAGATTTTGGGTTGGTTTATTTGGGAGATAACGAACCATGTCAGATTGTTGGAAAGACAAGAATTAAGATTAAGTTGCAAAATGGGAATCATTAGCTTCTATAAGAGGTAAGGCACATTCCAAGACTGAGTAGGAATTTAATTTCAGCAAGGCAACTAGGTGATGAAGGTTGCACAGTTACTTTTAATGATAAATATTGGAAGGTTTCAAGAGGTGTCTTAATAGTAGCAAAAGGTGTGAAAGTAGGCACCTTATATCTTTGTACAGGTCATACTTCTCCTTCTACTTTAGTTGTTGCAAAGAAAAACCAAACAGGTTCAGGAACAGTTGTTGTCGGTTCGTAGGAAGAGGTTGAAACAGTTATTACAGGTTCTGGGACAACACTGTGGCATAACAGACTTGGGCATATGAGTGAAAAAGATATGAAGGTACTTCATTCTAAGAAAGTTTTACCAAGTCTGAAATGTATTAATATGGATTTCTGTGAAAGTTGTGTGTATGGAAAACAAAAGAGAGTTAGTTTTCTCAAGAATGGGAAGCAAAAGAAAGATGAAAAGTTGGAGCTTGTGCATAAGAATGTATGGGGACCAGCTCAGGTATCTTCTCTCAGTGGCTTTCAATATTATGTTACATTCATAGATGAATCAAATAGGAAGGTTTGGATTTATTTCCTTAGCATAAATTTGATGTATTTGAAATATTTAAGAAATGGAGAAGCTTGGTTGAGAATGAGACAGGTAAAAGATTAAAATGTCTCAGATCTGATAATGGTAGTGAGTATTGCAGTTAAGAATTTGAAGATTATTGTTCCTTTAATGGAATTCGTAGACAGAAAATGGTTCCAGGGACTCCATAGGAGAATGGAGTGGTTGAGAGCATGAACAGGACAATAATGGAGCGTACAAGGAGTATGAGATTGCATGTTGGGCTGCCTTTAAACATGTGAGCAAAGTCTGTCAATACCACTATATATTTAATTAACAGAGGCCCTTCAGTTCCTTTTGGTTTTGGTATTCCAGAGGAACCATGGACAGGTAAGAAGGTAAATTATTCTTTTCTCAAAACCTTTGGATGTGAAGCATTTACACATGTAGATTCTAAAAATAGAACCAAGCTAGATGCAAAATCAAAAAAGTGTATCTTCATTGGATATGGCATTGATGAATTTGGTTATAGGCTTTGGGATGTTGAAAATCTAAAAAATGTGAGAAGTAGGGATGTTGTTTTCAATGAGAAGGTGTTGTACAATGATCAGTTGTAGCAACATGAGAAGAAAGAAAATGATTACGTGGTGATGGATGATACTCTAGATAGTGATGTTCCAGTGGTTTCTCATGCTCTACAACAGTAATAGAAAATACCACAGACTCCAGTGAATGTTAGACGGTCAACAAGGTTATGTAGACCTCCTGAAAGGTTTTCTCCCTCTTTGTATTCTATTTTGTTAACATATGCTGGTGAACCAGAAGGGTATGATGAAGGTATGCAGGTGGATACAAAGGTTCAATGGGAGCATGCAATGGAAGAAGAAATGGACTCCTTGCTAAAAAATTAGACCTAGGAATTATGCAAGTTGCCTGTAGGTAAAAAGGCTTTACGCAACAAATGGGTTTATAGGCTGAAAGAGGAAGATGGAGGTAAGAACAGATTTAAAGCTAGGTAAGTTTTTAAAGGATTTGCACAGAAAAAGGGCATTGATTTTGATGAGATTTTCTCTTCGATTGTTAATATGACTTCTATTCGTACTATTTTAAGTATTGTGGCTGCTGAAGATTTGCATTTGGAATAGTTAGATGTGAAAACCACCTTTCTCCATGGTGATTTGGAGGAGGAGATATATATGGAATAGCCACAAGAATTTGAGGTCAAAGGTAAGGAGAAACTGGTGTGCAGATTGAAGAAAAGTTTATATGGCTTGAAACAAGCACCTCAACAATGGTACTTGAAATTTGATAGTTTTATGGTTGAGCAAGGCTATAGCTAGTGTAATTCTGACCATTGTGTTTATTTTAAGAGGTTGGATAATGACAGCTACATTATTTTATGTTTATATGTTGATGACATGCTTGTAGAAGGGTCTAACATGGATCACATAAGTGAGTTAAAACAACAGTTAGCAAAATTATTTGCTATGAAGGATTTGGGGGCAGAAAAATAAATCCTTGGTATGATAATTTGTACGGATAGGAAGAACATAAAATTGACTCTATCTCAGGATGATTATGTTGAAAAGGTGTTGTAGAGATTCCATATGGAGAATGCAAAAGTTGTCGCCACACCTTTGCCTAGTCATTTGAAATTGACTAAGGAGATGTGTCCAAAGACACAAGAGGAGGAAGATAAAATGTCCAAGGTACCATATGCTTCAACTGTAGGAAGTTTAATGTATGCCATCATATGCACAAGACCGGATATTGTACATCTTGTAGGAGTTATAAGCAAGTATATGAGTAATCCCAGATTGGAGCATTGGAATGCAACAAAATGAATTCTCAGGTATTTGAGAGGCACATCCAATAAACATTTATGTTTTGGGGGCTCTAATACTAACTTAAAAGGCTATGTGGACTCAGATTTGGCAGGGGATATTGATACTAGGCGGAGTACTACAAGTTATGTCTATACTATAGTGGTGAGTTGGATCTCCAGATTACAAAAGGTGGTTGCTCTATCCACCACAGAGGCAGAGTGTCTAGATGCAATAGAGGCAAGCAAGGAGATTATATGGCTCTAATTTTTCATGGAAGAATTAGGCAAACAACAGACTAATAGTTATTTGTTTACAGAAAGCCAGAGTACCATACATCTTGCAAAGAATTATGCCTTGCATTCAAAGACCAAACACATACAGTTGAGGTATCACTTCACTTGGTCGGTGTTGAAGGATGGACAATTAAGGTTGGACAAGAAACATATAGATGACAATCCAACGGATATGTTTACGAAGGCAGTCACAAGGGAGAAGATGAGCTCCTCTTCAGCTTCAGTTGACCTTCAAGATTAAAAATAATAAAATCAGAATAGCAGGGTCCAAGGTGATTATTTCCAGTGGGAGCTACAGAGTCGGCGGTGTTATGATCAATCTCCAAGTGGAAGATGATATAGTGTGGAGTATGATCAGTCTCCAAGTGGGAGATTGTTGTTATATGGAGCCAAATCAGACTTGGAGGTTAAATTTTTCCCACTTTTATCGGTGTGTTTCCCCCCAAAATATTTAATAGGGGAGTGGAGGGGGGCACAGCCCACGGTGGGGGTCTGGGTGCAACGCCCCCAGCGGGGCCTGTTGGGGGCAATGCCCCTAAAGAAAAAATTGCCTATTATTTTATAAATGCGTCGGGAGTTATTTTTCTATTGGCCAACATAAAAAATAAAAAAATAATAATTAAAAAAAAACCCTATTTTGTAACCGACATAAGTCTTGATAAAACAACTAAGGGTTAGGGTTGTCATTGATATTGTATTGTAGCATTTGTAGTAGTATTGAGTTCCAAGAGATTGCTGGTTGTAATCAGTTCTATTTTGTTGGATAATAATATTGGACTCTCTGTAGGTGGATGTAGCCCAAGTTTGGGTGAACCACGTTAAAAGTGTCTCTCGTTGTTTTATTTCTATGTATTTTCATTTATCTGTTTAATCTTTATCTGCATTTAATTGATATCATTTGCCGGCTAACCCTAACAAAAGATTACAAGAAATCCTTTAACAACTTCTTTAAGGAATTTCAAGCAGACATGTAGGCTAGGGACATAATCTTTGCTAAAATAATTAGAAAATACCAACAAGATATAACATTTACAGTTGACACCAACTATGTGTGCATGGAAGTAATAGAACCTAGAGTCCAATGGGTACCTAGGTTATCATATAAAGTAGCCGATGAACTTATAGAAGCCAATGCCCAAGCCTTGTTAGCACTCTGTAGAGACTCCAATGTTGAAAGATTTGGAACAAACAATGAGCTAATAGATACAACAATTAACAAGGAAGCCCAAGAGAAAGTACAGAATGGTAAAATAAATTATTTGAGAAACTAGGAATCCCCCAGAAGTGACAAAAATCTATGGTTCACTACTAATAGAGGAAGTCAAAGAAACACAAATGCAACAATTAAATAGGCTAAAATCTAGGTCCCCTGCTTTTGAAACCAAAGATTCTAATACACATCCGAGATTAGGGGAGGAAGAACTATAAAAGAGATCTCCATAGCCTGACACAAAAAGGAAATTGCCCACCACACCCCCACAAATAGGAAAATAAGTAGAAGAGAGGGTAGAGTTAGCCATTAAAGCAACAATAGAGGCCCTACTAAAAATGAGCATAGAGAAAAAGAAGAATGGAGTTGGTCCCTCATAGACAAAACTATGACAAAAGCAAAAAGAAAGTATGTACAAGTTGTAGAAGAGGAAGAAGAAGAAGAATTATAAGTTGAGAAACTACCCCCAAAGAGTCTCAAGGGCTCAAATGGAAAAAATAAAGGTGGTGGAGGAAAAAGCACCTGAAAAGCAAAAGATTGAAAGCCCTAAGAAGCATGTGCATGCGAAAGAACAACTATTGGACCTCCATGATTGTATAGATCACTTTTTACACCAGGTGCAAGCCATTGGAAATACCACAACTATACATCACAACTTATATAGAAAATAAGGGGATTATTCTCCAAGTAATAATATATTATATTATTGGTAGTCCATACTCATGATGGATATTGCGTATGCTAAAATATGAAATAAAATTAGGAACAATGTATCAAATCAAAGCTCCTATTCCATATCTAACAACACCTCTGATGAGCAAAGAGATAGTAAAAACCAAATGAAAAGATCTCACCAAGCTAGCCATTGTTGCATCAATAAATGGTGGTTGTGCTCCAATGGATTCTTGATAATGAGATTGATTGTTGATTACTCACTTTGACAATATAACATTACTTTTCACTTGATGATTGCAAATGACTTGATTGAGGGTTGAATTATAGAATTTTGGATGATAGGATGGATGGCTAAGATTGAATGAGACAACAATAGGGCAAGATTAGAAGCTTCTAGTACATTCTATAAGGATGGATGGTTGAGATTAAAGATGAATGGATGGATAGGATTGAGTGAGAGGAATTAGGGCATGGATGGAAACTTCTAGGGCTTATCCTTATGTGAATGGCTAGGTTTAAAATATGTAGTATGGAAATGAGTGGTGGAGATGTAAAGTTGGTTTGACTTTTCTGGGAGCGTCTAGGTTCAATGAATCTAGACAACCTCTTAGCTAGTAGTGTGACTTTTTTGGATTTTTAATTAATTTATTTATGGATAATGGGTAAAGATGGGATTAATTATGATAAATGGGGGACTAAAATTGGATTTAGGATTTTTAGACTAATTAATTAAATGATGAAATTATTTAATTAATTAATGGAGAGGGATATGGGAAAATTAGATTAATTAAATAAATATAATCTATTTAATTAATTTGATGATGGAATGGATAGTAAATGGATAATTCTAAATAATTAAATCAATATGATTTATTTAATTAATTAGTGTTAGGATGAATATGTTTAGGATGGAATTAGGACAATGTCAAAAGGTGTCGAAAGTGACATTAGAGGTGAGGTCAATTTTAGGTGTCTACATTTTGCCCCTCTTTGAGATGATGTTACGCCCTCTTTGAGATGATGTTATGACTAAGAGAAGTAACATCATTTCAAAGAAGATATGATATGGATACCCCAGCCATTTAGAAGAGTGACAAGGAGGAATGATGTAAGGATGGGATGCCCCCTTAAGAGGATAGGTGGGTTTAAAGAACATGAGTATCCTCTCAAAATGGATGAAATTGATTAGTTGAATGAATGGAGGAGACAGAGGTAATGGATGAGATGGGTAAATTATACATCATGCTACATTAGGTGAGCAACCATGGAGTTTAATATAGCACTAGACGTTATGCACCAAGGTATAAAGATCAGGGCAATGATGTGTCTTGTGCATAAAGGACTGACTCAAAAGAGAAATCTCACAAGCAAACATATGTCATATGGCACCATGATATGGAAGACCATGATGTCGTTGTGACGGTATGCTATAAGGACTAATGCAGATGGAAGTAAAATGACAACACACAGAAGCAAGCATGCACAAATGATTCAAAGACAGACAAGGTTATTGCCCCTATCAAGTAGAAAATTGATGATTGATTGATTGATTTGATGACAAGGATAATGTTGTTGTGGCAATGATATATCCCAAGAACACAAGGATTGGGAATGATATATCCTGATGATGATTGAGGATGATCGGTGATGATAGCATTATTGATGTAGGAACGATATATCTCGAAAACAATGCAAGGATTAGGTATGATATATCCTGATGATGATGATTGGATTATATATAAGATCAAGGTTTACAAAAAGGCTAGGAACAAAACCAAGGTATGCTTTTGGATGATTGGCTTAGATTGCTTGGTTAGATTGGTGTGGATTAAGAATTTCTTGCACTTGAATTTATTTCTTTTCTTTTTTTTGGGATGTTGTATTGGATTACATTTGGATAGCCTTTTTTCTAGATACCAATGATAAGGGAAAGCCAAATCTAGGGACAAAGATGAAAAAAGAATTCGATGGATGGATAAAAGGATTGGTGATAGTGGATGGGATGGATGGGGGATACATGGTAGATGGATGGAGGGGTTTAGGATGTGATCTTGACTATGTCATATAGGAATAACATGCTCCACTCTAGATATTACACTCAAGACTCTATGCTACAATGCTTACAATGGTAGGATGATAGGATTGATTGGAAAAACAAGATACATCAAGAGATATCCAAAATATTTTTCAACATTATGCCCCTATCCTTATCAAGGTCACAAATAGGAGGGGAGGATGGATTGGTTTAACAGAATATAATAGATGAGGATGATAGGATGGGATAGATGAGACAACTTACCCCCAAGTGTAAGGTACATAGACAATTGAATTACACATGGCACCCATGAATGAGTTTTCATCATGGTACTTATCCAAGGCGCCATGAAATTGTTTTCACCATTGGATGAATGATTTCTCTTTACTATTTTGATTCTTTTGATTTCTTTGTTTTTTTTATTCTTTTGTTTTTATTTATTTTTTACTTTGCTAATTGGATAGCATTGATAATATGCACATGTGTCTGATTGTTTGAGATAGTCAATGTAGTTGCTCTTGTCATAACATGCCAATAGTGATCTACCTGGAGTGACTGCTTTGTCAGGATTAAAGTGCTCTTGTACAATCTTTTCATGTTGGTGTGAACCTCATTTATAACTGAGTTGGCATTATCCAAATATTTCATCTTGATAGGGTACCATCATAGTCCTTATGATAAAGTGTTGCTACCACAATGCGGTGAATTTGGGAGGGGATTTTTAGATTTGAGATGTGATTTTGGATTTTGATGGGGGATGTTGGATGTAGAAGTAGGTGATTGAGGTTCATAGGATTTAGGTGGATGGACTGGTGATTTAGATGGGGTTTGAGGATTCTTGACTCGCCATATGTGGGATAGGGGATTGTGGATTATGGATTTTGGATTAAGATGGCGATTAGGACCAACATTCATGTACAACTTGGGAGGTGGACATCTATTATAGGTAACATTCTTGTACACCTTATGTGTTGGGAGCAATGATAAGCTTGAAGGTGGTGGATACCTATTATATGCAATGTGCATCTTTCAATGTGGCTCCACATTTTGAGTGATTATTAGATTTAGATATTTTTCTTTTCTTGATTTGATATATTCACTTTGTTTTGGGACCCATATTTCATTTATATGTCCTCCTTAATTTTTGGATTCATTTGCCTTTGATATTTGATTTGGATCTGTCGCTTGGTGTACTTTATAATTTTGTTGGTCCCAATTGACAAGTTTACGATGTGGAAGATAAAGTTTAATGGTAGGGATAGTGGAGGTGGAATGGCTGGTGCTATCAAGCTTATTGTAGGGGCTATCAATAGTCCCTATCCTAATTCTTTCATTGGATGAAGTTGCCTCAATGATTGTTGAAGTATCACTAACACCATTAGATTGATTAGATGATTGATATATGATGCCTTGACCATGACTGATGTAGATTGGGATAGGCTCTAGAATGCCTTTCTCATGAAGGCCCAATTATTTTCCTTGATAGTTCATGATTTTACATATCTTGTTTGCAATAGGATATTTGTTGTTTGCAAAACATAATGCTAGCCCATTGGTATGTTGTGAAGAACTATTAGAACTTGTTATGGTCCCTTATATGAGAAAACCTAACTTGATGAAATTTGTGGATCCTAGTTGATAAGATGCTTGTACTTTCTCATTGTGTACACTTGTCATTCCTCGATCATTGTCCATGCTTGTCATGTCTTGATCATTGTTTGTGCTTATCATGTCCTGATCACTATTTGTGCTTGTCATGTCCTCATCACTACTTGTGCTTGTCATGTCCTGATCACTATTTGTGCTTGTCATGTCCTTATCACTATTTGTGCTTGTCATGTCCTGATCATTGTGTGTGCTTGTCATGTCCTAATCACTTGAATGCTCATTGATATGTTTGATATGATCAATGTCACTCGCTTCATTGTCCATGTGTTCATGAGGAACAAGTGTCTCATCATGGTATGTTGTTGGATGATGGATAGGAGTAATTTGAATTTCTTGTTCATGGATAGGATCTAGATCATAGAGAGGATTAACATGAATAGTTTGATATTGGTTATGAATGAGATAAGTACGGATGATTTGATCTTGATTTGGTATTAATGGGCAAGGTTGACCGTGCTTTTGGATGAGTTATTGACATATCCTTAACTATTTCCTAGACAAGAGTGATGTACATTGTTTGGTATATTCCCCTATATCATTTAAGCCTTTGATATATTCCCCTAAGAGTATTTTTGACTAGTGGGATGATTTTGGACTTTATGACGCTTATGGATTTTAGATTTTATGGATGGCATGAAATGTCTTTGGCTAGATTCCTACATGGGTTGACTCATGGAGATGGTAGTGCTAGGGGGATTTTGGATAGCCTCAACATGTCCAAATTCATGTTTTGGATTGTGATTTCTTGCTAATAGCTCTTGGAGAACATCATTCATAGATAAATTGGTTTGATTGGGGTGATTATTTTGATGGAATTGAGTGGATATACAGGATTCATCAAATTCAAGCTTAGGTGTCGAAGGCTTGGGTGATGGAGGACTTGCATAATAGGATAAGGTTGCCAATTGCTTGTTTAAAGTGTGAAGTTAGTGAAGAACATCTTGGTTTAGATCTTGGTGTGGGTGTAAAGGACCTTCTTGTTCTAGAATGATTTCCTCATGATAAAGGGTAACTCGTGAGCTATTTAGATTAATAGCTTCACTAGTTGATGGATTATGATCTATACAGGTGAATGTTTTAAGGTATATAGGAGCATATGAATTAGGATTGGGATTGGATGGATGGTTTGATGGTTTAGGATTTAGGTGGGTTAGGGGATGGTTTAATGGATTAGGGTTTAGAAGGGTTGATGGGGAATATAATGAATGATGGACTATAGGGATTGATGGATTAGGAGGTATGTGGACTAATGGATTAGGATTAGTATAGTTAGAGGGATATTGTGATGGAGGAATTGAAGGGAAAGGATTTGATAGGTTAGATTTGATGGATGAGGGGTTTTGTGGGTAGATGGATTAGGATAAGGCTTAGTTATGCATTACTTTTGAGTTTCAAGGTGATGATTTGGTGGAATCTTGGCCCTTGTGTCGATAAGATACTTAATCAAGACCTCTTTCTTATGGAATCTAGTGTTGATAGGGTACTTAATCACGTCATCCATGTTTTGAAATAAGGGATGATGATCTAGTGGGGTGTAACCTATTTAGTGTTGAGAGGACCATTGGGGTTGTCAAGATATTCATCAAGCCTCTCATCATTGGGATATTCATCTTGATCTATAAGGTTATCAACATCATTAAGATAGTCTACAAGACTCTCATCATCATTAGTGCCAAATTGATGACCTCCTAGGATTGCAATTTTGGATTTTGCATGGTCATTATTTTGTGTAAGTTGTTGATATGGATGTTGGATGATATGTGAAAAAGTGGGATATGGTTGATATGGATTTTGAGGGGTATTTGAAGGTGTGGGAGATTGTGGATACATGTTTTGAGGGATATTTGAAGATGTGGGAGATTGTGGATAGATGTTTTGAGGGATATTTGAAGAGGTGGGAGATTGTGGATACATGTTTTGAGGGATATTGGAAGAAGTGGAAGATTGTTGATATAGATATTGGATGATATTTGAAGAAGTGGGAGGTTGTTAATGCATGTTTTGAGAGATGTTTGAAGGAGTGGGAGATTGTTGATATGGATGTTGGATGATGTGAAGAAGGGGGTTGTTTATATGGATGTTAGTATGATGGTAGCATTGGTTGGTATGATGGTGCTACTGATTGGACTCGAGTTATTGGTTGAGGAATTAGGTTTGACATAGGTATAAATTATTGGGGTGGATGATAAAGTGTGGGACTACTATCAAAATAAAATGGAGTCATGACGTTGGTTTAGATTTTGATGATGTAGGATGATGGATGAACTTGATGTCTTTAGAGTTCTAAGTCTTGGACCTTAAGATTTTCTTTGATATCAAGATATTGGGGCTTTTGGTTTTGCAAGATTAGGGTTGAGACCTTATTTAGCTTTGTGTTATAGTGATCAAGGCTCGATGTTGGTTTAGCTTTAAAAACTTGATAGACCTTGAGGATGTAGCTAAGGTTGATTAATTTGAGATTTCAATTTGGATTTAGATGGTTTATGCATGGGGATTGGATTTGATGGTTGGAGGTCCAACTTGAGGGTCAATGCAAGAAGTTGGGTCCACTTTTTGGCCAAAAAGTGGAAGTGTTTTCCCTAATTTTCAGAATTTGTTACATTTGACCTTAAAATTTGAAGCACTTAGAGATGGAATCTTTAAAAAAGTCACTAAATATAAAATGTAGTACTCAGAGTCTAGTTTCCAAATATATAATTTTTTTCAATACCCAGATGATACAAATTGATTTTCAATAGGCATTTCTAAAAACCACTATTTAAAAGTCACTTTTTTTTAACCATACCATGCACATGTACGGCCAACATAATTTGACCTAAATAAAATTATTTTTCAAAATCCTTTTGGGAAAAGACGTGTAGTACAGTGAAGTTTGATGAGGATATTTTTTTATAATTTTTTTCCAAATAATTTTTTTTATTAATTTTTTATTAGGCCTAATTGCTACTTTTGAAAACCCCTCGTGTACAGCCAACATAATTTGAGCAAAAAAAATCATAAAATTAAATTATTTTTTTTTCATTGTGTAAAGAATGACGTGTAGATTGATGGCATATAATCTTTTTTTTTTTAAATTTAAAAATTAAAAATTATTAAAAAAATACAAACACCTGTCATTTCAAGTTTTTGGACCAATTTGCTCATAAATTTAATAATAAATAGAAAAACAAGTCTAATCCAAAAAAAATTACATATTTGAAAACTAGACACTATGATCTGTAATGGGTTTTAATTTCGTAAAAAAATTCAGAAAAAAATGTCATCAGCCATATAGGTGAAGTCAGTCTTTCCTCTGGTTTTGTACTTAGAGAAATACTTGCAGGTCCAAGGCTCAAGGTCAGCTACCCATGCCTTTCCCGAGCCTAAAACGAAACCAAAAGCATGGGTGTGAAATTTGAAATTTTATAACGGGTACCTGTTTTAAAACAGGTACCCGTTCTAGAAAACAATAAAAAACAAAATGGGTACCTGTTCTAAAAAACAATAAAAAATAAAACGGGTACCCGTTTTAAAATGGGTACGCATTCTATAACGGGTACCTATTTCTAAAAATAGTAAAAAATAAAACGGGTACCCATTTTAAAACCGGTACCCGTTCTATAAAACAAAATGGGTACCCGTTTTAAAACGGGTACCCATTCTATAAAACAAAACGGGTACCCGTTTTAGGTTCCGGCGCCCGTTCCTGAACGGGTACCCGTTTCTTTGAAAACGGGTACCCGTTGCTGTCGGCATTTTTTTCCCTTGCGTGACTTCCCCTACATGTGGACCGAGTTTCTTGCACTTACCCTTGAATTGATTTGATTTGATTAAGAAAGGTTTGATGGATTTAGTTTAGGTTTATTTGGATGAGGCAACGAGGTTATAGATGATTTGGCTTGGTAGATGTGGTTAAGGATGATTGGATTTGGGATGAAGATTAAGTTTCAAGACCCTATTGGATAATAATGATGATTTGATTTGATTTGTGGATGGGAATTAGTTCTTATACTTAAGATAGGTTATGTTTTAAGTAAAGAGTTTGATTTGGAAAGAATGACTTAATTTAGGTCCTATAGTAAGGTGCAAAAGACCCTAGATGGATGATTGATTTAGGATTTATACTTAAGATAGGCAAGTTCTTAAGTAAGAAAATGATAAAGTATGGTGGATTTGATTAAGGGCTTGATCTTAATTCATGAACTGTGGGGTGAGAAAAAATGATTTGGCTTAAAGGATAAAGTGGATGATGGAGGTTTGAATATGGATTAAGGTATGAGGTCTTGGGATTATGGTTGGATTAGGATGTGGAGAGGTTTGGTTTTGACTTGGATTTGAATTTTGATGGATAATGAATGTAATTTGAAGGTGGATTTGAATCTCAACTATGTCAACCTTTAGCAAAAGGATATTTGTGTTTAGGACTCTCAAATTTGGACTTTGGACTTACAATAAGCAAGATTTAGTAATGTTTGGATGTTTTTGGATCAATGGGAATTCACAGGTTTATAACAAAGAGAACACACCAAGCACATGAACAAACCTATTCTATTCAAGTGGGAGTGTCAATTTTCATGGGCCCACTAATATTCTATCTACCAAGTTGCAGATAGCTAGGGAATGAAAGGTCGTGTACCACCTATGTACCCCTTGCCATTGAGGCCAAAGCCTTGCCCACAGTGATCTATATTTCAACAAACTTAGAAGCATGGCATGAGTAACTTCCTGGACCTAACTAGCTTACTACATGCGCCATGAAAAAGGATGGTTGAAAGGTCCTAATCTAGGCTATACAAGTGACTAGGGGATGTCCTCTTTATATGCAAGGTACGTGAGGCCAAAGTCCATGAACTAGTGTGTTGTCTAAGGCATGTGATTGCTCATTTTACTGAGTCTCGCAAGTTTGACATGGGCCCAAAATGACAACTCCACTTTTTAGGTACAACTTTCACTCCCCCCTTTATATACCTTGCTGGAACATGTGGTTGAGGTCATCCCCTAGGGTGATGAAATCCCTAGGTAGGGCCCCTAAAGGGAAAGGATTCCAAGTGCTTTTGATTCCCAAGATCATCTTTCAACGTGAGGGAAGAGCATACACAACTTGGGTCCTTGGGTTAAACATGACAAAAAGTAAACTACGAGGTGTTTTTGATCTCCAAGATCACCTTGCAGTGCGAGGAGAGAGCATGCACACCAACTAGCCTACACAAGCATGAAAAACAAAATTAATTAACCCTTAAGATATCAAATGTGCAACTAATCTAGTGATAAAAATAGTCTTGGACAAACAAGCTACACCAAATGATGTTAGTAGTTTGATTTAAAAAGTCTTTGACTAGAGAAAAACTATAAGAAAGATGTTAGGAGTGAAAAAAAAAATCTCTACAAAAGTCATCAAATAATGTCATCCAACAGAAAAATAAATTGGACTTTGTATGCAAAAAGTGATTTTCTAAGCAATTTCAAAAAAAGTTTGTTAAAATTGGACTTTGTATGCATAAGTTATGCTAATTTGAAGTTTCAACACAAAGAAGGGGTTTCAATTGATTATACCTATTTTTTCATGCAAAATTTATCCAAAATACCTATTCCATAATGAATTTCATCAAATCACCTTTCTAACGCCTATAAATTTGTGAAAATTTGACTTATGTAGCAAAAGTTATGCAAAATTGAAAAAAACAACTAGTTTAAGGGCCTAAGAGAGAAGGAGGTATGTTAGCCAGACCACTAGTGGTTAATGTTGGCAACTAGCAAAGGTGGTCATATGTAGAGTGCTTAGGATTTGCGGTTAAGGCACAATAGTTAGGGTTAAGTGCTAGCCCTTGGTAACATATATGACCAAGGGTTGGGGCATCAAGCTACAGAGTAGGGCAATAAGCCTAGGGTCACCAATGTGACTGCAAGGATCACGGGAGGACCCTAGGACTCCATAGAGGGAAAACCCCAGTCACCAATGTGACTAAGGTCTGAAAGTAGCTGACGATTTAAACCCCGCACCTAGGCTACCTTGAACCTACAACTTATGCTTAGGACTCAAGGATTAAACAAAGAACCTGCAAATAAAAGACTTAAAATCCTATGGATAAAAAAATGCAAGGACCTCCAGATTGGGACAGGCCTGTGACCAATGCATGTGGTGGAAAACCTAGTGGAAGAATGCTTATACCAAAGAATAAAGACTTTGGCCTGCAAATAAAACACCCAGAGTACTTGCGGATAACATTTCATATCGACCTAATAAAAAATGATTAAAATTTAAAACATAATTTTTTTTACCAACTTTTAATCATGCAATAATATATGTCGACTACACAAGAGGTACTATATGAATCTATATGATACGGATCTATAGACCGACCCCCTTTAAAAAATTCAAAAAATTTTTACCTCAGAAATATATTGAGTTTTATATGAATCCTAGGGTTTTGGGGCCTTCTAGACTCAACTATGAGGTCCTTTTTGCCCTAGGATGCTCCAAGAAAAAGGTCACCCCTAGATCTTGCTTAGAAAGGGTGAAAACCTACAAAATCAAGCTAGGAAAACCTACAAAAACCAAGATCAAACAAGGGACAAGGTCCCACTGGGCTTGCCAAAATGTGTATGCTAAAATATAAAATAAAATTAGGAACAATGTATCAAATCAAAGCTCCTATTCCATATCTAACAATACCTTTGATTGAGAAAAGGGATAGCAAAAGCCAAATGAAAACATGAAAAGATCTCACCAAGCTAGTCCTTGTTGCAGCAAGAAAGGATGGTTGTGCTCCATTGGATTCTTGATAATGATATTGATTGTTGATTACTCACTTTGACAACATAACATTACTTTTCACTTGATGATTGCAAATGGCTTGATCGAGGGTTGATTTATAGATTGTTCGATGATAGGATGGTTGGCTAAGATTTGATTAGAAATGGATGGCTAAGATTGAATGAGACAACATTAGGGTGATATTAGAAGCTTCTAAGGCATTCTATAAGGATGGATGTGTTAGAGTTGGCTATGATTGGAGCCACCCAGGATCTAGGACTTCATTAAAGCACAAGAGAGATCAAATGAGATAATAATTCTATTCTATCAATGAATGTAAAAGATTACTCAAAGATTGTTGTTACAATGTACATGATATGCCTTGCTTATAAAGACAAGGATGAGAGCTAAGATGTAGTCATGTGACAAGTGTCTTAATCCTATGACATGTGACAACTATAGGATAAGATGCCAACTATCAACAACTAGACATGACTAGAAAATTCTAGTAAACTCACTAAGTCAACTTAACATGTGAATTATGTGTGATGTGTGAATATTAATTAACTAATAAATAGTTAAATAATATGAATTATTCACACAAGGGTAAACTGGTTAGGTAATAACCCTGTTCACACCAACACCCCCCCTTAAGTGCGACTTAGGGAGTGGCTGACTAAAGCAAGATGCAATGATGGATGATGAATGGGTCCCGACTACTAGGCCATGTTAGGTACCCATATACAACAAATCTTAAGTGGAGAAAAGGAGAAAACCTCATGGGAGAAAACTCCTCTCCAAAAGTGAGAATGCATAAAACAATGACAGTGAAAGAAAAAGTGATAGTAGGAGGACTCAACATGACCCCCCAAGGACAACTTATATCACATATATATAATCAAATACCCCCATAGGAGAGCAAGAGTGAGACTATAGGTCCCCCCCCCCAAAGAAGTAGCTCCTGTACCAATGGTGAAAGTCTAAAGAAGAATGCTAGAAAGTGTCATGTACCTGCAAACAACATTTCTCCCCTTAGGAAGAAACCAATCCAAAGGCTGATATAGAAGAAACTCCATCTCCAAGAAGAGATATGAGGGAAAAAGTCTCATGATGGGTGCCTCTAAAAATTGCTCAAGTGTCCACATGTCAGAATCAAAGGATGGCACTATGCAATGAGGTGTGACCAATCCAAAATCCTAGGTAGACACATGAAGAACAACCTCTAAAGATGAAGTATATGGGATAACAGTTGTGTTGTAACTGTCATCAAAGAGGAGAGATATCCCCTCAAGTGTGTCCTCTAAATCTGCAATATGAGACTCACAAACCAAGTCTGATATACCTACCAAGAAAGAATCCCACAAAGTTGTGTTGGAAAGACCTGAATGATCCTGCTCAATTGAAGTAGAAGAAACCATGTTGGTGTCGATCTCTGAAGAAGCAGAACGTTGAGGTGATGGAAGCTTAGCACTAGCCTCATGAACCAAAGTAGATGAAAGAACACAAAGGTTCAAGTGACCAAACTTCTCCTCAGAAACATGATTCATAATCGATGCATGAGTGTGAATATCAATCAATGGATCTACATCATTAGAAGAAACAAAATGGGAGAATGTATACAAGCGAGATGCAATATCAGCCATCCCAACAATAATGATATATCTACTCTCCAAGTCTCTTATGATCACTGAATCAAGAGTGAACTCAACTGTCTTGCCTGCACCACAATGAGTAATTTGGTAGATGGAAAGGAGATTGGTTGACAAGGAAGGTACATACAATACATTATTGAAAGTACCCTTACCAATGTTAATAGTCCCTTTTTCCAGTTGCATGCATCTATGTATGATACCCATCAAAATAGGTGGCAAAATACATGACTCAAATAAAGAGAACATCCCTGGTGAAGATGCCATATGATGAGAAGCTTTAGAATCAAGAAGCCATCTCTCTGATTGAAGACTTGTAGAAGCAAAGAGTGCTTGTCATTTTCTCTTGTTTGTCCCATTAGCAATGCCTATTGTCCTTGTCTGTGTAGATGATGATGGTGCCAAAGAAGAGGATGGACTAGGTGACATGGGTGATGGCAAGTTGATATTGTGCTTTTGAATGATGCGAGTCAACTCATCAATTTTCTTCTCATAACACTTATGCTCATCATGTCCTAGTTTCTTGCAATATGCACACTTCGGTGTCTCCTTCTTAGATGATTCCTCCTTGGGAGAGGATGAGGACTTAGGTGAATTGGTTGATTCATTTGCTTGCTCATTGTTCTTGAAATCTTTATTTTTCTATTTCTTGCCTTTGCTAGTTGAAGCCTTTTGATCCTTTGTACCTTGATTAGAAAGAAGAGCTTGAGTTCTAGGAGACTTCAATGTGCCCATGTGTACTAACTTGGCTTGCTCCCTTGTGAGTGATGTGGCAAACTCATCAAGTGAAGGCATTGTGAAAGCTTTCCCAAGTGCATCCATAGTAGCATAAAAGGTAGAAACAAAAACTGAATAGTCAGGACCAAGCTTGGCAAGGATTGAAAGAATCAATGGAGTGTCCTCTTTCTCAATTCCACATTGTTTGAGCTGCAATCTAAGTGATTTTAGCTTTGTGAAGAAGTCTTGGATGATTACAAAGTTGGTTGGATTCAAACCAATTAGTTTATTCTCCAATTTGAAACCTCTCGTAGTTTCTTTCTTACCAAAGATATTCTCTAAGGTAGTCCACACTTCATTAGGTGTTTTACAAGATTCAATATGAAAAAGGAGATCAGGAGAAATAGACAAGGATAATGCTCCATAGGCTTTATCACATCTATTGTACCACTTTCTCTTTTCTGCAGCTATTGTTGGTTCAATTTTTGTGCCCATTGTTACTCTATGAATTTTCAAACTTCTTAAATGAATCTCCGTTTTAGTTTTCCACTCATTATAGTTATATGGTGTGAGTAGAGGAAGCTTGGTTTGATCCATGATACAAGAGTACAACAAGTACAACCCCCTTTTACTCAATCAATGAGATCACCCCCAGCAAAAGTGATTGTGGTACTTTATATTCAATCCAAATACACTTGCCACGAGCCAAAACAACAAAGTGGTCTTTGATTTTGGTACAATACAAAAGCCAAGATTAGGCTAGAACTAAAAGTACATTTTTTTAGAAAAATTGGATCAAATTGATAGCAGATTTAGAAAGTACTCAAAAAATTATGCACTTTCAAAAAATATTTCACCAAAAAATGTTACCATATGAGCCCGAACGAAGCCTTTGAAGTTCTGAAAATAGGAACTGCTTAGCAACAACGATGAAAAGCTGAAATTTCTAGTCAAACCAAACACCAAAACTAAAATATGATTCCACTACTGTGAAGCCTACAAAATTCTAGCCCAAATAAAAAATTCATGAAAAATGGAGTAAAATTAAGCCAGATATGAGCCTCTGAAGTCTGATTGTCAAAACAAAAAGCTCAATGGAGGGGGCGTCTGGCCAAGAGGGAAAAAATGTTGATGTGATGTCAGCAAATTGATGACAAAATATGCTTCAAACCTACAGGAATATTCCCTGTGCTAACTAGAAGATGACGTAACCGGGGGTAGTTGATTGTATATATGTGATAGAATTTGTCCTTGGGGGGTCATTTTGAGTCCTACTATCACTTCTTTGACTTTTCATTGTTTTATGCATTCTCACTTTTGGAGAGGAGTTTTGTCCCATGAGGTTTTCTCCTTTTCTCCACTTGAGATTTGTTGTATCGGAAGATGATGTCACCTCGTTGGGAAATGACATCATGTTGATGTCATCATTCAAAAAAAATTTGTCAGTTTGTGCCAAGATTCGTTTGGAATATTCCAAAACAACTCATGATTTTTTGGAAAATCACCTTTACTTGTCAAAACCGCCTTTGAATGTTAGGAAACTATTATCTTAATTGGTGGAAACCACTGTTGTTACTGTCGAAACCGCCTGCTGAGTGTTGAAACCACCTGATTATGGACAGGAAACTATTTACGGGCAGCTGTAGTGGTTTTACAGCATCTAAAAGGCTATTTTAAGGGGAAAAATTGTTGGGGTGATGGTTTTAATTTCTCGTCGATATGTGTCTGTAGACACTTCTTAGCAGTAAACTGTGCAGCATCTTGCTCTATTGTGGGCCAGTAATAACCTGTTCTGAGTATCTTCTTTGCGAGATTAGGACCGGTAGAATATGCACCACAGACACCTTCGTGTATGTCTCGTAAGGTAGCTTTGGCTTCTTCCGTGTTAAGACATCGTAAGAGGATACCATCGAGACTCCAGTGATATAGTGTATCACCCAGAATGATGTAACAAGAGGATCGACGGATAAAGTTTTGCGTTGGGTGGATGATAGGTCAGAGGGAAAGGTACTATTCTTAAGGTATGGATAGATATCTTCATACCATGGGGAATTGGGACCAACAAGTTCGCAAATGATTTCAGTAACGGGAACATCGACGACTGGTATCAACAATTGCTCGATCAAGAATTCACATTTCTGTGTATTAGCCGACATGTCAATCAGTGACCCGACAGAAGCCATAGAATCTGCAGCTTTGTTATGCTCTCTTGGAATTTGCTCAAATGTTATGCTAGAAAAGTGTGGTTTATAGGCATCCACTAGTTGCTTGTAGGGGACCAACTTTTCATCTTTTGTTTGGTACTCATCTGTGACTTGGCGAATGACTAGTTGTGAGTCTCCATATACTTGTAATTATGTGATGTCCCATTGAACTGTTGTATTGAGACCTATGAGGAGTGCTTCATACTCGGTGATGTTGTTGGTGCAAGGGAATGCAAGCTGATATGACTTTGGAATATAATCATTTTGAGGTGTGATGAATAAGATGTCGGCCCCTGATCCATGTTGTGTGTAGGAACCATCAAAGTATAACTTCCACATTATTGAGTTAGAAAGAGTGAATAGATTCTCATCCGGAAAGTCTGCTACCATAGGGTGTGTATCAGTCATGGGTGCTTCTGCTAGTTGATCTGCTAGGGCTTGTCCCTTGATTGCTTTACGATCCATATACTCAATGTCAAACTCACCAAGGATCATGACCCATTTAGCTAGTCTGCCTGTAAGAGCTACTTTTGCAAGTAGATACTTCAAGGGATCAACTTTGGCTATAAGATTTGTGTGTTGGTGCAACATGTAATGTCACAACTTTTCGGAAGCAAACACTACTGCTAAACAAGCCCTTTCCATTGGTGAATAATTGAGCTCATATCCCACCAAGGTTCTACTGATATAATAAATTGCATGCTCTTTTCCTGTTTCATCATGTTGTGCTAGCAAGGCCCCTAGGGCCAAAGTTGTAGTTGAGATGTATAATATCAAAGGTTTATCAGCCACTGGTGGTACCAATACAGGAGGTGTAGCTAGATACTCTTTAAGTTGATCAAACACGGCCTGACACTTATCGTCCCATCGAAATGAGACATCCTTTCAGAGTAAGTGTTGAAATGGTTGACATTTATCTGCTAGCTGTGAGATGAAACACCTGATGGATTGCAACCTTCCCTGAAGGCTCCTTAATGCTTTGAGGTTCTTTGGTGGAGGCATCTCCAATTTAGCCTTGACTTTTGTGGGGTCTACTTCAATGCCTCTACGAGATACAATGTATCCCAACAGCTTCCCTGATGTTACACCGAAGACACACTTCTTTGGATTGAGTCTTACTTGGTATTTCTCGAGCCTGTCAAAGATCTGTCCTAGAACTTGTATGTGATCTACCCTAGAAGATTTAGCTAGTATGTCATCAACATAGTCCTCCATGATATGATGAAAGAGATTGTGGAATATCACCATCATTGCTCTCTGATAGGTTGCTCTTGCATTCTTTAGACCAAACGGCATGACACACCAACAATAATTACCCCACAGACAAGTAAAAGTTGTTTTATGTTGATCTTCTTCTGCTATCCTTATTTGATTGTAGCCAGAGAATCCATCCATGAGAGAAAGCATCTCATGACCCGCAGTCAAGTCTACTATAATATCAATGTTCGGTAGTGGAAAGTCATCTTTGGGACATGCTTTGTTAAGATTTCTAAAATCATTACACATGCGGATGCGGCCATTGGGTTTAGACATAGGTACAATATTTGATACCCAGTCTAAATAATCAATAGGTCAAATGAACTTTGCATCTAACAACTTCTGTATTTCCACTTTTACCAAGAGAGCTATCTGTGGGTGCATCTTTCTCAGCTTTTGCTTGACTGGTTTTACTTTCAGATCAACTATGAGATAGTGAACTACTAGCTTAGGGTCTAGCCCTGGCATATCAACATAGGTCCATGCAAAGTTGATGGTTCTCTGTAAGAAGAATTTGTTAAGATTCATGTGCTCTGTTTCTGATAGTGATGCTGCTAGGAATGTGGTCTTTGGATTTTGCTCTGTGCCAAGGTTTATCTCTGTAGAATCTTCCACTAGGAGAGTTGACTTCTCTTGATACTTAGATGGTAGGGAAAGGTCAAATCCTCCATCCTCAGGTGCCACAGTTGGGTTTTCACCTTTGGATACATCCTTTGTTTTTACTATTTTGTGATCAGGAGGTGCCACAGTGTGGTTTTCGCCTAGAGATCTTTCTTTATTTTTACTTTTGTGACTGGAGGATTTGGTATTCTCACCAAAATAAGCAGCTAGCTCTAGTTCCATTACAAAACCTGCTTTATGATTGCCAAGAGGGATACCTTCCCGAAGTCCCATGAACTTAGCTAGAGCTTCGTCATTCTGAAATACATCTATAATGGGGGACCCTTATTGGTCCCAATCAATAAGTTCAGGGTAGACAAGTGTGACATTCTAGGTGTTAGTGGTGAGGTTAGGGATACGGAGGATAGCATAAAAATGGAGGATTCTACAAATAGGTTGGTCATATGGATGGAGGAGTCATCGATGATTTCCTCAGTATACGTCGAATCGACGGGAAAAGTTTCAGCCACCTCGTCGAGGATATACTCGATGTCCAAGGCATGCGGTACCTTTCTACCAAATCCTAACCCCTTCTTGTCTAGTTTCTTCGTTACAATAATGGGTTCCATTGTTCCTTGATTCTGTTTCCCAAGGCCACCTTTGCCTTTATAGCCCATGTGTTTGACTATCCTTAAGCCATTACCATATTGCTTGAATGGTATTGTGACTGGTTCTTTCTCTTTATAGAGCCAAGAAGAAATGTCCTCAATAGTTTCCTCCTCCAATAACCGTCCTTGTTGGAATTGGGTTAGAAATGCTGGGGGAGGAATAGCTACTTTTTTAGTTACTTTGGCAATGCGCGGTTGGCCATAAGATTTAGGGGATAAAGGCATCTGCCCTACACAACAAGATTTTGAGATATCATAAGTTCCAAAGCCTATATCACGGATGTGCGCTTTGATTTGAGGAATAGGATTAGGTTCACTTGTAGAGGCTTGTGTCAGAGTTGTGGGATCAACATATAGTGGGGATTCAAGGGCTTTTGCATTGTTAGGCACTTGGTTGCAATTCTTATAACTGCCTTGCAAGACACGGCAGAATTCAAAAGGATTGGGGTCTCCTGGGATAGTGATCTTTGTACCATTGTATGGGAACTTTAGAGACTGATGGTACATGGAGGGAACAACTTTCATTTCATGGATCCATGGGCGGCCTAGGATAATGTTGTAAGGCAGCTAAATATCAAGGACTTGACATCTAGTTTCAAGCATGACAAGGCCCAATTGTATAGGCAAGTGGATAATACCTTCTGAATGGCATTCATCATCATCATATCCCTTGATTATAATACTTTGATCAGTGTTGACATGATCCTCAGAGTATCCCAATTGCTTAAGTAACTTTAAAGAACGAATGTTGAGACCAGCACCACCATCTATGAGTATACGTTTGATTTTGTGCTTATGGATGATAACCTCAATATGAAGGGCATCATTGTGACACGGATCGTGGGATGGGATATCTTTCTCAGAGAAGACCACATTGTAGGGTGAAGCAATGTTAGCTATAGCTTGGAAATCTGTGACCGCTATGTTGTTAGGAACCAAAGACTCTTGGAGGGCCTTTTCTAGCACTACTCTATGTGCAGGTGATGACCATAGAAGGTCCAAGATAGAGATCTGTGCTGGCGTTTTCCCTAGATGTTCAACAAGATTATAATCAGATTAAGCTGGAAGACTGGGTGTAGGACCATGAATGGTGACATGACCACAGCGAGTTGTAACAGTGCAATCTGTAGATTTGCCTTTGATTGTGAAGGTAGACACTCGACTCTCTTCAAAATGACCTACAATGGAATCAAAGGAAGTGGAAGCATGATTGATACCTTTACCTCTATCCTGAGGAGGAGGTGGACCATGATGAGGGAATGGTTCCTTGTACATGTTGAGGTCTTTATTCGTGTGTTGAGCTGGTGGATCTTCTTGTAGAGATATTTGGTTGCCTTCAATGAGATTTTGGATGAGGTGCTTGAGTTTCATGCATGATGTGGTTCTATGCCCTTTGCTCCTATGGAATTCACAGTATTCATTTTCTTTGTACCGCACAATTTTGTAAACAGGTTTGCCATACGGGGGAGCATTGGGTAAGGTGATGAGGCCTTTGTGTAAAATCTTTTGTAGGACAGATTCTATGGGCTCTCCCAAGGGAGTGAATTGATGTCGCGGAGGGTAATCTTGTTGAGGCCACTCTTGTTGTCATTGCTGTGGTTTTGATAAGGTTGCCTTTGGTGTTGCTGTTGTTGAGGTGGAGCTTGACTTGGTTTAGAAAGGTGCAGAGGCATTTGCAAAGTTTGGACATGTTTAGAATCGACCACCCCATCATTGACCACGTTTTTGTTTTTGTTCCGATATTTGGGTTTATCGCTCGATTGTTGATGAGGAGCATTATCTTTTGTTTCTTTGAAGATTTTGACCACACCCTTAGCAATGAGGGCCTTTTCGATGTTGATTCCTTTGTACGTGATTTCGTCAAAGGTTGTAGCACTAAGAATTTGCAAATGGAAATCTAACTCTTGGCTGAGGTTCTGCACAACTATGCTAACAAGTTGTTTCTCAAGAATCTTGAAAGGGAATTTGCTAGCCATTTGTCTCCATCGTTGAAGGAAAGAAATGAAAGTTTCACCATTTTTCTATTTATTGTTGCATAGATCAGTCACAGAGATCTCATGCTCTGCGTTGTAAGAAAAATGGGTGGCAAATTTCTCTGCTAGCTTGTTAAAAGACTTGATACCCATGGGTAAGTGTGAGAACCATTCTATATCTTGACCTCCAAGACTGTGAGGAAAGAGACACATAAGATATGTGTCGTTATGTGAAACCTCGAAGCAAGCAAGATAGAATTCCCTGAGATGGTCTTTTGGGTCACCTTTTCCTTTGTATTTATCAAACTTAGGAATAGTGAAATTTTGAGGAAAAGGGATCATGGGTAATGACTGATCAAAAGGATAAGGACACACTTCTTCTAATGAGAAGGTCTTCTTGGTGTGGCCAAATGTAAGATCAGATAGCTATTGTTGAACTTCCGTAATATTTAGCTCCATCGCTGTGGGAGGGGTTGGAAACATCTCCTGTTGTCCTAGAAGTGGTTGTTGCTGCCCATATGGAAGATTTTAGTGTAAGCCATGAGCATTGGTATTATAAGGGTCATAAGATTGGTTGGGGTCGTATGCGTTGTGCGTTGGGTTCAGATTGGGTTGAAATTGGATGTTTTGATTTGGAAGAGGTGGAGGTGGCACTAGGTAAGAATGTTGGCTTTGTGATGGTTGAAGAAAAGAATTGGGTGGAGGAAAGCTAAAGTGAGTTGGATTAGGTTGCGATGGCGGCACATATCTTTGGGAAACTTGATGTTGGGGAAATTGAGGGTGGCAAGGCAATGTGTGAAAGAAATTTAGCGCTGATGAAAGTAGTGGAGGAGGGACATAGGTAGAAGTGATTTGTGATGGTTGATTGGGGATGAGTGTAAAAGAATTTTGTTGGGGGGATTGCATGACTCTAATTAGTTGAGAGACATGAAGGTTTGATGATATGGGAGGTGGTATGTGTTGAGACCCTTGTTGCATGGCTACATAGTTGTTCGCCGGACTGTAATTTAGTGGGAAACCTATTCGTGAAGGAGTAACCAAAATTCCACTTGCAGTTGGAGTGGACACTTTAGGAGTTTGTTGTATATTTGATCGAGCTAAGGTGGCTTGCTTAGCTAGCTCCGCTTGATGTTGGACAGTTTCTTGTTGATTTTTGTATATTTCCATAGGAGTCAGAAGCGGTGAAATGGCCCTCTTTCCTGTTGGGTTTTGAAAAAGGGTATTCTTATATTGTACCATTGTTTTCCCTTGTGAGCCATGTTTGGGTAAAGGTGTGGTCACTGTTGACATGGTTTGCACCGCTTGCATGGTGTCTAGGGTGTTGTTTGTCTCCTTGAGATTGGATAAATCAAAATCTTGAGGTAATTTGGCTCCTTGCTCTGCTAGCAAGTGAAAGAAATGATCTTGGTTCTCGCTAAGGATTTTGTCAAAGGCGGCCACAACTCTAGGCTCTTGTATGAATTCATCAAGATCTTGCCCATCTTCTTAAGAGGATTGACCTATTTCAAAGTGTCGCTCTTCTTGAGATGGGGCTAGATCTGCAGTATAACCTTGTGGGACAAAATTCAGAGGCATGCCAGTGGTATAGTGAGGTGTACTTACCAAAGGAACTCTTTCCTCTTAAGATGGGACCGGATTGGTAGTATAACCTTGTGGGACAAAATCCAGAGGCAAGCTGGTGATATAGTGGGGTGTACTTACCAAAAGGGTTCTACCCTCTTGCAGATTGTTTGGTTGATCAATGTGTGGCATGTTGGGAGAATTGGTAGATCTTTTCGCGGGTGTTCTAGGGGTAACCTTGGTAGTAATGTTGAGACGGCCTGATTGCGGTGTGTGAGGAGGCGATTTGCGCTTCCTAGGGACAACTTGCTTGGACTTCATAGTTTGCTAGAGCCTAGTGGTTACCATGGAATACACTAGGACAAAAGGTAATGCTGAGATTATGCTTGTGTTTTGAGAAAGACAAATTCCTAATGCACAACTCACTGGACCAAAGGCGCTATACTGTTTGACCAGAGGTGCAGGACTGTGCAACCAAAAGCGTGCTACTGTGATACCAAAGGTGATGGACTGAGCTAATAGAGGTGAGTTACTGCTATACCAAAGGCGAGCTACTGTACCACCAAGGGCGAGCTACTATAATACTAGAGGCGCTGAAGTAGTGTCTAATGTTTTTAAAGGCAATTTTGACATATTTGGTTATGGTTCTGATTGGATTTATTTTTGGCAAGAGAAAACACAGCAAACAAAGTCGGCAAACAAGGGACTGACACAACAGATAGTGTATGTTCGAGGCTTACAAAAAAGCCCAATGTTTCCACAGGTATAAGACAATTGCAATCAATAACAAGCACTTTTTATCCCTAGAGACAAGGTTTCATTGCAGTAGATCAGCTCACAGCTTAATATTTCGTCGATAAAAATATCATTCCATAAAGGTGTCAGATATTTTGTATCTTTGCGAGAGATGATAGGTATGTTGCAAGGTGTGGCCCTTGGTCTCCTTGTTCAGCACTGCGCTACGGTGGTTTGCGACAAGGGCTTAACCGCCTCCCATGCTTGTTAAGTCAAGTGGTTGTATCGGGCATTAATAGGTCGATCTTTTGGTGCAATGGCAGCTAACAATTGGTATCAGAGTCGAGGTCATGGGTTCAAACCCCAAGCTTGCACTGGGGGGATTGTTGCAAGGTGTGGCCCTTGGTCTCCTTGTTCAGCACTGCGTTGCGGTGGTTTGCGACAAGGGCTTAACCGCCTCCCGTGCTTGTTAAGTCAAGTGGTTGTATCGGGCATTAATAGGTCGATCTTTTGGTGCAACAGCAGCTAACGAGGTAGGGATATCTCACCCTCCCCTTGGAAAGCTCAAGTAGGTCACAAGAGCTTTATGTCCAAGGGAATACTATCTCTTCTCAAGGGAGCCAATGGTGAGTATTTTAAGGGCTTAAATCGATTCCCCTTGCACTAATGATTACCGCAACATTCAGAGGTAGATCAGGTAGTCTCTATCTAGAATGGTTCTTAGTAACTTTGAGGGACCAACGCCTTATGAGCAATGTAACAAGCTACTAAAAGCTTTAACCAATCCTACTAAGAGTATCAAACACTTCGCTCAATGTGAAAATCGTTTCCACAAAGAGCTAGTACACCTTTTTTCAGTTTGGCACCACAAGGTAAGGATGACGTCGATTAGGACTTGACTTTCGCCTTATCCCTCTTATATAGCGGTTCGAAGGAAAACTCTACTTAGGTTCATCCCTTTTGGATGAAACGCAATCCAAAAGTAGGCCCTTCTAAAGGAAATACTGAAATGTAAGAGCAAGCATGTCAAACAAAGGTTCAATTGTCTCGTTATAAGAAAAATAAGGTGCAACTAAATTAGGCACACACACGTTTGTAGTTGTCAATTGTCCCTTATGAAATTGAAGTGTTTGGCATTCATGTCCATTGTCCCTTAGAAAATTGAGGTGTTTTCATATACATGTCCATTGTCCCTTAAGAAAAGTAGTATGTTCCTAAGACTTAGATTGCCGAAATGATTTGTTCAATTATCCCTTAAGAAGGCAATATGTTTCTAAGACTTAGTGAGATAAATCAAGATTTCTTCAATGCTCATCATGCATGAACATATTAGAAAAACCTTTTTGCTCTGTGTGAGTAATAAGAAGTTGCAACAAGTAAATTAGTTCCAAATCTCACAAGTTAGAAAAAATAAATCAATTTGACTAAAAGCGAGTTGTTGTCTTACCGAACGTGACTTACCGTGATACCAATAGTGCCGCACTGTGTTTCCAAAAGCACGGTGATGTAGACCAGAAGCGACTCACTGTGCTATCAGAAGCGCTGAATCAAAACCAGAAGCGCGGTACTGTGCTACCGGAAGCGCTGTACTATGTAACCAAAAGTGTTGTTCTGTCTCAGATCCACAAAAAGTTATACTTTGTCAAAATAACTAGGTTCAGATAGGATTTCATAATTGATCTAATGTTCTGAGAAGTAATATTTGCTAGATCTGTATCCTGAAATCAATCAAACTCAAAAAGGTGTCGCGAATAGATAGGTTAACTCAAAAATTGAAAATACCCCTAAATAAGTCAGCTTAGGAAGTATCAAAAAGACAGTTTGAAAGACAAATAAAATAGCTTGTTAGACAAATCAAAGATATGTATATAAATAAAACCCTGCAAAAACACCAACCAATGTCAAAAAAAACCTATTCTGTCGAAAGCGCTTAACGATACTACCAAAAGCGTCGGTCTGTGTTACCAGAAGTGTCGCACTATGTTACCAGAAGCGTCGCAGTATCGCCCAAGGGTACTATACTATGCCTCCAGGAGCGCTTAAGGATACTGCCAAAAGCGCTTTTCTGTGTCTTTTGCGCTATTCCGTACTGTAACTTAAAAAAATCAATTTCTCAAAGAAAAAGAGGGATTAGTGGGTCCCACCGGGCGTGCCAGAATGTGTTGAGGAAAATTGACTATGATAAACTAAACAAATCAAAAACCCAATAACATAAAGAGAACCGATCTAAATAAAATCCATTAATAATAAATCAATGAAATATGAAAGCTTTTACCGAGATTTGTATTGTTCCCTTTGGATGAATGTGGATTGCTCAATAGTATTGCAAAACCATGTTTGCAACAAGCAAGTAAAGTGCTCAAAGATCAATGTCAAAATATCGTGAAGTTGCTCAATCGATGCGATGTATGCTCAAAGCGTTGTTAAGTATGTCTGAGGATAAGTGATTGAAGAGACTTAATGAAGGAGATGAGGGGGGTTTATATAGGTTTCAATGAAGATCAATCAACGGTCCAGATAATTCAGAAGAATCAATAGAGGAGAATAGTTGAGGAATGTGCAACGAATAAGAAGAAGACAAGTGTCACACAAAAGTTGTTTTATTTGAGTTAAACACTTTTTTTTCTAAAGATAAGACATGCTTTTCATAAATTAGAAAGTTTTTTTCTAATTTAAGAGAAATTGATAAAAACAAGGTTGAGTGAATAGATAACTCAACTTAAGATTTGCTTTTGCATGATTTGAGAGAAATTAAATAATAAATTATTTAATTTTGTGTGCATGGAGAAGAAGACTTATTTTTAGAAGATTTGAAAGATATTTGAAAGCAAATTAAATAAAAAGATTTATTTAATTGTTGTGCATGATTTTGGAAGAATAAATAAAATATTTGATTTATTTTATTTTTGGAGAATGAGAGAATTTAAATAACTTTGATTTGATTTATTCAAATTTGGAAGAATGAATTTGATTTAATTAAATAATTGGGAATTATTTAATTGTTTGGATAAGAGGGAATTTGTGATGAATTAATTAAATAATGGAATTTATTTAATTAATAGAGACTTGAGATTTGGAAAGAAGATAATTATCTAATTAAATAATTAAACTTATTTAATTGTGGAAGAATAATAGAGGAATTTGATTTAATTAATTAAATAAAGAGAATTTATTCAATTAATGTCGAAATTATGTGATTTGGAAGAATTTGATGAAATTAATTAAATAATTAGATTATTCAATTAATGTTGTAATGCAGGTGATTAGAAGAATTAAACAAAATGCAAGTAGTGTGACGACTTGGTCATTTTAGGGTGTCTACAGTGTCCATTGGCGGTTTGGAATCATCTATTGGCGGATAGGAACAGTCGATTGTCAGGGAAAATTGTTACCGCCTGCGAGCAGTTTATATGACCGCTGGAGGCGAAATAGCTCTTGTCAGGCGAGAATAAAGGCTGTCGGGAGTTTTTAAATGTCAATCGATAGACGCCGAGAAGCTTTCACAAGCCGTTGGAGTTGTGATTCCCACGTACAACGTCAAAGATTTGTCAATGGAGGAGAGTGGGGGCCCGTGCCCTACGTGGCACCCCACAATTTCCTATACCCTACAAGTCTGTGGTACCCTGCAGATAGGATACTTTGTACTAGAAACCTCCGTAGAAATTTAAAACCTACAGATATAAAACATTAATCAATAAATGAAATTTTTAACCAATGGATATTTATGCCTTCAACCGGTGTCGACGAAGAATGACAACAGCGATAGGTCCTGCACCATAGATTCTAAAGATTCTGCCTGCGCAAGGAATATTCCCTACTTTGATTCCGTATGGCAAAATCAGGTAATTTTTTTTGCCTTTCACTGCAACTTTGTCCGATTTTGACAAATTGATAGTCGATCTTGGGGTTTTTGGGCCTCTTAAGCGTGATGGTAGGGTTGAATTTGACCCAAAGTGCTCTAAAAGATCGGGTACCTGTTGGATCTTACATGCACCTCACAACTTCAAACCCTCATAGATTTGAACTCTGATATTTGATATGGACGAAACAAGAGGCGATCTTGACTATCTCGAACCTCTTGAACATAATGGTGTGTTCAAATTTGCAAAAACACACTACAAAATGAAGCTGTAATACAAAGATACAAAGAGGAAACCCTCACAAATATGGTATTTCCATTAAGTCTTTCTGATTCTCCAGGTCATCATTTGATGCAAGAGAAGAGCATACTCAACTATCAAGATCCACCATAATTTGCACTCAAGATCTCTCAAAAATGACAAACACAAAATGATTCTTCCTAGAGCTCTGATACCATGTTAGAGTTGGCTATGATTGGAGCCACCCAGGATCTAGGACTTCATGAAAGCACAAGAGAGATCAAATGAGAGAATAATTTTATTCTATCAATGAATGCAAAAGATTGTACAAAGATTGTTGTTACAATGTACATGATATGCCTTTCTTATAAAGACAAGGATGAGAGCTAAGATGTAGTCATGTGACAAGTGTCTTAATCCTATGACATGTGACAACTATAGGATAAGATGCCAACTATGAACAACTAGACACAACTAGAAACATCTAGTAGACTCACTAAGTCAACTTAACATGAGAATTATGTGTGATGTGTGAATATTATTTAACTAATAAATAGTTAAATAGTATGAATTATTCACACAAGGGTAAACTAGTTAGGTAATAACCCTATTCACACCAATAGGATGGTTGAGATTAAAGATGAACGAATGGATAGGATTGAGTGAAAGGAATTAGGGCAAGGATGGAAGCTTCTAGGGCTTATCCTTATGTGAATGGCTAGGATTAAAAGATGTATGAAAATGAGTTATGGAGATGTAAAGCTAGTTTGACTTTTGTGGGAGCATCTAGGTTAAATGAATCTAAACAACCTCTTAGCTAGTCATGTGACTTTTTGGATTTTTAATTAATTAATTTATGGATAATGGATAAAGATGAGATTAATTATGATAAACGGGAGATTAAAATTGGATTTAAGATTTTTAGACTAGTTAATTAAATTTATTTAATTAATTAATGGAGAGGGATATGGGAAAATTAGATTAATTTAATAAATATAATTTATTTAATTAATTTGATTATGGAATGGATAGTAAAGGGATAATCCCAATTAATTAAATCAATATGATTTGTTTAATTAATTAGTGTTATGATGAATGTCTTTAAGATGGAATTAAGACAATGTTAAAAGGTGTTGAAAGTGACATTAGTGGTGAGGTCAATTTCATGTGTCTATAGTTATCATAGAGAGCTTTCCTGAAGAATTGATTGACACAATTAAGGCAAAATGTGAGAAGGTGGTAGAACTTGAAGAATGTATCATAAAGGATGCCTTATAAGAGATAGCTCAAGATCTCTCCTTCAATAGTAGAGAAAAATAAGTGTAGCTGTAAAATGCAGATTTAAGATCCAAACATAGAGTAGATACTCCCTTGTCCCAAATAGTAGAGGCTGGGGAGAGAGTACAAAATGAAACATTAGAGGCCACTCAGGAGGGCTATGCCATACTTTTAACAGAAAAAGCTATCCCAAAGAAAGAAGGATTAGATGCACAAGAAGAATTAGATTATGGTACAAAAGGCATTAGTGTGGAAGAGTTATTTAAGGATTTATATGATGACATTGCATAAACATGACATAAATATAAGTTAGACAAAGTTGGCAAAACCTAGTGGTGCTAGAGAAGCAAGAGAGGAAGAACAAGAGTTGGAATAAAGAAATAAATTACCCAAGAGACACAATAGGGTGATAAGACAAATAAAAGAGAAAACTAACAAGAATAACCTCCACAGTAGAATATACCACAAGGTAGTGAATTGGAGAAATAATAGGAAAGGAAGGCCAAACAAAAAAAATAAAAATAAGTCTTGGTAGAAAAAAGTGTAGAACTATTCCCTACATATCAAGTACTAATTACCCCTGGACAACATCTCAAATGTTGGATCCTATGGCTAAAACTAAGGAGTTCATTACCTAATAAAAAATGACAATAATTTGTGGTGACCTTACCTATAATACTAGTTACACTTACACCATCAGGCCAATGAGTGGATTTTGTTGGAAATATGTGTTGTCATTAATGTCAACACTCTGAGTAATGTATGCACTCTACTTGTAGTTGTCTGATGTAGTTGATGTGAATGATATACTAATGTGACAACAAAGATGCAGTAATGATGATTGTCTTCTGTGATGTTCAATAATGTTCCTGATGTTCATAGTTGGATGACATGACTTGCTGATGTTCATGGTTGGTTGTTGATGTTCATGGTTGGATGTCATGCCTTAATTAATGGTGTATTGAGCTTGTTTGTGGTCAACAGAGATGATTTCATGATGAAATATTAAGATGGGAATTAGAAGCATAAAGATGAATGATGATATATTAAGATGGGAATTAGAAGCTATGCTAAAGTTGAGAAGATGTTGCTGATGACCTATAGCATGTCTTATGCTCTTTCTTGATTATCCCAAGAAAGTATGAGTTGCTACATGAATGTTCTGACCTCCAGATGTTGGTGAAGAATTGTTATTGCAGGAAGCTGTCTAGAAGACTATATGGTAAAATGATATGCATTCCTCTGCATTTGAAGATATGGTAATGTGGTTCAAAAGTTAAGTTCAATATGTTGTAAAGGTGCTAAATCCAAAGTTTCAGATCATTTGCTCCTCCACGGTGAAAGTTACAAGTGATTGAGTTCTAGTTTGTGCTCTGGCAGAGTAAAGTGTTGATAAAGGCTGACTGGAATGCTCTGCATTCCTCTGCAAGTGAAGATTTGCTCATGCAGTTTTGAGGATATGTTCAGAGCTATGTATGAGTTCATCCATATGAGTTTTAGATGTTTTAGAGGTCCGTAAGATTAGTTTTCAAATGACAAATGTGATACAGATAGTTCTGAATGCCTAGTTGTTCTCATGACATATGCTGATGATGTGTGCCAACTTGTTGTTGCATGAAATGGTACATTGACTGATGGAAGATGGTCTTGATGATCTTGTGTTGTCTCCAGTTGCTCCACAAGGTGTTTTTCTGCTCTCTCTAAAATTGGTTAAGGTATGGAATGATGATATTGCCAGGCTATGCCTCTATCTGGATGACTAAAGAATGTTGAAGGTATGCACCGCAAAGTTTTTATTGTGTGGAGTTCAAGAAGTGTTTGGAGATAATGTATAGGTCCTACCAACTCATCTGGAAGAAGTGTAAGCAATGTTCAATCTTTCATGAGTACCGCCAAGTTGAAATAATCGTTGTACTACAATCTTCATGTGTTCTTGCTTAAGGGCGACCTAATTAAAATTTGTGAAGTGTGTGGATGTTATTCCTTAAAGAATGATGTTGTGAAGAATGTTTAGGACCAGGCTAAGCTTGTGTTGGGATCTGCAAGGTGTGTGTTTCCTTCTAGAGTGGCGTGTAGTTCATGATAGGGCTTGCCCTATGCATGTTTCATGTTGTGTGATCTCTGGCCGACTTGTTAAATGTAATATTCTTGTTGTATTGGCTGACTTGTAATGAAATTAATGTAATGTCATGTATATATTGTAAACCTAGTTGATCTAGGTGAGGTATGATTGCAAAAATGAGAATACAAGTGTGTAAAGAGGGGAATATGAACATGTTATGCATTATGATGTGTGACCGAAGGAGAAAGAGTAGAAACAATAAAGGTTGTCCTGATTCATCTTGAAGACATTTTTGTGATAGGAGGGAAGTGAAGAGTGTGCCTAATTGATTCAATCATTAGAAGAAGTAGAATTGCAATCATCAAAGGTGTGAGTTTGAATTTTAGTTTTCAGGTAGTAGAAGGACTATCATACTGTAATCATTTCTAAGTTCATTCTCATTTCAAGGAGTAGTTGCTTCCTTGGGTTGTAGCCCTAAAAAAATTTTACGAGGAGCTGTAGCTTCCTTGGGAATGACCCTAAAACAAAGTCTACAGGGAGTTGTAGCTTCCTTGGGTTGTGACCCTAAAACAAAGTCTGTAGGGAGTTGTAGCTTCCTTGGGAGTGACCCTAAAACAAAGTCTACAGGGAGTTGTAGTTTCCTTGGGAGTGACCCTAAAACAAATTCTTCAGGGAGTAGAAGCTTCCTTGGGTTGTAGCCCTAAACCAAAGTCAGCAGGGAGTAGTAGCTTCCTTGGGTTGTAGCCCTAAAACAAAGTTGTAATTTAATAGCAGTGAGCTTCATATATTGTGAGTTAATCATCACCGTGGTTTTTCCCTTTTTGAGGTTTTCCACATATATCTAGCGTTATGTGTTGATCTTTAATATTGTTATGTTTAAGTTTTAATCTACTCCGGAGGATTTGAAGTTTGTTTGGATACTGATTCACCCCCCCTCTTAGTATCTTGGTGTGTTCAACATTTGGTATCAGAGCCAAGTTACTCAAAAGAAGCTTAACCGCTCAAGGAAGGTCTAGGATGGCTAATAATGGATCTCTCAAGGTGTAATGTTCCATTTTTGGCGCATTGATTTTTGTGTGCATTATGCTTGTTCGTAGTCTTGTGAAGGCTATCCCGCATGTCGGAAGAACTCCAAAGTTCTTGATGGGTTGTGGTTCTATCTGCAGAGCAGTTGTGTGTGTCTTAAGTCTTTATTTCATCAGGGATTGGTCAAAGTTATTTATCAGTGCATTTCTAGTGCTTATTTTGGCTTGGGATTATTATTTTGATATTTAATTAATATTTCACTAAGGTTGCCTAAGGTTATATTTAATTATTGCAACTTAGTGTAATATTAATTATAAAATTGGGTTTCCTTCTAGAAATGACCAAAATTTCTATGGCAATGAGCTCAGTGGATGTTCAGGTTCACAGTGATGCTTTTTGATGTTTGATCGGGTTCCCGGTTTGCTCTCCAAGATTCTTGGAGAAGCCGTCTATTTTTAGAAAGTCACCCGAAAGGCATCATTTATCTTCCCAAACATCATGGAGTATGTCGGTATGCTTAATTTTGCAGTTTGATGATATTTGGGATTTTTCGTAAAGTCAGTTGATTTAATGAGCTAAACAATTAATTATTGCACTTAAGTTAAAAAGGTTGGGAAATGTTCATTTAACACTTAAGTGTTATAGCTCGTTGGAAAGGGGATGAAAAGCTTTAAATCATGGATACATCATATTGGGGCCTTGCAAATCAAATATTTCCTTTATTTTGATAAAGGGGTCTTTGGAGCTAAAAGGAGCTTTTAATTAAAAAGGTGACTTTAAGTTGTGCACACATAATGAATTATTTTTATTTTTTTAACGAGAAATATGAAGAGGTAAAAGAAAATAATATTCTATTTCCCTCAAAAAGCTATAAAAGGAGGAGAGGGGTTAATTGTTTGGGCATGCTTATGATTTGTATTGTTATGTTGCTAGAATGAACCTACGAGTTCTTCCATATTCTCTTAAGGACGAAAACCCTCTCGTAGAATGCTCTTGAGGATGAAAACCCTCTTGAGGACGAGTGTGATTTCATACAGGCTGAAGGTGGATTGGGAGCAAGCTCATACATAGTTTGCCATGGAGCTTAATGGATTAGTTTGTCATGGAGCTTAATGGATTCAAGAGATTTTGTGAAGTTTTGTTGTGAAATCAGTCTATTATTAATGCAATGTGTTTTAGATGATTTTTGGTGTTGATTTTGAGTTATATTTTTTGGTGTTGGGTGTGTTTCTGCCTGGTCATACTTCCTGAGGTCATACTATGCATAGGAGGTCAATGCTCTTTAGAAATTATTGTTGATGCCAATGGATTCAAATTGATTGTGATTTATTTGTCTATCCTAGACGCGTGTTTTAAGAGTTGTATGGGAATTTTAGAGGTTGTTTTGAGGAAGTTATAAGCTGTTGTACCTTTCTTGGCCGTACGGCCCTGCCCATGAAATAGTATTGGCTGATGATTATAAATTAAATGTATTCATTGTGCAAGTGCTCAGAAATGATTGTTGGGAGTATTGGATCAATTTGGCACAGTTTTGATATATTCTAGTGGTGATTTGGAAATTCTTTAAAAAAAACTACTATACTTATGTTCCATACAGTTCTGTCAAAGGTTTTGTGCTATATGAAAGTCCTCCAATGTAGTGTTGTTAATGTTGTTTGATATCTTAAGTTGTTGCAGATGATTGATATCAGTTTTGGTTTATGTGTGGGAAGTTATAAGTTCTGATTTTTTAGTATGGAAGAGTTGTCTTAGGGTAGCCATACATATTCAGCAGTCAGCATTCTCATTTCAATTCAGCCTGGGTATTGATCCACTCCATTTTAGCAATCTAATGCATGTAATTTTGCATTGACAATGTGTAGGGTATGATCTTCTTTCATGATCTCAGGGGTGACATTATTAGTTCATATAATGTGTAATTGGTTATCATTGTAATTTAATGCAATTCACATAATAACCCCTGGATGGTATACCGCCAGTGTGGAGAAAGAATCTTTTTTTATTGCTCTCACCCACTGAATTAGTGGAGTATTCCCACTGAATAAGTGGATGGCTTTGTAATCTTTCCTTCTTGTTCTTTGCACATTGAAAGTGGAGAATTCCCACAGTTTGTGGATGCCTGCCGCAGCGGATGAATTGTAATTTTATTGTTGCATAATTGCTTTGTATAGGCTAAGCATTGTATGCTCTTACCTTGCCCATACTGGGATCTAGGTGATCAGAAAGTGTGAAGCAATTTAGTTGTATATGCAATTTATGCTAACACTGTCATATCATTGTTCATTATTTTGAAAAAAATTGGGGTAGCATCTTAAACAAGGTACCTATGTTTTATGGAACAAATTATTCCTTTTGGAAGCTAAGGATGTAAAACTATCTATCTTCTCTTGGGTATGGCATTTGGCAATCACTCAAGAAGGGTTACACTACTCCTGCTAGTGATCTTATAGATGCATATGAGATTAAGTTATATGAGAACAATGCCAAGGCAAAAAGTGCTATCATGAGTGGGTGAGTAATTCAAAACTTGTGAAGATAATGGGTTGCAAATATGTTAAGGATGTTTGGGTAAAACTTGAAAGAATTTATGAAGGAGACAATAAGGTGAAACAAGCCAAGATGCAAATCTTCAAGAGCAAATTTGAGACCTTGAGGATGATAGAAGAAGAAGACATTGCCAGTTACATGCTCTGAGTGGATGAAATAGTTAATGGCATCAGAGGTCGTGGTGGAGAAGTGAAAGAAGATGAGATTGTGAAGAAGGTTCTGAGATCTCTTCCTAAATCTTATAGTCATAAGGTGTCTGCTATTGAGGAAACTCAAGATTTGGATAAATATATAGTAGATCAATTGTTTGGCTCTCTCATAGCCTTTGAAATGAGAGAATTTGACAAAGGTGCTCTAAAGAAGGAAGCAACATTCAAAGTAAGAAGACAGAAGATGAAGCAACTAATCAAGATAATGACCTTGATGAGGTAGAAGCAGACTTTGTAAGAACATTGAAGCAAGGCACAAGCAAATACAAAGGTAAGTTATCTTTCAAATGTTTCAATTGTGGAAAGATTGGTCATTTTGCTTCTAAATGTCCATTTAAAGAATCAAAAGGTAATAGCAAAAGAGAGAAGCTCAAAAGAAGTATGTATTCCATGGAGAACAACTATTCCTCAAAAGATGAGGATCATGATGATTCAAATGATGAAACACTTTTCATGGCCTTGAATGTTGGTGACAAAAAGGATGACTTTGGAAAATGTGAAAAGTTTGATACCTTGCAAGCTTACTAAAACAGTGATAAATCAATGGTTGTATGGACTAAATTTCATGAAAAAGAAGCCAAGGCTTAGGTAATTGACAGTGGTTGCTCTAACCACATGACTGCTAACAAGGAGAAGTTTATCAGCCTTAAGAAGTGGAATGGTGGAGCTATTAAGTTTGGTGGTGATGAGTCAGCACAAATATGTGGAAAGGGTGTTATAATTATTGATAGGAAGAACAGGACTGAGGATGTTCTCTATGTCAAAGGGCTAAAGCACAGTCTTCTCAGTGTCAATCAGATGCACCGTAAAGGTTACAATTTTATCTTTCATGCCCAAAGGTCATGAAATCAGGAAGGTGGGGTCCAAAAAACTGGTTGCAGAAGGTATCTTGAGTGATATGGAGATATCTATCATTTGAAGGAGGTAAATGGAAGAACATGCTTACTGGCTCAAACCAGTGAGTGTTGGTTGTGGCACAAGCGAATGGGACACATCAACTTTGATAATATGGTAAAGATTAGCTCTATTCATGCGGTGAGAGACATGCCTCAAATAACCAAGCCTACAAACACATTATGCAAGGAATGTCAAATGGGAAAGCAGACAAAGACAAATTTCAAAAGCAAGGAGTATTCTTCTTCATGCCATTAGAGCTGATTCACATTAACCTATGTGGCCCTACAAGAGTAAAGAGTCAACAAGGTGAAAGGTATTTCATGTTACTTATTGATGATTATTCTAGAATGACTTGGGTTACTTTCTTAAGAGAAAAATCAGATGCCTTTGATAAGTTTAAGGTTTTCAAAGCAATGGTTAAGAATGAAATGGATGCTAAGATCGAATGTTTAAGGTTTGATAGAGGAGGTGAGTTTATTTCAAATGAGTTTGAAAAGTTTTGTGAAGATCATGGTATTAGGAGACATCTGCCAGCTCCTAGGACCCCTCAGCGAAATGGGGTAGTGGAAAAGAAGAATAGGACTGTGTAAGAGATGGCTAGGTCAACGTTAAAAGATGCAGATTTGCCTAACATGTACTGGAAGGAAGAAGTTCACATTGCTGTCTATCTGATTAACAGAATTAAACTAAGGGTCAATAGCACTAAGACCCCTTATGAGCTATGGTATGGAATACCTCCCACTGTCAAATACTTCAAGATCTTTGGCAACAGATGCTATATCAAAAGAGATGAAGAAGACCTAGGAAAGTTTGATTCGAGAAGTGGTGAAGGGATCTTTCTTGGTTACTCAACTAGAAGCAAGGCCTATAGATTCTACAACAAGAGATTGGGAAAGATGATTGAAAGTAGAAATGTCAAGGTAGATGAAGACTTGTATCAGATCTCACAAGAATTTGAGGACTCCGGATCTAATATATTTCCTTGCATTGAAGAAGAAGAAGAGGAGAAAGAAGAAAAGGAACAAGAACTAGAGCAGATACCTAAGACTCCAGCAAAGTATGTTTAGAGGAACCACTCAGTAGATCAGATCATTGGAGATAAGAATGAAGGTGTGCAAACTAGGAGAAGGTTTGTAAAGACATGTGAACAAGTGAATTTGTGTTTGTTATCAAAGGAAATGGAAGAAAAATTAAATCAAGTAGAGAAGAATTAGATATGGGAATTAGTTACCAGACCAGCCAATAAGAATGTTATAGGAACAAAGTGGGTGTTCTGAAACAAATTGAATGAAGATGGTGAAGTTGTGAGGAGCAAAGCAAGATTGGTGTGCAAGGGATACTCACAAGTTGAAGGCATTGATTTTGAGAAGACTTATGCTCCGATAGCCAGGATAGAGGCAATCGGGATGTTTCTTGCCCTTGCTACTAACAAGAACTTCAAATTTTACTATATGGACATCACGTCAAAATTTTTGAATGGTGATCTAGAGGAAGAGGTCTACATTGAGCAACCAGATGGGTTTCAGTTATCAAAAGATCCAGACATGGTGTACAGACCCAAAAAGGTTTTATATGGTCTCAAGCAAGCACCTAGATCTTGGTATGCTAGATTGGATAAGTACTTACTTCAGCAAGGCTTCAAGAAAGGTACCACATATAGTAATCTTTACATCAAGGAAAAGGAAGACATGATTTTGATAGTTGCAGTATATGTTGATGATATCATCTTTGGTGGAGATGATAATATGTGTAAGTGGTTTGCAAAAGACATGCAGAAAAAAAAATTGAGATATCTATGATTGGTGAGATATTTTTCTTCCTTGGGCTTCAAATTGCTCAGCTAGATGATGGTATCTTTATTTCTCAAGCTAAGTATGTTAGAGAGATGTTGAAGAAGTTTGGTATGGAGGACTCCAAACCAGTAAGTACTCCTATTGTTAGTGGTTGTCACTTAAGAAAGAATGATGAGTCTCCGTAGGTTGATCAAACTCTTTATAGATCTATGATTGGATGATTGTTGTACTTGACTTTTTCTAGACTTGACATTATGCATGCAGTATGTGTGGTTACCAGATATCAAGCTAATCCTAAGCAAACACATGAGAAGGTAGTGAAAAGAATATTCAAATACTTGAAGGGAACTCTAGATTATGGCTTGTGGTATCCAAGAGGTAATGACTTTGATCTGAGTGCTTACACTGATGTTGATTGGGTAGGTTGTGTTGATATAAGAAATACAAGCGGTGGTGCTTTCGTTTTAGGAAGCAGATTGGTTTCATGGCAAAGCAAGAAACGTGATTTAGTATCATTATCAACTACAGAGGTAGAATACATTGTAGCAACATCTTGTTGTACACATGTGTTGTGGATGAAGCAAACTTTAAAGGATATCAAGGTACTGTATGATGAGCCTATTCCTATCCTGTGTGACAATACAAGTGCTATCAATATTTCTAAAAATCTATTGATGCATTCTAGAACTAAGGATATATCAATCAGGTATCACTTTTTGAGAGAGAAGGTTGCAAAGAAAGAAGTGAAGTTAGAATATGTTCCAACAAAGGATCAGATTGTAGATATTTTCACAAAGGCTCTTTCAAAGGACACTTTTGATTATCTCCGGCAAAAGTTAGGATTGATTACCCTTCCTTCTTCTTGCTAGATGCATAGCTAGTACATCTATCCAGGGGGAGTTCATGTTATACCGTTTTTCCTAGACTGAGGGTGGCTACCTCTCAAGGGGAGCAGGTAGTGGTTGTTGCTGACAGGGGGAGCGTTGAGTTGTTTCAAGAAGAAGTGTATGAACATAAAAAGGGGGAGAAAGAGAAAATGTGCACCTTAGGGAGAGAGTTTGTGCCCTAAGGGAGAGAAGTAGTTGCCCTTTGTCCTTGATGTCAAAGGGGGAGAGAGAAAAATATACATCTAAAAGGGAGTATGTGTTGCCATGAATGAGAAAGGGGGAGATTTTTGGCAATATGTGTTGTCATTGATGTCAACACTCTAAGTAATGTCTGATGTGAATGATATACTAATGTGGTAATAGAGATGTAGTAATGATGATGATGTTATGTGATGTTCAGTAATGTTCCTGATGTTCATAGTTGGGTGACATGACTTGCTGATGTTCATGGTTGGTTGTTGATGTTCATGGTTGGATGTCATGCCTTAATTAATGGTGTATTGAGCTTGTTTGTGGTCAGTAGAGATGATTTCATGATGAAATATTAAGATGGGAATTAGAAGCATAAAGATGAATGATGATATATTAAGATGGGAATTAGAATCTATGTTGAGGTTGAGAAGATGTTGTTGATGACCTATAGCATGTCTTATGTTCTTTCCTAATGATCCTAGAAAGTATGAGTTTCTACATGAATGTTCTAACCTCTGAATGTTGGTGAAGAATTGTTGTTGCAAGAAGTTACCTGGAAGACTATCTAGTAAAATGCTTTGCAGTCCTCCACATTTGAAGATATGGTAATGCAATTTAGAAGTTAAGTTTAGTATGTTGTAAGGTGCTAAATCCAAAGTTTCAAATCATTTGCTCCTTCGTAGTGAAAGTTACAAGTGATTGAGTTCTAGTTTATGCTCTGGAAAAGTAAAGTGTTGATAAAGGTTGATTGGAATGCTAGATGCATTCCTTTGTAAGTGAAGATTTGCTCATGCAGTTTTGAGGATATGTTCAGACCTATGTATGAGTTCATCCATATGATTCTCAGATGTTTTGGAGGTCCGCAAGACCAGTTTTCAAATGACAGATGTGATATGGATAGTTCTGGATGCCTAGTTGTTCTCATGACATGCTAATGATGTGTGCCAACTTGTTGTTGCATGAAATGGTATATTAACTGATGGAAGATGGTCCTGATGATCATGTGTTGTCTCTAGTTGCTCCACAAGGTGTTTTTCTACTCTCTCAAGAATTGGCTGAGGTCCAGAATGATGATATTGCTAGGCTATGCCTCTGTTTGGCCGACTAAAGAATGTTGAATGTGTGCACCACAAAGTTCTTATTGTGCAGAGTTTAAGAAGTGTTTGGAGATAATGTATAGGTCTTGCTGAATCATCTATAAGAAGTGCAAGCAATGTTCAATCTTTCATGAGTACCACCAAGTTGAAATGACTGTTGTGCTACAAGCTTCATGTGTTCTTGCTTAAGGGTGACCTAATTCAAATTTGTGAAGTGTGCAAATGTTATTCCTTGAAGAATGATGATGTGAAGGATGCTTAGACTGGGCTAAGCTTGTTGGGATCCGTAAGGCATGTGTTTCCTTCTAGAGTGGCGTGTAGTTCATGATAGGGCTTGTCCTATGCATGTTTCATGTTGTGTGATCTATGGCTGACTTGTTAAATGTAATATTCTTGTTGTATTGGTTGACTTGTAATAAATCAATGTAATGTCATGTATATATTGTAAACTAAGTTGATCTAGGAGAGGTATGATTGCAAAATTGAGAATATGAGTGTGTAAAGAGTAGAATATAAACATGTTATGCATTATGATGTGCGACTTGAGGAGAAAGAGTAAAAGAAATAAAGGTTGTCCTGATTCATCTTGAAGATATTTTTGTGACAAGAGGGAACTGAAGAGTGTGCCTAATTGGTTCAATCATTAGAAGAAGTAGAATTGCAATCATCAAAGGTGTGAGCTTCAATATTAGTTTTCAGGCAATAGAAGGACTATCATACTGTAATCATTTTTTATTTCATTCTTAGTTCAGGGAGTAGTTGCTTCTTTGGGTTGTAGCCCTAAAACAAAGTCTGTAGAGAGTTGTAGTTTCCTTGGGAGTGACCCTAAAACAAAGTCTGCAGGGAGTTGTAGCTTCCTTGGGTTGTGACCCTAAAACAAAGTCTATAAGGAGTTGTAGCTTCCTTGGGAGTGACCCTAAAACAAAGTCTGTAGGGAGTGGTAGCCTCCTTGGGAGTGACCCTAAAACAAAGTCTTCTGGGAGTAGTAGCTTCCTTGGGTTGTATCCCTAAACCAAAGTCACCAGGGAGTAGTAGATTCCTTGGGTTGTAGCCCTAAAATAAAGTTGTAATTTTTATAGCAGTGAGCTTCATATATTGTGAGTTAATCCTCACTGTGGTTTTTCCCCTTTTGGGGTTTTTCACGTATATCTGGTGTTATGTGTTGATGTGCATTGTGTTGATCTTTCATGTTTAAGTTAATGTTGTTATGTTTAAGTTTTAATCTGCTCCTGAGGATTTGAAGTTTATTTGGATATTGATTCACCCCCCCTCTCAGTATCCTGGTGTATTCAACAAATTTAACAAAAAATTCTCCAATTCAATAATTTCATATAGAAGACATTATGCATAGTAGTGCTAGGGAAAGACTCTTGAATTAATACATGCATATCAACTCACATATCTATCTTTTAGAAAGTATATCTAAAATACATCGAGAGATATCCTTCTCGAGGTGCCTATTTTAGAGCTCTCAATTTGTAATATCTTTTGGGATGGCCTTAAGTAGGTTGTATAAAACCTTTGTGGTAGAAGGTGATGCATGTCAACATAATAAAGGGGAGGGAATCAAGGTTATAGGGTCTCTACAACCCCTTCTTATTCCAAATATGGCTTGGGTAGATCTATTTATATGGATTTTATTATTAGGCTCCAAAGTTGGGTGTTGAACATGCCATTTTGGTCATTTTTGACAAATTCACTAAGTATGCTCATTTTCTAAATCTTGCCTCACTCTTACATAGCCAATGTTGTAGCACAACACTTCTTAGATTTCGTCTTCAAGCTTCATGATACGCCTTGCTTTGCTATTAGGGATCGTGATCCCATTTTCACTAGCAACTTTTGTTAGGAATTGTTTAAGTTGAAGGCCACTAAATTAAACATGAGTTCAACCTATCAACCTCAAACTGATAATCATACAAAGGTTGTCAACAAATGTCTTGAGACTTACTTTAGATGTTTTGCGTATGAGAAACAAAGCCAATGGTCTAGGTGGTTGCTTCTCATTGAGTGGTGGTATAATACTTCATATTACAATGCTTCCAAGATGATACCATATGATGCCCTCTATAGTTACCCTCACTTTATGGGTAAGTGCACAAAGATGAGGGACCAAAAGGGGGTCTTCAGATGCCACTTTTTTCTGAAATTAGGAAACATTGATGTTGGATGAGAAATTGAAGATAGTTACACTCAAAATTTGAAGATACAACAAAAACAAGAGTCACGTAGTGCTCCGAATCTAGTTTCTAAACTACTATTTTTAAAAAAAAAAATGGTTGAGATTAAAGGGTTCAAAAAGGGGGAGCACACAAATTGGTCTTGTTTTTCTCAAAAAAATATGACATAGTGTCTGGTGTGCTCCCCCTAAAATGTTAATTTTTTTTAGTATTTCAAAAATCGCTTTGGTGAGAAATTAGCTAACACCATGTAGTTCATCCCTGATTTTTCTGGTAATTTTTTCATAAATAATTGATTTTTACTAATTTTCAAAGTGGACACATCTTGAAAATAGAAAATTGAGCGTGCTCCCCTCTAAATTTTTTGAAAACTAATTGAAAATTGATTTTTTTTAATACGTGTAGAATGGAGTCTAGTTTCTAAAAATGTAACTTATTTGAAATTTCGATGAACGGTTTTAAAAAAGTCAAAAATACTAGACACTAGTTTTTGACAAAAAAATAGATACACTAACAAAAGAAATTAAACATGAAACCCTTAACGTACTCAAAATGTGAAAAAAAATTATATGGTTAGATAGCTAACAGAGAGATGAAGATTATGGTGGTATTTTTTTTTACTTTTCATTGAAAAAGTGCAATCCTGATGGGGAGCATGCTCTAGATTATCTGAATTTTGTTAGAATCTAAAAAAACATGTCCTTGGATGACCTAAACATAGTCCAAGCCCTTGGGTTGGAAGCCCAAGGCAAATCCAAGCCTTAGACTCGGTAATTACCAAGCCTAAGCATAACACGAGCGTGTTATAACATGCTCATGTTATGCTGAACTAAATCACTCCCTTCCCTCCTCTCTCCCTCCCCTCCTCTCTCTTTCTTGCCTCTACTTCCCTCCTCTCTCTCTCACTTTCTACTTCCCTCCACTCCCTACATCCTACTGTCTCTCTCACTCTCTACTTCCCTCCCCTCTCTACCTCCTACCTTCTCTCTCACTCTCTTCTTCCCTCCCCTCTCTACCTCCTACCCTCTCTCTCAATCTCTGCTTCCATCCCCTCTCTACCTCCTACCCTCTTTTTGAGTCTCTACTTCCCTCCCCTCTCTACCTCCTATCTTCTCTCTCACTCTCTTCTTCCCCCCTCTCTACCTCCTACCCTCTCTCTCACTCTCTACTTCCCTCCCCTCTCTACCTCCTACCCTCTCTCACTCTCTACTTCCCTCCTCTCTCTACCTCCTACCCTCTCTCTCACTATCGTCTTCCCTCCCCTCTCTACCTCCTACCCTCTCTCACACTCTCTACTTCCCTCCCCTCTCTACCTCCTACTCTCTCTCTCTCACTCTCTTCTTCCCTCCCCTCTCTACCTCCTACCCTCTCTTTCACTCTCTACTTCCCTCCCCTCTCTACATCCGACCTTGTCTCTCACTTTCTTCTTCCCTCCCCTCTCTACCTCCTACCCTCTCTCCGAGTCTCTACTTCCCTCCCCTCTCTACCTCATACCTTCTCTCTCACTCTCTTCTTCCCTCCCCTCTCTACCTCCTACCCTCTCTCTCACTCTCTACTTCTCTCCCCTCTCTACATTCTACCCTCTCTCACTCTCTACTTCCCTCCCCTCTCTACCTCCTACCCTCCCTCTCACTCTCTTCTTCCTTCCCCTCTCTACCTCCTACCCTCTCTCGCACTCTATACTTCACTCCCCTCTCTACCTCCTACCCTCTCACTCTCTTCCTCCCTCCCCTCTCTGCCTCCTACCCTCTCTCTCACTCTCTTCTTCCCTCCCCTCTCTACCTCCTACCCTCTCTCCCACTCTCTACCTCCTACCCTCTCTCTGAGTCTCTACTTCCCTCCGCTCTCTACCTCCTACCTTCTCTCTCACTCTCTTCTTCCCTCCCCTCTCTACCTCCTACCCTCTCTCACTCTCTACTTCCCTCCCCTCTCTACCTCCTACCCTCTCTCCCACTCTCTACTTGCCTCCCCTCTCTACCTCCTACCCTCTCTCTCACTCTCTTCTTCCCTCCCCTCTCTATCTCCTCCCCTCTCTCTCACTCTCTACTATTCTCCCCTCTCTACCTCCTACCCTCTCTCACTCTCTACTTCCCTCCCCTCTCTACCTCCTACCTTCTCTCTCATTCTCTTCTTCCCTCCCCTCTCTACCTCATACCCTCTCTCACTCTCTACTTTCCTCCCATATCTACCTCCTACCCTCTCTCCCACTCTCTACTTTCCTCCCCTCTCTACTTCCTACCCTCTTTCTCACTCTCTTCTTCCCTCCCCTCTCTACCTCCTACCTTCTCTCTCACTCTCTTCTTCCCTCCCCTCTACCTTCTATGCTCTCTCTCACTCTCTACTTCCCTCCCCTCTCTATCTCCTACCCTCTCTCACTCTCTACTTCCCTCCCCTCTCTACCTCCTACCCTCTCACTCTCTTCTTCCCTCCCCTCTCTACCTTCTACCCTCTCTCCCACTCTCTACTTCCCTCCCCTCTCTACCTCGTACCCTTTCTCACTCTTTACTTCCCTCCCCTCTCTACCTCCTACCCTCTCTCTCTCACTCTCTTCTTCCTTCCCCTGTCTACCTCCTACCCTCTCTCACTCTCTACTTCCCTCCCATCTCTACCTCCTAGCCTCTCTCTCTCACTCTCTACTTCCCTCCCCTCTCTACCTCTACTCATTATTCTTCCCATCCAATGAACTTTCATAAATTATCTTGTTTCCATTTCATCATCCCAATTTATATCCTCATCCCTCTTTGCATGTCCTATTTTTCTTGTTTCTATGTTCTTTGTCAATGAGAGAGAGAGAGAGCTTTAGGGGCATTACTTAGGGTTTATGAGTTTAGGGTTAGGGGTAAAGGGGAATTATTTATGTTTTAGGGGTTTAGCTTGGTTGCTCGAGTTTAGGTTTTAGGGGTCAAGGGCATTATTTGAGGTTTAAGAGTTTAGGGTTTCTCAAGTTTAGGGTTTAGGGTTTAGGGGTTAGGGGTTTAGGGTTAGGGGTTTAGGGTTTCTCAGGTTTAGGGGTTAGTGTTTAGGGTTTAGAGAGAGATAGAGCGAGGGGACCGATAGATATTGGGAGAGATAGGGAGATAGAGGTTTAGGGTTGCTTTCAAGGTTTATGGTTTAAAGGTTTAGGGTTGCTCAATTTTAGGGTTTAGGGTTTATGGTTTAGGGGTTAGGGGTTAAGGTTTAGAGGTTTAGGTTATAGTTTAGAGAGAGAGAGGATTGATAGGGAGATATAGAGGAGACTAAGGGGAGAGATAGGGAGATAGAGGGTGAGGGACATGGCCAGAGACATAGGCAGAGAGATTGAGAGGTAGAGGGATGATAGAGACAAGGAGATAGGGGTTTAGGGTTGACCAAGTTTAGGGTTTAGGGGTTAGGAGTTTAGAGAGGGAGAGATAGGGAGATAAAGGTTTAGGGGCATTATTTGGGGTTTAGAGAGAGAGGAGATAGAGATATATACTTATACATAAAGGTTTGCATAGATATATACTTATAGATATATACTTATAAATATATACTTAGACATAGAGAAAACACTAAAATACTTGTTTGCATGCATGAAAGCATAAATATTTCATGATTCCCAAAACACGCTCGCATTATAATGCGAGTGCATTTTGGGAAGAAAAAAATGGGAAAAAAACATGTGGGATCTGTGTTCAGACCCCACATTTTTGTTATTCCCTACTTTTCATGCATGCTATTGGACAAGAAAATGCTTTTTCATGGTGTTTGACATTTTAAGAATCATTGTTTGATCAATCCACCACCTTTTTTGTTTTTTCAATGTAGAAGAACTGGTTTTGCATGTTTTTGGACAAAAATTGTTTAATTAAACTGAAAGTTTCATGTTTCATATTGTTTCAAAGCTAATTACCATTGATATAGATTAAATTTGATGATATATGTTTGTTTTTTCATAAATTTCACTAATCCTATTCTAGAGTTATATAGAATTCATAATCAAACTTGCCAAAAAGATCAATTTGAGGATTTTGAAGCCAAATTTTGGAGGATTGGTCAATTCGAATATTGAATTCTAAGGTATGTTATTTATGTCCAATTTAATTCACTTTATGTTGTTTAGAACACTCACAATCACTAAAAGTGGAACTATCTAAGTTAAAAAATTCATCATTATATGTATTAATAGAATTAGAATCATTAAAATATGATATATACATGATTTTGTCGTATCTTGAATCATTAATAGAATTTGTTGTATCTTGAATTTGAACTATGTCATTGATACCTCCCTATAAAAAAGTATTATCATCATTCTCTCTATCATCATCTTATCCATTCAACTCATGCTCATCATTGGGACTAGGTGCACAGCATCATACTTAATGTCTTCTTTACTGCCAATTAACTAATTTGTATTGATTGATTGTGATAATTCATCACCTTCAGTGCTTACAAGGGTACACCATACTTAGATTGTTTGTCATACTTGTCTTCATACTTAGTCAAAAGTTGTTGACCAAAACACATGAACTATGTACATGTCTTTCTACACTACAATCAAAAGCAAACTATGGCTTGCGATAACAAAGAGAAACTCTCAATTGCTTCTTATCACTTGTGATACCTCAAAACATTCTCTAGAACATGCTCTAGCAATTCACTTAGCTTATGATGCAATAGCGAGTTCTTCACCAAGCATCTTGCAATTGCTACCATAGAAACACTTGGTTGTAATAAATCTCCATACCATAGCACAATGTCCAACCCTTAATGCATGGTTACCATGTAGGCTTCTATCACTATCTTATCAATTTATGATCAAACTCTTCAACAAGACCTTGAACAATCCACAAATCTTAGTATGTAACAAGTTCAAATCCTTAAAGCTCAACTGACCATGACAACCAATTGGTATCCTCAAGAGTTGCTTTTAGAGCATCTATTTTTAATAAACACATTTGCAATGGAAATATTAGATGTTCAACTATTAAGGTTGAGCATGCCATCAATTGGTTTTATTTTAATTAACGTACATATGTAATTTAGGGGAAAATCTCAAAATTGACATGTTTAACTAAAAAGATAAAGAAAATGATAGATTCAAAAAAAGACTACAGCCACAGAAGGAGGTGTAATCACAATATTACAACTCTATGCAGGTTTCCATATTTGTGCAAATAACATTCATTCATGCAGAAGATAGTATAGAGGACGACAAGAAGATCTTGAGGGAGTATCATTTTTATATTAGTGATGATCGCACACATTCTACGGAGTTCGTTCAAGGTTGCTTTCAGATGTTCCACCATGATTTGGCTAGCAGGAGCATATCATATGGTCAAATAATTGTGCATCACAATTCAAGAACTTGCAGATGTTCTATTGGTTGAGCAGGATGCATACGATGAATGGTGTTCGACATATGTGGAATTTTTGTGAGGCCAGACATGGAAAGGGGGAGCATGATGATGCAGGAGCATATATCAAAAGAGCATTGGCATGAGAAGAGTTGAAGTACAAAGACAATGCAAAGTTGACAGATGCAAGATCTATTGTCGAATAGTGTAATGCTACAATGGGTCCAGGTAATGAAGGTAAGTCTACAATTCATAGATATTTTTGGTTGGTTGATGATACTAACATTGCAAAATATGAGGACTGTTGTACATTGACACGATCGAGTGAAACACACTCTTTTAGAAGCTTTAATGCAGGTTCAAGGAGTATTCATACGCAGCGGATGGCATGCTTTTATTCTTCATGTACATATGAAGCTTGGTATGATTGTGAGTCAAAGGAGTGGGTCGATGATTGGTGTACAAGAGGCCTAAGATCGATTGACATGTATTGACCACCAACAACACTACAAATCACAGAGATTGAATCATCGGTTGATTTTGACCATGTTTCAGATCTAGTTCAACCAAGTATTATCAATATTCAAATTTAATAAAATTCAATATGCTATCTTATTTTGTAGTTTTTCTTGTATTGTTGACTATATTCATTGAACTGAATGCACGTATCAATGCAGGGCATGTTTATGAAGTTACTGCAACTGAAGACAATGAAGAAGGAACGAATTATTATTTGTGTCATTGTGTTGAGGCAAAAAAGAAATTAGATTCCCCTATTATAGATGGATAAAACATCAAGTACCCTATAGGATCAGTGGTTGTTAGTAGAACATGGCTTAGAAGGTACTGTACACTCAAAATCGTGACTCCAATTGCCTGGGGCTATCGGGTTAGATTTCGGCATGCACATGAACCATTCCCTCCTTGCCATAGGGCAATCCGCCACATCACTCTCGCTCACATGGAAGTAGCAAGTCGAGAGGAGGTGACACATGACCGGGGTTTGGCTCGTTGGAGAGCTAGACTTTGTGGAGAGGGGTCGGCAAGTACTGCGGCCTTTGTTGTTGTGTGCTAATTTGAATGTTTCGCTTGATTGTAGTTGTAGTTGAGATAACCCTATGACCTGAAGGGTCACTGGTTTCTCTTCTCCTATTAGGGTTTCTTAGATTCCACCTCTGTGTGGGTAAGCAGTTCTGTTCATTTATGTCCTCTTGTCTTTGTATGCGTTGTAAGAGTTCTTGTTGTATTTGGCGTTGTCTAGTTTCTTCTAGCAACAAGAGGATGAATGGGTCTCCTTGTGGTAGAACAAATGTTTCTTGTTGTGGTCTTGGATGGATTCTTGGATCTCATCTCAGATAGACCTCACCCACTCTCCTCTCACTCCTAAGCACATTCATGAATCAGGATAGAGGTAGTTATATGATTGCTAACCTTAACTAGATCTAAGGTTTTGACTAGGGTTTAGTTGACCTAGGGTTTGACTTTGCATTTTGACTTCTTTCTACTTCGTGATGGTATCGAGGGTTTGATTGGATCGTTATCTATTCTAAGGTTTCTATATGCATGCAAACTAAATGATATGCGAAACATTTTTTTGTGCTTTTTTAGTATTTTGGAAATAGAAAATGCTTTTAATCTATGAAAATGAAATATGTATGCAATCTAATATGACTTTTCTAATGTAAAGTTTAATCTATGTTTTTTGTGTTTTCGATGATTTAGAAGTAATCTATTCTAAAGAAAGGGGAAAATGCTTCTTCTAATAATCTAGATCTGGAAATACGAAAACAACTAATCTAACATGCAAGATCTAATTATCAAGGAAAAAGCAATGTTTTATTGTTCCCAAGAGCAAATTTGGTTGTCTAATTACTATTAAATTGAACAAAACAATGAAGGAACCTAAGAGAAACAAAGATTTGTGTGACTCCACTACCCTTAGAAATCCTTGATATCAGCAATCTTGAGTCCTTTTGTGGCAGTGGGAGATCCTCTTGACGACAAAATGACACAAAGAAGCAAAAAGAAGCTTTGATGAAGCTTGTATGAGCTCAATGAGAGTTTTGGTTGAGCACAATGGCATAGAATGAAGTAGCGTAGTGTTGCTTGATTGAACAAATAAAGCAAAAGACACCTTCGTCTTGTAAGAGCATTTAATGTAAAGTTTAATCTATGTTTTTTGTGTTTTCGATGATTTAGAAGTAATCTATTCTAAAGAAAGGGGAAAATGCTTCTTCTAATAATCTAGATCTAGAAATACGAAAACAACTAATCTAACATGCAAGATCTAATTATCAAGGAAAAAGCAATGTTTTATTGTTCCCAAGAGCAAATTTGGTTGTCTAATTACTATTAAATTGAACAAAACAATGAAGGAACCTGAGAGAAACAAAGATATGTGTGACTCCACTACCCTTAGATATCCTTGATATCAGCAATCTTGAGTCCTTTTATGGCAGTGGGAGATCCTCTTGACGACAAAATGACACAAAGAAGCAAAAAGAAGCTTTGATGAAGCTTGTATGAGCTCAATGAGAGATTTGGTTGAGCACAATGGCATAGAATGAAGTAGCGTAGTGTTGCTTGATTGAACAAATAAAGCAAAAGACACCTTCATCCTGTAAGAGCATTTAAATGCTAAGTTGGAGAGCAAAAACTGGCAAGAGTTGTGTGCACAATGAATTTGCCTCCCTTTGTGCTTGAGGGAGGGGGGTATTTATAGGTTTAGAAGAAGGGATTGATTAAGAAGTTAACTCATTTGATTAATGATTTAACAAAGATGATTGGGGAGTTCACTAGATTAATTACCCAGTGAACTCAATTGATTGAAGAGTGATGAAGCAAAGATAGTTTATCACTGAAAAGAAAATGGAGGTGAAGGAATGCATGAGATTGATTAAAGAGTTAATTTGAGATCAAATAAAGTTAATTATGCATGTGTGGGTGCATGAAATAGTTAATTCTATATTAGGCATCAAAAACCATGAAAACTGGAAGAAAAACGGGCGAAAACGGAGCAAAAACGAGTGAGAAACTTGAGTTTTTCTGCGGCTAGAAAAATGGCAGGGCCACCCCTATTGGAAGTAGGGTCGCACCTGGGTGACCATGGGTTGCTCGGGGAGATCTGGACTGGACAAGGTTTGATGCAGAAAATCAGGTTGGGAGATGAAAGAAGAGAAGAAAAGGACGGGTTCTGCCTCTAGAAACAGGTCAGTCACGTGCAAGAATCCAAATCTCCACTTGCACTTGCAGGATCTCCCGGGGGAGATCTAGACATAATAGGGGGAGATTTGGATTGGTTAGGCAAAACTGAAAACCAAAAGTGGGAGATGGATAGGGAGACCTCTAGAAGGCTTCTAGGAGGTGCACAAGATGAAAAACATAGGGGAGATGTTACACCCCATGTGTTTCTATCTACTTACTATTTACCTAGTTTGGTTAATTTGTTTGGAAAGTGAGTGATTATGGATTTCTACATATGTATATGTATTTTTATCCATTTACTATAGGTTGGATATTTTGTGAAAATTGAAGTATTTATGAATCTTTGCATCTATGTGTGTTATCTATCTTGAATGCAATATGATGAGAAAAAGAATAATGCAATGTCTTGTATTAAATGTGGTTATTGTTAATAATTTTATATTTTATTTTTATTTATATCTAACACTATTTTTAGAAGCTTATTTGGTTTTTATGAATTAATTTTAGTTTTTGATAAGCATGTCCTCATAGTGTCAACATTATTGAGTTGGTTAAGCATGTCGATATTATGTTGACATTATATCAACATTTTTGAATTGGTTGCGTTATAAAAGGAGGTACTCTCCCTCATTTTTTTTAATGGCGCCATTTTCTAACCAAGAGCTTTTCCTTTTTAAATTTGAGTTTTGCATTTGTGTCAAAAAATTGTCGTTTTGTTTTTATAAGTGGTTTTATTTGGAAGAGCGATCTAGAGTATTGAAAGGTCGTTGGCAGAAGAGTATCTGATCCATTTGGAGCTATATTCTCAGGCATGGGATTTATTTCTCCTTCTCTATATTTTTCATGTTTTCAAAATATTATGTGATGTATTATTGTTAAGTGATTGCAATATTGAATTATTGTTATTAATGTCTTTTGATTGTATAATAGTTTATATATATATATAGTTAGCAATATTGTATTGTGAATGTGAGATTGTGTTTATGGTTTGGTTTTGGAATCGTGAACCAATCATTGATTGGTATTTATATAGGAAAGTTGTACAAAGGGAAAGATAATGAGAAAATTTACTCCTCTAAAGTTCGAAGGTAATACCAGATGCCTCGGGTGAAGGTTTGGGTGGAGTGTTAAATTAGAAAGGGCGAATCATAGCCTATGAATTAAGGAAGTAAAAATCTTATGAATAAAATTATGCTTCGTATGATTTGGAGTTAGAAGCAATTGCTCATGTATTACAGATGTGGAGACACTATCCATTGGAAAAAACTTTTGAATTGAAAGTAGACCATCATGGTTTAAAGTATTTATTTATTCAACCTAATCTAGATGCAAGGCAAAGGAGGTGGTTAGAACTGATATCGGATTAAGATTTTAACATTAATTATGTCAAGGGAAACAAGAATAGTGTTACTAATGCTTTAAGTTGAGGAAGGAATATATCTTCATTAGTAACTATCCAAACTGACTTTAGAAGCTAAGTATTGAAAGGATCCAGGAGTGATGAATTCTATGAACAAGTTAAGCAAGTACTCATGGATAATTTGCAAGATAAGAGGTATGACGGTTTTTGCTTTGAACCCAATGGGTTATTGAGGAAAAGAAATTTGATTTATGCAATGGGAGTTTGGAATATGTTTCAAATGTGCATTTAATCAAAGGAATTTAAGGAAAAAATTTATTGCTTCCTCTATCAGTATCTTGATCTATTTACTTTCTAAGTTAAACTTGGTAAATCTTCGTTGGTAGAACAAGTGGCATGTTACACATGGTATCAGAGCTAACCAAGTTCAGCTCTGGAACCTATGTGCTCACTATGCTATGAGAATCCAAAAGTGAAATTGGTTTTATGCGAGAATGGCATAGTAGACTAACCAAGAAAATTATTTGAAGGACTATTATCCAACACCTATCAAGTCAGTGGTTAAGAGTAAACCAACTGAGGACTTAAGGAATCCATGAGTCAATTTAACTCTATTGAGGATGCATAACGGAAAGATCCTGAGACTTGGATTAAAAAGGTAAAACCTTGATCAATGTTATTAGACTAAGAACTCAGGAAGAGCAGTGTCTATATGAATTCAAGATCACTTTTATATCTCAAGAACTTAAGGATGGGAAGATCCTAAAATAATCAACCAGGTGCAGAAGCAACTGAGTTTGGAAAATTTAAGAAATTGTATCAATGATAAGTAGATAAATTGGGTTCTTGTCTAACCCTAGATGGATTGGAATGAGTCAAGAGAGATAAAAGGATCAATGAAGGACAAGTAGTGATGTATTGGCATTTAATGTTTGGATAAATCGTACAGGACTTGGAAAATGCTTTTTGATTTCTAAGATTTATGAGAAAACTAATTGCCATATTCAAAGAATCGTGCATAAATGAAGGAGAATAAGAGTTTCCTTATTAACTCATGAAGCCTATATGTAGTTGAGGACGTAAAAGAAGAGGATCCTCTCAGGCAATATTTTGATGAAAAGATTGGGATCAGTATGCAAAAGATTCTGCCACTTGGAAAGATTATGCTGAGATAAAGCAGAATTTTCCGCAAGTTATTTTAGATTTTGAAAGTTCTTGAAAAATAATATATTTTGTGATATGATACTCTTTATGTTTTACTGTGTTATGATAATGCTTGATACTTAAAAAAATCATCGGGGACGATGATTCACAAGGGGGGAAGTATGTTACACCCCATGTGTTTCTATCTACTTACTATTTACCTAGTTTGGTTAATTTGTTTGGAAAGTGAGTGATTATGGATTTCTACATCTGTATATGTATTTTTATCCATTTACTATAGGTTGGATATTTTGTGAAAATTGAAGTATTTATGAATCTTTGCATCTGTGTGTTATCTATCTTGAATGCAATATGATGAGAAAAAGAATAATGCAATGTCTTGTATTAAATGTGGTTATTGTTAATAATTTTATATTTTATTTTTATTTTTATTTTTATTTATATCTAACACTATTTTTAGAAGGTTGTTTGGTTTTTATGAATTAATTTTAGTTTTTGATAAGCATGTCCTCATAGTGTCAACATTATTGAGTTGGTTAAGCATGTCGACATTATGTTGACATTATATCAACATTTTTGAATTGGTTGCGTTATAAAAGGGGGTACTCTCCCTCATTTTTTTTAATGGCACCATTTTCTAACCAAGAGCTTTTCCTTTTTAAATTTGAGTTTTACATTTGTGTCAAAAATTTGTCGTTTTGTTTTTATAAGTGGTTTTATTTGGAAGAGAGATCTAGAGTATTGAAAGGCCGTTGGCAGAAGAGTATCTGATCCATTTGGAGCTATATTCTCAGGGATGGGATTTATTTGTCCTTCTCTATATTTTTCCTGTTTTCAAAATATTATGTGATGTATTATTGTTAAGTGATTGCAATATTGAATTATTGTTATTAATGCCTTTTGATTGTTTAATAGTTTATATATATATAGTTAGCAATATTGTATTGTGAATGTGAGATTGTGTCTATGGTTTGGTTTTGGAATCGTGAACCAATCATTGATTGGTATTTATATAGGAAAGTTGTACAAAGGGAAAGATAATGAGAAAATTTACTCCTCTGAAGTTCGAAGGTAATACCAGATGCCTCAAGTGAAGGTTTGGGTGGAGTGTTAAATTAGAAAGGGCGAGTCATAGCCTATGAATTAAGGAAGTAAAAATCTTATGAATAAAATTATGCTTCGTATGATTTGGAGTTAGAAGCAGTTGCTCATGTATTACAGATGTGGAGACACTATCTGTTGGAAAAAACTTTTGAATTGAAAGCAGACCATCATGGTTTAAAGTATTTATTTATTCAACCTAATCTAGATGCAAGGCAAAGGAGGTGGTTAGAACTGATATCGAATTAAGATTTCAACATTAATTATGTCAAGGGAAACAAGAATAGTGTTACTAATGCTTTAAGTTGAGGAAGGAATATATCTTCATTAGTAACTATCCAAACTGACTTTAGAAGCTAAGTATTGAAAGGATCCAAGAGTGATGAATTCTATGAACAAGTTAAGCAAGTACTCATGGATAATTTGCAAGATAAGAGGTATGAAGGTTTTTGCTTTGAACCCAACGGGTTATTGAGGAAAAGAAATTTGATTTATACAATGGGAGTTTGGAATATGTTTCAAATGTGCATTTAATCAAAGGAATTTAAGGAAAAAACTTATTGCTTCCTCTATCAGTATCTTGATCTATTTACTTTCTAAGTTAAACTTGGTAAATCTTCGTTGGTAGAACAAGTGGCATGTTACAGGAGAGGTGAAAACTCACCTACAAGACACTCATAAGGCTTAGGAGCAAGGTTGAAAGCTCAAAAAATACAAGTCGACAAGTGTTGCAACAAGTGTCGAAAAGCATCGCAAACGGGGAGAGAGAGAAATCGACAAGGAAGAAACAACACAAGACAAGAAAGAGGACACATCATTAAGAGGTTTGTTGTTTAAAGGACATTATTTCATGCTTACATGTACGTGACAAGGATTTGAATCATCATAGGGGTCCTCATGGAGGCTGTGCTTGATTTTTGTGCTTACATATTTGCCCCCTCGAGGATGGTAGTGTACATGAAAGGTAGATATTGTTCCCAAACTAGGTCTTACCTGTTGTTGATTTTCCCACAATTTATACCTGCAATAACTAGTATTAGTCTAGCATTTGAATGTATCAAAACGAATAATGAAAACTGAAATGATGAACTTACCATGGATCATTTGAGTTCAACTAGTTGCTTGCCTTTGTCAATTTGAACCTGTAGGAATGAAAGCGTGCAAAACAATGACCGAAATGGATGCATAAAAGCAAAGAACCAATCTAAAAATGCATAAATGAAACTAAGCTAAGGGCAAACAGAGCAAGCCAAATTGTGAGATTGGAGCGAAACAGTGATAGAATCGTTCACGTGAGCAGTCGTTTGAAAGATATCATCGAGGAGATCGCAAAGATGGCCACCTCTTCTTTAGCCGTGGAGAATCAAGTATGCAATCAGTGAAAAATCCTTCTCTAAACCCTAGTTTGAATTTTGCAAAAAATCTCTTAAAATTGTCTGTTTCTGATGATTTTCTCTGTTGCATTGTACTCGTTTCATCGTTTAGAGCAAGATTGTTTTTTTATTTTTTGAAATTAGTCAAAAAATGAAGTTTTTAGAGCAGTTTTTGGTTGAGAGATCTTCCTCTAGGGTCACCCCTTTTGTCAGGCAAGGTTGCCCAGGGTAGATCCTGCAAAACAGCAGGGTCGCCCGGGGGCAACCCTGTTGGGCTAATTTTGACTGAATTTTCATGTTGTTTAACGCTTGTTTCACTCTGATCTGACATGTTTTGATTACTATATTCGCCTATTTATTGCAATTTTGAAGGTTTATACACTTTTTTTATGTTAGATTTTCTACAGTTTTATGACTTTTAGGGATTTTTGTGAGTATATGAGATCTAATCTAAAGTTCTCTAATTTTGTAGGACATGCGTATTCAATGGAATGCCTACTGAGAGCATGGATGTCTCTCAGGGATGTTTTCTTCGTTGAGTACTGAGGATCATGCTATTCTGAAGAGGGCAGGTCTAGATAGAGTTTGCCATGTGCCTATGATTCATCCTGTATCTTGTATATGTTGTGACATTTTGACTTACTGGGAAGCAAACAAACACATTTAGGTTCCTGTAGATCACTAGAGAGTGGACTATCACTCTATATGATGTGTATCACATACTTGGAGTTACTATGAGAGGATAGTCTTTGGTTCTTCCTGTTAGCGAGTCCTTTGAGGACAAGGCTTCCTGGGTTGCGTTCATGGGAGTTAATCACCCTAGGATCGGACTAGAGTCTAGCTCACATCTGTGCCATGCCTCTACATTCCACTTTTGAGGAGATTCCTAATTGGTTTGATTGCATCGACGTTGTCGGCAGACAAGGCCTCGGCTCATCTGAGATGGTGTTGGGCACCCATCATTCGTGATATCGAGGAGGGCACAGTTTACGCTTGGGGATCGAACATCTTGGCCATGGTTTACAGAGACTTTTATCATATTTCGCAGCGAGGGGCTCTAGCTTTTAGCTACTCTTCTTTGATCATAACATGGATATTTGAGCACATGATGCCCTATCAGAAGCTCATTCCACTTCCAAATAGACACTTACCGAGAGCAACGAGGTGGATGCATGTTGGTCACTTTGATGCTTCTTTACCCACTATTGCTACTCTTATAGATGAGGACATGATCTTTGATCCTTATCGTGACATGGAGGGATCCTGGGCCCATGATGGTGAGGTCAGGGAGCACAGTTGTAGAGTATCTGATTTCTCAGACTGTAATGGTCTAGTCAAGGCCCATCAGGGTAATCGTGTTTCACAATAGTCTAGCGAGGACATTCCTGAGTACTTGCCCCCAGTGTCCACATGCTATAGGATAGTTCAGGAGATGAGTGAGATTGGAAAGAGGATAGCCATTTGGACTCCTTTGACTCCTGGAGTCTTCATTACTAGAGCTTCGAGACGAGGATAGAGAGGAGGGAGAGGGACTCCTTCCTGATCTCTCATTGTGACTGTGGACTCAAAATCTACTAATGAGGACTACGTTCTAGATGATGATGATTCATTAGATGAGGTCCTTCCCGAGGATGAGGATTTTGATGATATTGATGATTTGGATGTTGCTTCTGACATCCCCGAGGGTCCTCCTGTGGTTCCTCGACCTCCTCATTCAGATGAGGTGATGCGAGAATTTGACCCTGACTGGCAGTCTAGTGATTCATGTAAGTCTAGTCTGTTTGCTTTTTTGCACTTTTGTCCTTTCTCTTTTCATGGGGAACTGACTTTCTCCTCTTTCGATTTGCTCTTTTAGGTAACGTCAAAGAGTGGAGGGACTTTGTTTGTGAGATTAATGTTGGATTAGCTTCTCCATTCACTAGGATGACTTATTATCACCTTTTAGATGATCCTGGTGTGCCCCCTGCTGCGGGGCGACACACTAACATTTTTGCTCCTGTCTATCATGGATGCCAGATGAATATAGAGTTGAAGACCCAGGTTGACACCCTTAAGGGTGAGAATCAGGTACTTCGAGAGATGGCCTGCCTTAATGTTGGACGTTGTGATGCTAGCATGGCGGGACCTTCACAGTCACATGCTCATAGCAGAGCACCTCACTCTCATAGGTCTCATGGAGCGATGAGTGGTATTCGTAGATGAAGGAGCCAAAGTCCTGAGGGTTCTGTTGGAGGGAACCACCCTTGACTTCCTCTCTTGAAATTGTGCCCCCTTGCATGGGGAGCCTCTACTTCTCTTCAAAGCATTTTGTCCTAGCTCTTTGATACTCTTATATATATAAACTTTAGATGTATCTATGAAAGTTTATCTTTTATGGTTCTCACTTATCGGATTTGTACTCATCTCTTGTGCATGTTTAGAGGTTTTGGGAACTTTTTTATTATGTTTGACCTTTTTCAACTCTTTTAACAATGCAAGTATGATAACAATGACATATTTTTATAATTTTTTAGCATATATATGAGATGTAGTTCACGATATGATAATGTAGGACCACAAGAAATGCTGAAATGAAACATTTACTTCTACCGAATGTCATGGGATATGACATTTGACTTTATTGCTTTGAGACTCTTCTTTTTTTTGTTTTGATTTTTGGCATGAATCTAATGTGGGACAAACAACATGACTGCTCTTAAGTACAATTTTCAATCCAGGGGATTGCAAGTTGTCCTGATATAAGAGACTTATTCAAGGCTGTGAGATAGGATTTGTTGATCACTGAGAGGGGAGGGGGTGAATCAGTTATCTTAATTATTTCTTCTTTTGAACTTTCTTATTAATCAATGCAGCATTAATTCAAACAAGCAAACATTACCATGAAATGAAAAACACATGACACAGTATTTTTGATGTGGAAAACCTGTTAAGGGAGAAAACCACGGGGTGATTAACCCAAAGATTATTCTCTATTAGAAGAATAAGGAATTACAAAATGGCACTTGCTAATTAGGGCTCACTGCCCGAACACACTGCTCACAAAAGGAGGCACACTACCTACAAGGAGACACACTGTCTACAAAACAATGTTATACAATACTTGAACTGATTGGAAGCATCCACATATGCTAGAGTTCAGTTCTGGTTAGGCTCAGTACACTGATCTGCTGCACTTCATCTTTCCTCTTCTCTTTATTCTGCTTTCCTTCCACATACCAGATCTTTCTTACTGCTTTTGCTCTGCTCTGCACTTATTCGCATATATTATCACTCAACAACAACTCTCACAACTAAATCCATTGTGCATATATATCTGCACAAGTAATTTCATCACCTTTCTAGTCGGCACCCGGAATAGTCAATCTTTTCACTAATTTTGATCTGTCGGCTGAATCCTACCACATCAAGTAATGCGGATCAAGCATATACTTGTAGAAATCATTAATCATGTTGGCCAAGTATGATTCATGCCTTCATAGCCTTTAACACCATCAGTAACACATCCAGAAAGTAGTCTGATGTTCTGTCAGTCGGTTCTTCCTCTGTTCACACTGTCACTCAGGAATCCAGTACTCAACTATTCATATCTTTTTCCTCATCTATCACCGGAGGCTAAATCCTTGGAATATACCACTCAAGGTAGTCCTCTTGACTTCCCCAAATCTGCACTGCACCAAGATACTTCCTCTGAGAGATCCGGACCAGTCTGTCGGACCTTGCCACATGCTTTGTTCTTGTTCACCGGACCACAATAATCTTCATTCTGACTTTCGGTAAAGACACACCATGATTTGCAGATATGTGGGATGACCTTTGTTGCCATCAATGACAACAACCAAGAATCCATATAGTGTCTCTTGCCAACAATCTCCCCCTTTGGCATTGATGGCAACACTTAGTGAAAAATGACTAAGTGTTTACACTATGCTCCCCCTTGGCTGATGCTCTATCTTTATATGCATTTTCCGGAGCTCCCCCTTAGTTGGATTCCTCATTTTTCACTGCTCCTCACTCCCCCTTTGACATCAATGGCAAAGGGTAGGGTCCGCACACCAAAATTTTCAAAAAATTTACTATACTTAGCCGCATATTACATACTTACATAAACTGAAGAATGTCTGCAAAGGATGTCTTCAATTGGACCAGTTCTGTACCCCAACTTTGTTTCATTCTATCCAAAATTGAAATGTGACCACTCAACAAAAATGCAAAAGCTTCTGCCCTCTTGAGATCTGTCGGATCATTGGTTTGGGCGGTAGTCTAAGCATCACTTAAGGCCTCATGCATGGTTTCTAACTTAGGGATAATAATCCTTCTAAGTGCTCCCATCCGGTTAATTATATTCTTCCTTTCCTTCTCAAGGTTCTTTATTGCATTTGTGATTGCAATAGTTTGACATTCTTGATTTATTATGGAGGAAGAGAGAGGATCAAAACTTTGAGACAAACTTAGTAGTTTGTCCTGTTCCTCTTTTATTTTCTTATCAATTTCTACTGTTGCTTTTGACTAGGAGATACAAAATTTGTAAATGTCACCGCCATCCTTAAGAGCATTTTCTAGGCTCTTTATCCCAATACTCATATTTCTCCTATCATGAGAGATTAATCCTAGTACCTCTAAGAATCTCTTATCCATAAACTCCTTCTGGACCTTTTCTTCAGCTGATTTTTCTAGAGAGTCAAAATGTGTACCAACACTACTGACTAAGGTTTTGAGATTACCGGAAGAGGAGGCTGTTGGATCTTTCTGGACCGATGGCATAATCTTTTCAAGTACTCCGGAAGTAGCTTCTATCAACTCACAGTCTTCCATATGAGACTTTAGGAGTTTTTCATTTGCCTTAGCATTTGCAAATGAAGCTATCTTCATTGTTTGTACTAGAGAGAGGGAATCAAAGTTGAATGGACCTTGTAGAAGCTCCGGTTCATCAATCTCTATTGTTTCTTTGCTCAGAAATTTTTGGATAGTTTGTGCAGTGTCTCTTGTCAGAGACAGATGTTTCTTCTCTTCTGCAGTCTTGGAGCTGTCCTTTGGAATTTTCTCTCCCTCTACATTCCCACCACTGGCAGTTGTGGTTTTCTCTGGTGAAGTCTTCTATCCTTCTGCAATCTTTGCACTGTCACCTTCTTTTTCCTTCACCGCTGCTTCTTTCTCTTGTAATTTCTCTTCTTTGGATCCAGAGACTGTAGGGGAAACTGAAGGAGAGATGTTAGTCTGTTCAAAGGCCACTTCTTCCGGAGCAGAGGATTCCAAGTCCACAGTTGTTTCTGCACCCAAGTCCTCTGCAATAGGAATGTTGAACCTTTTGAATGTATTCCGGAGGATCTCTTCAGTGTCCTTGGCTACCTTGTCGGTCTCACCAAGCATAAGCTGATTCATCCTTGCTTTGCTCCTGAATTCATCCTTGCAGTCTTTGAATACCATGTTCATTGTTTTGTGATCAATTGAAGGATATAGCTGAATAGCTATCTATTCCCTGATCTCAAGGTTTTTTGCCATGGCATTGGTCTTTCTCATTTCCAACTCCTTCTCTAGACTCTTAGGAATTAGGGAGATAATTTCAATAAAAGCTTTATTGTAAATGTTCAGATACCTGATTGTAGCTTCCTGCAGGATCTTTTGGTCAGCCTCATTGTAGCCATCATAGAATTCGACCATTGGTTGAAGGTTTCCATCCACAGTGACTGATTTGATTACACTATCTAAAGACAGGGTGGGCTTTTCAACAAATTTCTCTGCCATTTCTTCCTTGTCTTGGCCTGTGGAGGGTTTACCGGATCCTTTCTTCTTCTGCTTCTTTATTTCCTTTACTCCCTCATCTGATTCAGTTTCCTCTTCATCTCTTTGACTTTCATAAGCCCTTGTGGCTTTTGTCTTGGATCTTTTGCCGGATGCCTGGACTTCCAGTTTTGAGCTTTTGGCTATGGTAGGTGCAGATCTTTTTGATGATCTGGTCTGGGTGGAGGTTTCTATCGGAACACTTTCCTCACTTTTCTTTTCTGCCCTCTTCTTCTCTTTCTCATCCCCTTCCTTCTTCTTCCTGTGAGCATCAAGTGCCTCCATTGAGATTCCAAGGCCTTGTGCTATATGTTCTACTTCTTTTCTAACCTTCCTCTTGATCTCTGGTTCTTTGAGTTCAACAAGGATTTTTATACTCAGCTCCTCAAAGGTTCCAAACCTTTCTGCCTTTGGATCTTTAGGCTGACTTAGCATGTGTTAAACATGCAGCTCCACAATCTGTTCATCCACTTCATACCCCATGGGCATGATCCACACAGTTCTTGGTTCTACTGCCTCCATTAGGCACTGATCTGTTTCTACCATAAAGCATACTGTGTCTTTGTACTTCTCAACAAGAGACTGGGGAATTCTTTCTCTTGCTTGCATCATGCTCTGAAAGTTCTTGAAATATCCCCATAGGGCTATTTTTCTTGCTTTAGCATCCCCAAGTCCATGCAAATAATCTCTAATTTGGATGGCAACTGGTCTGTCATTCTGCCATATCCATCCACTGGATCTGGGAAGCTCATTCATGTAATAAAAGAATAGACAGAGGATCAAACTACCATACTTGAAGGAGTTCTTCTTGTCCTTCTTGATCTTCTACAGATTTTCTAAAAGTTGGTTTAGAAGAAGCTCACACAAATCATAGTCTGCATTCTCCTTTAGCATTTGATAAGCTGTGTAAATTGCAGTTCCCGGTACTGAATTTTCCCTACTAGAGTGATAGATCTTGTAACCAATTATCATAGATGCAAATTTGACATCCGGTTCAGTGATGTCTTCAATTGTCATAGCTCTCTTGTCAAATTTTGATCCAGTTGCATCACTAACTGTCTGATTTTTGACAGACTTGAGAATAGGTATTCCACCGGATGAGTGCAGACCGGTTACAGCCCTAATTGCATCTTTGGTGATCTTGAAAGGCTTGTTCAACCATAGGAAATTGTCATGCACTCTACTTAGTACATACCGGACCCATTCATCTTCTTCAAAACAAGGGAAATGAATGCACTGTGTAAAGTGCTTATCCCGGATGGCTTTGTACTGAGGTTTAATCTCAAAGGAATCGTCTATCAACTGTTTGTGATAGATATCCATCAATTTTGATTCTTCAAAGTCTTCAAGATTCACATGTATGTAAACCCTAATGTCCTCCGTATGCAATACACCATGCGGAACACTAGAGAAGGCTCCTAGGGGATCTACTTCCAAAGATTTGTATGGATGTTTCTTGAATGTGGGGCGAGGTCTATCAGAGATCTTAACTATATTCAGAGTAGCCATTTTTCAAAGATTTGCAGTGAGATATTGAAAACGGAAAATACCTTATGCGCCTTTGGTTATACGGAGCGGTTGGATTGATTTCTGTGTGTAATAACTTCTGCAAGTGATCTTCGGTGAACTTGAAGAATTTTGTTGCAGAGCTCCACTTTTCGCTTCTTCTTGAGTATAGAATGAACAAGTGATTTATGAGAAATCCCTTATATTGCTTTGCAAACCCTAATATCTGTTTGTAATAAATGCTCGACCTACATTATTCTGGTTTGCCTTATTCAAATGACTTGAAGAACCGGATTAGTCCTGATCTATGAACATCATGTGGATCTTTCAATTATGAATAAATCAAGATGACACATCACAAGGACATCCCAAACACTTTGTCCAATCCACAAAATAAGACAATTCACTTCCGGATCTCTCCGGACCTTTTTGTAATCCTCTGTCATTCTGGAGCATCTCCCGGAACAGGTTCTACTTGATCGATCACAACTTCTTCACATCTTTATGCGAACCTCTGAAATCTTAGCTGGATCATTTTAAGACTCATATCTACAAACCCTTTACTCCACATCTTGTGCCAAATCTGGTACCACTTGATTGGCTGGGGGAACAGGGTTTTCTTTGTGTCTCCCCCTGAGCCAGAGCTCATCTTTTAATTTCTGAAAGGAATATCAGCACCAGAGTCTGGTGCGGATCCAACCTCTACATTCTCTAAACTTTTCTTCACCCAAATCTTGTTCATTTCATTCCTAACTTCATCTGTATTCATCTTTTGTTTGCCCTTGTCTTGATTTTGATTATATACTGGACCTCTTTTGTCCTAATTCTTGCTTCTGTAGACTTTTGCATTATGACCGGACCTATTACAGATTTGGCAAACAACATTTCTTTGTATATTTGACTAATAACCTTTTGATCTGCATTGATTAGCCATATGACCTACTCTATTGCATGCAAAGCATCTACCATTGAATGATTTGTCCATTTGCATATTTTTGCATTCATAAGACTTGTGTCCATACCTTTTGCAGTTGAAGCACTGTCCGGAGAAGGTTGAATTAGTCTAATTCATTCTCTTTCTGCACTGATTAGCTTTATGACCAAAGTGATTGCAGCTGTGGCAGTATCCATTGAAAGATGGATATCTTTGAGCATTGGGCTGTCTTACTGGAGGTCTTCTAGGCCTGTTCCTTGGATTTTCTGATCCAAAATTCTTCTGACCAGATCCGGAGCTTTCTCCTTTCTCATATCCCAAACCACACTTGTCATCTGCCCTCTTTTGACTTCCAAGAAGAACTTCAAGTTGAGCAGAACTTATCTTGAATTTTTCTTTATATTCATTTGCTGTTTGAAGATCCCTTTTGAGAGAGACAATTTGATCTTCAAGTTTTTCTTCATTATCTTTAGCATCTTCAAGATCAGATTCAAGATGTCTGATAATCCTATCCATCTGGTGGCAATCTTCTGATTTCTCTTTGAGAGATTGTCTTAGATTGTCTTCAATTTTTCTTTTCTCTTCAATCTCTTGAGTAAACTTTATAACTCCTGATTCCATTTCATGTCTTACCATAATGACTTCTTTTGATAACTTTTCACATAACTTAGTTTTCTCAGTTAACTCTTCATTTGCATTACTTTCTTCACTTTGTCTTGCCAGTTGCTGGAGTAGCTCCTTTCTCTTTTTCATAGAGAGACTTAATTTGTCTTTTAGTTCTCTCATGAATTCATCAGCCTGTTTGAGTCTTTCCTTTAATTCATTGACTTCAGAGTTTGACTGTTCAAGATCCTCAAGGGCAGTCTTGAGTTGCTCCCTTAAACCATATGTATCCATTTTAGCTCCCAGATCTTCCTCAAGCTGTTAGGCTCTTATTAGAAGGAACTTAGCTCTGATACCAATTGTTGATAACTGAGAGGGGGGGTGAATCAGTTATCTTAATTATTTCTTCTTTTGAACTTTCTTATTAATCAATGCAGCATTAATTCAAACAAGCAAACATTACCATGAAATGAAAAACACATGACATAGTATTTTTGACGTGGAAACCCTGTTAAGGGAGAAAACCACGGGGTGATTAACCCAAAGATTATTCTCTGTTAGAAGAATAAGGAATTACAAAATGGCACTTGCTAATTAGGGCTCACTGCCCGAGCACACTGCTCACAAAAGAAGGCACACTGCCTACAAGGAGACACACTGTCTACAAAAGAATGTTATACAATACTTGAACTGATTAGAAGCATCCACATATGCTGGAGTTCAGTTCCGGTTAGGCTCAGTACACTGATCTGCTGCACTTCATCTTTCCTCTTCTCTTTATTCTGCTTTCCTTTCACATACCGGATCTTTCTTACTACTTCTGCTCTGCTCTGCACTTATTCGCATATATTATCACTCAACAACAACTCTCACAACTAAATCCATTGTGCATATATATCCGCACAAGTAATTTCATCACCTTTCTAGTTGGCACCCGGAATAGTCAATCTTTTCACTAATTATGATCTGTCGGCTGAATCCTACCACATCAAGTAATGTGGATCAAGCATATACTTGTAGAAATCATTAATCGTGTCGGCCAAGTATGATTCATGCCTTCATAGCCTTTAACACCATCAGTAACACATCCAGAAGGTAGTCTGATGTTCTGTCAGTTGGTTCTTCCTCTGTTCACACTGTCACTCAGGAATCCGGTACTCAACTATTCATATCTTTTTCCTCATCTATCACCGGAGGCTAAATCCTTGGAATATACCACTCAAGGTAGTCCTCTTGACTTCCCCAAATCCGCACTGCACCAAGATACTTCCTCTGAGAGATCCAGACCAGTCTATCGGACCTTGCCACATGCTCTGTTCTTGTTCACCGGACCACAATAATCTTCATTCTGACTTCCGGTAGAGACACACCATGATTTGTAGATATGTGGGATGACCTTTGTTGCCATCAATGACAACAACCAAGAATCCATATAGTGTCTCTTGCCAACAGGATTTAGGGAAACTCAAGTGGGGAGTGGGAATGAAAACAGAGTGTTTCTGATTTTGGGTTTTGCTAAGGCTAAACACTGATCCTTATCTAGATAAGACGATCTGACAAGCTTTCAACTTAGACAAGTAGCAAATTTTATTGGGGTTTGCTAGACTTAGATCATAGATGGCAAGCAAGGTAGACCTAGGATAAAGGATAAATGGGAAAGAACAAGGGTCCCTAGATAGAAGATGATCCTAGAGACTACTATACTCTTCGGTTTTGCTCAACTAGTGCATGTGTGCACTTTGTACCTTTCTTTCTCTATTAGAATGTCACCCTTGAGGCTTCGAGCTTAGACTAATCTCCACCCAAGAGTATGAACATTCAACAATCTTCTCTCTTTCACTCTTTTTTTTTTATCTCTATTTTTTTTCACTTTTTTTTTGTATTTTCCTTACTTGATTTTCTCTTTTTTTTGGATTTTTGACTTTTCAAGAAATGAATGCTTTTTGGAACTTTGATATGCAATGCTTTGATCTCTCAATTCTCACTTTTTGACACTCTTATTGTGACCACTCATTTTTTTATTCACTCGAATCATAGATTGCTTCCTTCAGAGTTTTGATTTTCCTGACGTTTTTGGCCAAGAAAGATAAGGGGATGAGCGCCACCTAAAGTTTTTGTAATCTAGTTGGACTTTTCTAATACTAGGGAAGAATTGGGAAGGTCTACTTGCAAGCTTCCTTTGAACACTGTAGGTTTGTATACTGACTTTGTTTAGACCTAACATCTTGACTTATTAAGATTGGGATCAGTGTAAAGCTAAGAGCTAGGCTTTGATTAGAATCACTGGGAATGAAGAGGGATAATGGTGATTGTGAAAATGGGGATTCTCTAGGTCCTAAAAGGATGACGTATATCTAGGCAACCTTAGACTCCTTACTTAAAAAGAAAATAGTACAAGAGCAAGTCACTAACAGTAATGCAAGATGAACAGAATGATACAGAAATGCAAGAAACAAATTGTTTTTGACATTTTGATTTTGATTTTGATTTTTTTGTATTTTTATGTTTTTTTTTTGGTTTTTTAGACAGTATTTCTTGAGGTGAAAGGCATTGACTGATTCACCAAATTATTCTCCCACCATTGTACACAAGAGATAGGCACCGTTTCTGACGTCTTCTTTAACCATGTAAGGACCGATCCAATTAGGTCTGAATTTTTGTCCTTCACCCACTCTTTTATCGATTAGATTGTCTATCCTGAGCACTAGATCTCCCACTTGAAAGGGTCTTGGGATGACATTTTTGTTATATTGCTTTTTCATTCTTGCTAGGTAAGAATCATGTCTTTGGATAGCTCTCAAGCATGTTTCGTCCATCATTTCCAATTCGGCTAGCCTTACTGCTCTATACTCTTCGTTGTCCAGTAATCCTTCTAATGACACTCTCAGGCTAGGCAATTCTACCTCCAGTGGTAATACCACCTCTGACCCAAAAATGAGGGCATAAGGGGTGGTTCCAATTGGAGTCCTAATGCTTGTTTTGTATGCCCACAGAGTTGGGTATAACTGTAAATGCCAATCTCTCTTAGAATCTTTCAAAATTTTGACTAGTATCGCTTTTGGAGTCTTGTTGGTAGCTTCTGCTTGTCCGTTCCCTTGAGGATAGTAGACTGAGGGAGAGTTATGATTGATGTGAAATCTCTCACATAGCTCTCTTACTTGTGGATTTTTGAATGATGAGGCATTGTCTATTACTATCACTTGGGGAATTTCAAACCAGCAAATGATTTGGTTTAGTATGAATTTAACAATTACGGCACCTGACACTTTGGTGAGAGGCATGGCCTCCACCCATTTTGTGAAGTATTCTGTCATGGTAATGATGAACAGATGTCCATCTATTGATGGGGGAGATATCTTCCCCACCAGATCTAATCCCCATGTGGAAAAGGGCCAAGGGGTAACGATCGGTTGTAAATCTCTTGTTGGTGTGTGGTGAACATGAGTGTAAGCTTGACATTTCAAACATTTCTTTACGAATTTAATCACATCCCCTTGTAAACAGGGCCAAAAGTATCCCATTTTGTGAATTTTTCTTTCCATGGCATGACCACCAAAATGTCCTCCACATATTCCACTATGACACTCTTCTAATATATTTCATTTTTCTTCTTTATCAACACATCGAAGCAACATTCCATCCAAGGCCCTTCGATAGAGCACATCATCTATTAAAACATATCTTGCGGTGAGGATGCATAATCATCTTTTTCCCAAAGGGGTCATGTTTTCTAGGTAAGTCTTGTTTGCGAGATAGTTTACAATATCCTTATACTCATATGAGGCTGCATACTTCTCAAGATCTACCACACAAATTTCTTAATCGGGGAAATCTTCATTCAGGGGTTCCTCTTGGGGAACTGGGTTATCTATTAACCAATCCACTATTATCTATCCCTTGACTACTTTTTGGTTGACATAGGTTAGCTCAAATTCACCCAAGAAGGTTATGAATCAGTCGGCTCTTCTTGAGGGCATGGGTTGATTTAAGAAAGTCCTCAGTTGCTCTGATCGTATCATGGCTTTAGTTTCTTGATTCAACATGTAGTGATATAGCCTTCAAGTTGCAAAGACTGTGGCAAGACATTCTTTTTCAGCTTGGGTATAGTTCTTCTTGTATTCCAATAAGGTTTGACTTATGAAATAGATGGCTCTGTCTCTTCCACCTTCATCTTCTTGAGCTAGCATGCACGCTACGGAGATATCGGTTGCTTTGAAGTATAAGATGAAGGGTTTGTCATGTTTCAGTGGCATTAATGTGGGTGGGGTTAACAGGAACTTCTTTACCTTCTCAAATGTGTTTTGACAGTCCACGGTCCAGGTTATGCCGACTTGTTTTTCAATAGCTGATTGATTGGATGAATTTTGAAAGTCATGTCTGGTATGAATCGTCTGATTGCACCTAACTATCCCAAAAAGGCTCTTACTACTCTCTCACTTATTGGTGGGGTTGCATTCAAGACCACTTTGACTTTAGTTGGGTCAACATCTATGCCTCTTCACGAGACAATAAATCCCAACAACTTTCCTACCGTGACTCCGAAAACACATTATTTAGGGTTTAGTCTTACTTTATACTCTCGAAGCCTATTGAAGATTTTGTGAAGGTCCTCCACGTGTTTTGACCTTTGTTCTGATTTAGCCAGAAGGTCATCCATGTATGTTTTGACTATCTTGTGGATGTAATCATGAAAGGTGTGTGGTATTGCCCTCTAGTAGGTGGCTCATGCATTCTTCAATCTGAATGGCATGACTACATAGCAAAAAGTCCCCCAGGGGGTAGTGAATGTTGTTTTGTTTTGGTCAACTTCTATGATTTTGATATGGTTGTATCCTAAAAATCCATCCATGAGGGAAAGGGCCTCGTATCCCGCCATTGAATCAATAATTTGATCGATGGATGGTAAAGAAAAATCATCCTTGGGGCAAGCTTGATTGATATCTCTAAAATTGAGACATATCTGAATTTTTCCATTTTTCTTTAGAACTAGGACAATGTTTGACACCCAATTTGAGTAATCCACTAGTTTGATGAAACTAACATTTAACAATTTTTTTAGTTCTTCCTTCACCATTTCAACTACTTGTGGCTTTATGGGCCTTGGTTTTTGTTTCATAGGTTTTGCATCTGGCTTTGTCACTAAGTTATGCACCACAACCTTGGGATCTAATCCCGGCATGTCTGAACCTGCCCATGTGAATATATTTGAATATTCGATGAGGAACTTTGTGCACTCCTCCAATTCTTCGTCATTTAGTTCTCCTCCTAGTTTTAACATCTTGGGTTTTTCGGGTGTTCCAACATTGATGTCAATTGTATCTCCAGTTAGGGATGGGTGTCCTTCCTCAAAATCTTGAGGGGCAGGTGGTTAATCTGAGTTCACTTCAATCTAAAGAATTTCTTTCTCATTCCCAAAATAGTCCTTCGGATGAGGGAGGAGCATGTATCCTTTTTTGTAAGTCCATCATAAGCATGTAGATATTCCAAGGTGGCTTTGTCATTCTCGACGTAATCTTGGGTTGGTCTCTCTTCTTGACCCATGGCATAATTCAGGATATTTGGTAATTCTTCGCTTTCCAATAATGGCTCTCCGCATACTAAGACAATATATTCTGAATTTTACAATTATGTGTGTGGCAAAAATAATGTTGCCGACGTGGCCATTGAATCTGCCACTTGATTTTCTTCTCTGGGTATGGCTTTGATGGAGAAGAAATTGAAAAACTGAACCAACTTCCTGATGGCTTCTTTATAAGGTAGCAATTGTTCTAATTTTGTTTCATAATTTTCCACAACCTGATTGATTATCAACTAAGAATCTCCAAAGGCAGAGATTTTCCTGACTCACATTCTCATGGCTAGCATGATTCCTAGGGATAGGGCTTCATACTCAACGATGTTGTTGGTGCAAAAGAAATCTAGTCTGAAGGCGAAGGGGAGAACTTTTCCTTCGGGAGATGTCAAGATTATCCCCGTTCCTGCCCCTATTTTGCAACTAGCCCCATCAAAATGTAGGGTCCACAAGCTTTCATGGTTTTGTGAATGAGATGTTTCTCCAAACTCATAAGTGGAAGTTCATTTTTCTTCTTTTTCGTCTCCTTCTTCAATGATTTCAGTTGTTCCAACCAAAAGGTTTTTGATAGCCCATTCATTGATACATGGAATGGTTGCTAAGCCGAACGACGCATCGGATTTAGTGGTATGTGGATCAAAGGGGAATTCCCTAAGATCATCCATTCTTTGATAGGATATATTGTGAGTGCTTGTATTTGTTGGAACATCCTGAGTTTCCTCTTTCTATTTTTCTTGCATTTTCAACTTCTTGTCTTTTTCTTCCTGCTCCTTTCTATAGATACTAAAAGGGTTAGGGTCTGCTTTGATGATGGTGACCTTTCCCATATGATGGAAATGTATCTCTTGGAACAGAGTGGAGGTAAAGGCCTTCGTGGCATGAATCCAAGGCCTCCCCAGGATCATATTGTAATAAGTTTCTCGATTGATAACATAGAAATCTGTGGAGATGATTTTACCTGTCAGAGTGAGTGGTAGGCTGATTTTCCTGACTGTTTGGATGTCACGACTATCGTAAATCCTTAATGTGGAAGTTTGTTGCTAGATTCTCATTTTGTTGTATCCCATCCTTCGTAGAAAGGACATTGGCAAAAGGTTGATTGTCGATCCTTCATCCACCACTACCCTTTTTATAGTGACCTCTTCAACTTGCATTTGTATGTATAGAGGTGAATCCTTTTTCTTACTTCCTTCACTTTGGGGTAGTTTGGAAACATTGAATGCAAGAGGAGGTGATTCCTCCTATGTGGAACATCCCACTTCCAGCACTTCTAGAAATCTCTTACGATGTGAGGGAGAGGCTCTCAACAAGTTTATTACTTGTGAGAAGATGTTTCCTGTCTAGTCTGTTTGTTCTTCCTCATGGATCACAAACACTTCTTGGTTTAGTTCTATGTGATTGGAATTGTTTTAATTTGCCTTCCCTTTCTCAATTTGAGGCTCCTTCTCTTTTCTCTGGGATTGGAGAAGTTTAAGGAAGTTCTCTTGTTGATCCAGAGTAAGTTGGGAGATAGCTTTATTGTATCCATAACAAGTCTTTGTTTCATGCCCTTTTGTCTCGTGGAACCAAAAATAAGTATTAGAGTCATATGAAGGTCAGTTTGATCCTTGATTTCCTTTTTATCGCCATTTATCATTACCAGGATTGCTTTTTATGACATTGACATCCTTCTCTTGGGACACATTGGATGTAGTCTTTTCTGTTCCTTTGGATGTTCAAAGTTTTACATTAGTATCATAATTCTTCTTACCGCTATTAATGTTGGCTTGGTCAATCCTCAAAGCACTTTCCAATGCCTCTTTGTAGGATTTATATGGCAATTTTTGAACATTTTCCCTCATGTCCTTATTAAGGGCATGCAAAAAGAGGTCGCACAGTTCTTGGTGGTCCATGTTCGGAGCACTAGTTGAAGAATAAAGGACTTGCCTCCATCGAGTGACAAAGTGGGCTACAGATTCGTTTGGCTCTTGTTTCATTGTGAGGAACTCTCTAATCCCTATTTTGACGAGTTTTTTCATGTTGAACGCCATGACAAACTCTTTGATTAACTGTCTGAATGAATGGATTGAAGCTTCCGGGAGAAGATAATATTAATCTAAAGCATTGCCTTCAAGAGTTTTTGGAAAGATTTTTGCCACAACCCCATCCCAAGGGAGGAGTTATCTCATGGTCGTGGTGTAGGCTTTAATGTGGGAGTTTGGATCTCCTTCTCCTTTGAACTTGGGGAGATCTGGCAATGGTCGTGGTAGTTGCACACTTCTTATGTTTTGATCCAAAGGTTCTTTCAAATACTCAAGATACATTCCTAGAAAGGCACTTTGAGATTGAGGGGTTGATAGTAATAACCATGTAGGTAGGTTTTGATAACCTATTGTTGGATTTGTTTGATTGTTCTGAATAGGAGGATTCCCATTTAGACATGTGTCATTGCTAACATTCTGTGAATAGTAATTGAGGTAGGGGGATTCTGCGATGCCCCTAGTCCTGTTCATGGGACTTTTGCCTTCTTTCTGGAGAAGCTTGCTCTGCTTCCAAGATTCTAATTCTGTACACTAGAGTTGCGATTAAGTCTGCAGGAGTAGCAACTCTAGGTGTTTCTTCATTTCTAGGATGTTCTCGTCAAGTATTTTCATGGTGATATGCTTCTTTGCGCGCATCATTTTCCTTTTGTTCTTCTCTCAAGGCAATCCTCAATGCCTCTTGAGTGTCTTTGGCTTCTTGCAAATGCTTTTCTAACCATTTAAGCTCCTTATCAAGATGAGTACTCAAGGTGCTTGTGGAAGGTTGTTCAGGTCAGTGTATCTCCAACTTATCCTTCTTGCTTATGGGGCACATTTGGTATGGTCGGGTTGTTTTCCCAAGCTGGGTTGTTGAAAGATAGAGAACACCTAGATTCTCTTTGATCTTGTTCATAATCAGAATCTTCGTAGTCATAACAGTTGGTAATTGGTGCATTAGGATGCGGTGGCACATACCTATCAAACGAGGGAGTTTCTGGTTCTCGTGAGGGAATATTCCCTTGGTTTAAGTCAGGTTCCATCATATTCGGGGATGCAATAGACACCACAGAATAAATGGAATGGATGATGGCGTAAGCGGTAGAAGCTGAAGCGGCTATGAAGAGCAGTGAAATAATGTTTTGAAGTTTCTGTTAACTATTTTGAGATGTTTGAAATGGGAACAAAAACTACAAAACCAAAAGATTATGTAATTCATGTCAAGTTCACCAAAATATGTATGCTCAAAATCATGAGTCTGATTGCCTGGGGTTGTCGAGTTAGATTTCAGCACGCACATGGACCCTTCCCTCCTTGCCATGGGGTGATCATCCATGTAACTCTCGCTCACGTGGAAGTTGCCAATCGAGAGGAGGCGAGACACGGTGGGGGTCTGGCTCGTTGGAGAGCTAGACTTCGCAGAGAGGGGTTGGCGAGTACTGTGGCCTTTGTTGTTGTGTGCTAAGTTGAATGTTTCGCTTGATTGTAGTTGTAGTTGAGATAACCCTATGACCGAAAGGGTCACTAGTTTCTCTTCTCCTATTAGGGTTTCTTAGATTCCACCTCTGTGTGGGTAGGTGATTCTATTCATTTATGTCCTCTTGTCTTTGTATGCATTGTAAGAGTTCTTGTTGTATCTGGCATTGTCTAGTTTCTTCTAGCAACAAGAGGACGAACGGGTCTCCTTGTGGTAGAACAAATGTTTCTTGTTGTGGTCTTGGATGGATCTCTTGGATCTCGTCTCAGATAGCCGTCACCCACTCTCCTCTCACTCCTAAGGACATTCATGAATTAGGATAGAGGTAGTTATATGATTGCTAACCTTAACTAGATCTAAGGTTTTGACCTGGGGTTTAGTTGACCTAGGGTTTGACTTTGCATTTTGACTTGTTTTTACCTTGTGATAGTATCAAGGGTTTGATTGGATCGTTTAACTGTGGTTACCTCGTGATGGTATCGAGGGTTTGTTATTTTGTCTATTCTAGGGTTTCTATATGCATGTAAACTAAATGACATGCGAAACATTTTTTTGTGCTTTTTTAGTATTTTGGAAATAGAGAGCACTTTTAATATATGAAAAGGAAATATGTATGCAATCTAATATGACTTTTCTAATGCAAAGTTTAATCTATGTTTTTTGTGTTTTCGATGATTTAGAAGTAATCTATTCTAAAGAAAGGGGAAAATGCTTATTCTAATAATCTAGATCTAGAAATATGAAAACAACTAATCTAACATGCAAGATCTGATTATCAAGGAAAAAGCAATGTTTTATTGTTCCCAAGATCAAATTTGGTTGTCTAATTACTATTAAATTAAACAAAACAATGAAGGAACCTGAGAGAAATGAAGATTTGTGTGACTCCACTACCCTCATAAATCCTTGATATCGGAAACCTTGAGTCCTTTTGTGGTAGCGGGAGATCCTCTTGATGACAAAATGACACAAAGAAGCAAAAAGAAGCTTTGATGAAGCTTGTATGAGCTCAGTGAGAGCTTTGGTTGAGCACAATGGCATAGAATGAAGCAGCGTAGTGTTGCTTGATTGAGCAAATAAAGCAAAAGGCACCTTCATCCTGTAAGAGCATTTGAATGCTAAGTTGGAGAGCAAAAACTGGCAAGAGTTGTGTGCACAATGAATTTGCCTCCCTTTTGTGCTTGATGGAGGGGGTATTTATAGGTTTAGAAGAAGGGATTGATTGAGAAGTTAACTCATTTGATTGATGAGTTGACAAGGATGATTGGGGAGTTCACTAGATTGATTACCCAGTGAACTCAATTGATTGGAGAGTGATGAAGCAAAGTTAGCTTATCACTGAAGAGGAAATGGAGATGAGGGAATGCATGAGATTGATTGAAGAGTTAATTTGAGATCAAATAGAGATAATTATGCATGTGTGGGTGCATGAAATAGTTAACTCTATATTAGGCATCAAAAACCATGCAAACTAGAAGAAAAATAGGTGAAAATGGAGCAAAAATGAGTGAGAAACTTGAGTTTTTCTGCGGCTAGAAAAATGGCAGGGTCGCCCTGGGGAGATCCAGAATGGACAAGGTCTAATGCAGAAAATCAGGTTGGGAGATGAAAGAAGAGAAGAAAAGGAGGGATTCTACCTCTAGAAATAGGTCAGTCACATGCAAGAATCCAAATCTCCACTTGCACCTGCAGGATCTCTCGGGGGAGATCTGGAAATAATAGGGGGAGATTTGGATTGGTTAGGTGAAACTAACAACCGAAAGTGGGAGATGGATAGAGAGACCTCTAGAAGGCTTCTAGGAGGTGCACAAGATGAAAAACATAGGGGAGAGGTGAAAACTCACCTATAAGACACTCACAAGGCTTAGGAGCAAGGTCGAAAGCTCAGAAAATGCAAGTCGACAAGTGTCGCAATAGTGTCAAAAAGCGTCGCAAATGGGGAGAGAGAAATTGACAAGGAAGAAACAACACAAGACAAGAAAGAGGACACATCATCAAGAGGTTTGTTGTTTAAAGGACATTATTTCACACTTACATGTATGTGACAAGGATTTGAATCATCATAGGGGTCCTCGTGGAGGCTGTGTGTGATTTTTGTGCTTACATGTACCCAATGAAGAAGTCTGATGTGTGGTTGTTTGAGGACTTTGACACACAGAAAAATTCTTGTTTATTCTAACCTTGTTGTGGCATTAAATGTTCATTTCATCAAATATGGGGGTAGACCATTGAACAGGACCTTGTTGAAGGTTTGTAAGTCTGATCACGAGGTAATACTCAACACAATAAAGATTAGAGCAGAATCAGATGGTTCATTGGATTGAATTAGTGGAATGATAGAAAGGTATGTTATTTTTCTTTGCTATCCTCATTTCACCTTGTATATTTTAGCTACTCATTTTAGCTAAATAGTGCAATTGAATTTGAGTTGACCAAAACTGAGAGAGGTTATTGTGGACGACTCCATGTGTACCTGTAGGTCCAAACGAAACATTCCCAGTTGCCACGAATTCTGAGAACTGTTCCCATCAAAGTTTGGTAGTTTTTGCTCTTAGGATCTTAAGTGACTTTGCCGGTAGCCTGTTCCCTTGAATGATTAAGACCCTTGGCACACAAAATGAGACCTCCCCTAGCATTTACCCACCCACCTCGAAGCGTTGGTGCAGTCCATTCAGCCCCACAGAGTGCAAAATGTCACTCCTAGCACCTTTCCACTGCATGAAACTAAAGCATTTTGCAAGAATACATTTAATTTTGGCACGGTCAAATGGACTCGAGTTGACCAAAATTGAGAGAGGTTATTGTGGATGGACCCCACATGCACCTGTAGGTCCAAACAGAATGTTCCCATCTACCATGAATTCTAAGAACTGGTCTGTCAAAGTTTGGCTATTTTTTGGTCTTATGGATCCTAAGGGACTTTGCAGGTAGCCTATTGCCCATAATGACTGGGATGCTAGGCCCATGAAATGAGACCTCCCTTAGCATTTACCCACCCACAATGATGCTTTGGCATAGTCTGTTCAGCCCCACGACAAGCAGAACAAAAAATATGGCACCTGGCAAGGTTGTGCCACATGAAACTAAAGCATTTTACAAGAATGCATTTGAGTTTGACACAGTCAAACATATTTGAGTTGATTAAAACTAATGAAGGTTATTGTGGACAGACCCCACATGCATCTGTAGGTCTAAATAGAATGTTCCCAGTAGCCACAAATTCTAAGAACTGTTCCATTAAAGTGTGGCAGTTTTTGCTCTTGGGATCTTAAGTGACTTTGTTAGTAGCCTGCTACATCGAATGATTGGGACCCTTGGCACATGAAACAAGACCTCCCCTAGAATTTACCCACCCACCCTAATTTGTTGGCATAGTCTGTTCAGCCCCATGAGCTATGGAATGTAAAATGTCACTCTTGGCACCTTTCCACTGCATGAAACTAGAGCATTTTGTAAGAATGCATTTGATTTCGACATGATCAAACGGACTCGAGTTGACCAAAATTGAGAGAGGTTATTGTGGATGGACCCCATGTGCACCTGTAGGTCTAAATAGAATGTTCCCAACTACCACAAATTCTAAGAACTGCTCTGTCAAAGTTTGATAATTTTTTGGTCTTAGGGATCCTAAGGGACTTTGTCAGTAGCCTGCTGCCCGGAATGACTAGGATGCTAGACCCACAAAACAAGACCTCCCCTAGCATTTACCTACCCACCCCAATGCGTTGGCATAATCCATTCAACCCCACAACAAGCAGAACAAAAAATATGGCACCTGATAAGGTTGTGCTACATGAAACTGAAGCATTTTGCAAGAATGCATTTGATTTTGACACAATCAAACAGATTTGAGTTGACCAAACTAAGAAAGGTTATTATGGAGGGACCCCACATGCACCTGTAGGTCTAAAAAGAATGTTCTCAGCTACCACAAATTTTGAGAATTGTTCCGTCAAAGTTTGGCAGTTTTTGCTCTTAGGATCTTAAGTGACTTTGTCGGTAGCCTGCTGCCTCGAATGATTGGGACCCTTGGCACATGAAATGAGACCTCCGCTGACATTTACTCACCCACCCTAATGCATTGGTGTAGTTCGTTCGGCCCTGCATGCTATGGAATGCAAAATGTCACTCCTAGCACCTTTCCACTGCATGAAACTGAAGCATTTTGCAAGAATACATTTGATTTTGATATGGTCAAACAAACTCAAGTTGACCAAAACTGAGATAGGTTATTGTGGATGGACCCCAACATGCACCTATAGGTCCAAACAGAACGTTCCCAGCTGCCATGAAGTCCAAGAACCGCTCCGTCAAAGTTTGGTAGTTTTTTGGTCTTAGGGATCCTAAGGGACTTTGTCGGTAGCCTATTGCTTAGAACGACTGGGATGCTAGGCCCACAAAATGAGACCTCCCCTAGCATTTAATTACCCACCCCAATGCATTGGCGCAGTCCATTTGGACCCACGACAAGCAGAACAAAAAATATGGCACCTAGCAAGGTTGTGCTACATGAAATTGAAGCATTTTGCAAGAATGCATTAGATTTCGACACAATCAAACAGATTTGAGTAGACCAAAACTGAGAGAGGTTATTGTGGATGGACCCCGCATGCACCTATAGGTCCAAATGGAATGTTATCAGCTACCACGAATTTTGAGAACTATTCTGTCAAAGTTTGGCAGTTTTTATTCTTAGGATCTTAAGTGACTTTGTCGGTAGCTTGCTGCCTCGAAACAAGACCTCCCTTGGCATTTACCCACCCACCCCAACATGTTGGCATAGTCCATTCGGCCCCATGAGCTATGGAATGCAAAATGTCATATCGGTCTATTTCTTTCACTGTGGGACAATATATGTTTCAGTGGCATTTCTCCAAATGAAACCATTCCCATTTTTGCTATGATAATAGTCATATGGACTGTTTTAGAAGAAAAAATTAGTCATATTGAATGATTGTTATGACTGTTACAGTCACATGAATGACTGTTACAGTCATATGGATGACTGAAAAAGTGTAAAAACAGTCATATATGACTGTTACAGTCAAAAAAAGTGTAAAAAATAGTCATATATGACTGTTACAGTCAAAAAAAGTGTAAAAAATAGTCATATATGACTGTTACGGTAAAAAAAAGTGTAAAAACAGTCATATATATGACTATTACAGTCAAAAAAGTGTAAAAATAGTCATATATATGACTATTACAATTAAAAAAAGTGTAAAAACATTACCCAATATCCTCCTTGCCTATGCCAAAATGGGATCTTTGGAATACGGTATGGACATCCATCAAAGCATAAAACATATGGAAATTTTGTTAGATGTTGTAGTTGCAATTGCCCTCAGAGACATGTATGCAAAGTGTGGAAGCATAGACAACGCACGTGAACTATTTGGCATGATGCCTCAAAGAATTTTGTCAGATCTTGCAATTGCAACTGTCCTAGTAAACATGTATGCAAATTGTGGAAGCATAGACAAGATACATGAACTCTTTGACATGATGCCTCAATGAAATGCCATCTCATGGAATGCAATGATTGCAAGATATGCAAAAAATGGATTTTTTTATAAATCTTTATAAACTTTCAAGAAAATACAATTGGCGGGTGTAAAGCCAAATTCCAAAACCTTAGCCAATATCCTCCTTGCCTATGCCAAAATGGACATCCATCAAAGCATAAAAGATATGGAAATTTTGTTAGATGTTGTAGTTGCAACTGCCCTCAAAGACACGTATGCAAAGTGTGGAAGCATAGACAATGCACGTGAATTGTTTGGCATGATGCCTCAAAGAAATATCATCACATGGAATGCAAGGATTGCAAGATATGAAAAAATGGATTTTTTGATAAGTTTTTATAAACTTTCAAGCAAATGCAATTGGCGGGTGTAAAGACAAATTCCATGACCTTAGCCAACATCCTCCCTTCATATGGCAAAATACAATCTTCGGAACATGGTATGGACATCCATCAAAGCATAAAGGATATGGGAATTTTGCCAGATCTTGTAGTTGCAACTGTCCTAGTAGACATGTATGCAAATTGTGGAAGCATAGACAAGATATGTGAACTCTTTGACATGATGCCTCGATGAAATGCCATCTCATGGAATGCAATGATTGCAAGATATGCAAAAAATGGAAGTAACTACCCTGCGAGACATGTATCCTCCTTGCCTATGCCAAAATGGGATCTTTGGAACACAGTATGGACATCCATCAAAGCATAAAAGATATGGAAATTTTGTTAGATGTTGTAGTTACAACTGCCCTCGAAGACATGTATGCAAAGTGTGGAAGCATATACAATGCACATGAACTGTTTGGCATGATGCCTCAAAGAAATGTCATCACATGGAATGCAATGATTGCAAGATATGAAAAAAATGGATTTTTTGATAAGGCTTTAGAAACTTTCAAGCAAATCCAATTAGCAGGTGTAAAGACAAATTCCACAACCTTAGCCAACATCCTCCCTTCATATGGCAAAATGCGATCTTTGGAACATGTATGGACATCCATCAAAGCATAAAGGATATGGGAATTTTGTCAAATCTTCTAGTTGCAACTACCCTAGTAGATATGTATGCAAAGTGTGGAAGCATAGACAAGGTACGTGAACTGTTTGACATGATGCCTTGAAATGAAATGCCATTTCATGGAATTCAATGATTGCAAGATATGTAAAATATGGATTTTTTTGATAAAGCTTTATAAACTTTCAAGAAAGTACAATTGGTGGGTGTAAAGCCAAATTCCACAACCTTAGCCAGTATCCTCCTTGCCTATGCCAAAATGGACATCCATCAAAGGATAAAAGATATGGGAATTTTGTTAGATGTTGTAGTCGCAACTGCCCTCGGAGACACGTATGCAAAGTGTGGAAGCATAGACAAGGCATGTGAACTGTTTGGCATGATGCCTTAAAGAAATGTTGCCTCATGGAATGCAATGATTGAAAGATATGAACAAAATGGATTTTTTGATAAGGCTTTCGAAACTTTCAAGCAAATACAATTGGCGGGTGTAAATCCAAATTCCCAAACCTTAGAAATGGTATCTTTGGAACACGGTATAGACATCCATTAAAGCATAAAGGATATAGGAATTTTGTCAAATGTTGTAGTTGCAACTACCCTGCGAGACATGTATGCAAAGTGTGGAAGCATAGACAAGGTACGTGAATTGTTTGACATGATGCCTTGAAATGAAATGCCATTTCATGGAATGTAATGATTGCAAGATATGCAAAAAAATGGATTTTTTTGATAAGGCTTTATAAACTTTCAAGAAAATACAATTGGTGGGTGTAAAGCCAAATTCCACAACCTTAGCCAGTATCCTCCTTGCCTATGACAAAATGAACATCCATCAAAGGATAAAAGATATGGGAATTTTGTTAGATGTTGTAGTTGGAACTACCCTTGGAGATATGTATGCAAAGTGTGGAAGCATAGGCAAGGCACATGAACTTTTGGCATGATGCCTCAAAGAAATGTCGCCTCATGGAATGCAATGATTGCAAGATATGAACAAAATGGATTTTTTGATAAGGCTTTAGAAAATTTCAAGTAAATACAATTGGCAGCTGTAAAGCCATATTCCAAAACCTTAGAAATGGTATCTTTGGAATACAATATAGACATCCATCAAAGCATAAAGGATATAGGAATTTTGTCAAATGTTGTAGTTGCAACTACCATGTGAGACATGTATGCAAAGTGTGGAAGCATAGACAAGGTACGTGAACTATTTGACATGATGCCTCAATGAAATACCATTTCATGGAATGTAATGTTTGCAAGATAAGCAAAAAATGGATTTTTTTATAAGGCTTTATAAACTTTCAAGAAAATACAATTGGCGGGTGTAAAGCCAAATTCCACAACCTTAGCCAGTATCCTCCTTGCCTATGCCAAAATGGACATCCATCAAAGGATAAAAGATATGGGAATTTTGTTAGATGTTGTAGTTGCAACTGCCCTCGAAGACATGTATGCAAAGTGTGGAAGCATAGACAAGGCACATGAACTATTTGGCATGTTGGCTCAAAGAAATGTTGCCTCATGGAATGAAATGATTGCAAGATATGAACAAAATGGATTTTTTTATAAGGCTTTAGAAACTTTCAAGAAAATTCAATTGGTAGGTGTAAAGCCAAATTCCCAAACCTTAGAAATGGTATCTTTGGAACACGGTATAGACATCCATCAAAGCATAAAGGATATAGGAATTTTGTCAAATGTTGTAGTTGCAACTACCCTGCAAGACATGTATGCAAAGTGTGGAAGCATATACAAGGAACGTGAACTATTTGACACGATGCCTCAAAGAAATGTTGTCTCATGGATTGCAATGATTGCAAGATATGCACAAAATGGATTTTTCATAAGGCTTTAAAAACTTTCAAGCAAATGCACAAAAGAAAATTTCAACCAAATGCAATTGGCACGTCTAAAACCAAATTGCACAACCTTATCCAACACCCTCCTTGCCTATGCCAAAATGGGATCTGGGGAACATGGTGTGGACAATAATCAAAGCATAAAGGATATAGGAATTTTATCACATATTGTATTTGTAGTTTCCCTTGTAGACATGTATGGAAAGTGTGGAAGCATAGACAAGGCGCATGAATTGTTTGACGTGATGCCTCAAAGAAATGCACAGTCTCATGGAATGCAATGATTGCAAGATATGCACAAAATGGATTATTTGAAAATGATTTATAAACTTTCAAGAAAATGCAATTAGCACGTGTAAAACCAAATTCCTATAATAATAATTGATCATCATATTAAATATTTAATATAAACTGACATATACATAATGTCATGAACATAACATCTAGTCTATATACAAAGCCATATAGGCATGTCCAAACAAGTCCATACAGGCATATACAAAAATATACATCGGTAACATACAAAAGTATGTATACAAAGCCATCTAGGCATACAAAAATGTCCCAAAAACTAGTTTCCTATGGACTTTGATCAAATAATCGGTGGCCCTTGCTTGGCCATGAAGATGGAGAGCCAATCAGTGACTCATCCTCTCTCTCCCATTGAGTAGACCTCCTTGACAGAGATTTGTGCAGCTCCACCTGTTAATACAATCAAACAATATGCACATTAATATAGAAAACATGAAATATATAACATCACATATATAATCAATCACTTACCGCTATCTGATGATCACTCTCAATCATATTTTCTCTCTCTTCATCCGTAGTTAGACGAATTGGAGTTGTGACCTCCTATGAGAAGCATCAAGAAGCAAAATTGACTAAACATAAATATCATTTATGTACATCAAATGACATGAGATAAAACAAGAAATACAAAATGACATTTTCATGTTATTGGCTCATATCTCGGTCAAAGGATTTGAAGACATCATGGCTGCAACAATGCCTACCTGCACTGACTCACGAAGATGAGGAGGAGTCTCCATATTCAACATCTAAAAATAGAGTTCAAGATTATTTGACCAAAATAAATACATAACATTATTTAAATGCATAATGATTAGAAATGGTTAAATTTACCTCCGTATAAGTAGTTTTGTGTCTAGGGGACCAAGGAAACCATAGAGGTGCCGCTGAAGCTCCCTGTTGAAATCATCAAATTTTCACAAAATAATATTACCATTGATATATGTACAATAATAATGATCATGTGATAAATTACATATCTATTGACTTGACCTCCTCTCATAACCCGCCAATGGACGACTAACGGAGGCAAGATGAAGACTCTGACCTTGGAATTTCATTGCGCAGACAATTACATACATTATTTTTCACTTATAATATAGATAGTCATATAAAATTAATTACAAATTTCAAATAAGAATATATTAAATCAAGATGAAACTTGTAAAAATTTACCTGAGAGTCAATACCAAATGTATGCTATAAGACATCATTGGTGAGAACAGTATCATCCAATATGGATGTATCCATCATTGGATGTTGCCCCTGCATTGCAGCATCTTGTCATGAGTCCTACGTCCCATAATCACACAAGTTCCCACATGAACTGCACAAATGTGGGGACAAATGATGCCTACTACTCTCACCCTCATCGGCCTGGGTGAGATCACCAGCATGCTATGTTAGAGACTGTGTGAGAGCGGTCAATGAATGTAATGTCTCCACATCAACACTCTCCTTCAAAGTCGAAGGGAGTGACACATGTTCTAGCCTCAACAAGGGTCAGGTACATGGTTTTGGTCTCGCTAAGTCCCCTCTCTATCTTGGGCAGAGCCACCACCTCTGCCCTGGAACTCTCGAACGTCAAAATAATTAGGAATCTTCTTGAGGATGAACTCGCAATGGAGTTTCCTCAAGAAATATTGTGGCACCTCATTGTTATTGCATGGGCGCTCATTGAAGACCATGTACCATCTATCCCAAAAGTTTTGGGATATGTCTTGATTCCTACACCAATGAATAGGGAACCATTTGCAAGTTTTTTATAATCTTTGGCCAATTTTAGGATTAATAAAGTGTGCACATAATGCAAATTTTGTAATTTTTTCATTCTTCACTTGTTCATAAGACAATTTGTCAGCATAGTATTACCAAACCTCTCCCTATAGTCATAAAATTCGGTGATTTATTTTGTCACCAATTCAATGTGGGAAACAATCATCTCTAATGACTTTGCAAGTGCTCTCCTACGATCGGTGCTTGCACTTGGATTGTTTAACATTTCAATAAGGGTTTGAAGATGTCTTTTGTTTTCTTCTATTTGCCCTAAGTAGTTTTCTTGAGTATCTCTTATATTGTGAGGATGTGAAGGTGGGTTTAGAGGGTTTAGAGGGTTTTGGGGGTTGTTTTGACCCTCCTCAGCTGGATTTGTGTTTTCTCTTGCCTCATTAACTATAAATGCAATATAAAAACTAATCAAACATTACAAAAGGAAAAAATTATTTTCAAACTCACAAAAATTAATCAACCCTACCTTCTTCAGTTGCTAGACCCTCCACATTTGCTTCACGAATCTTCGGGAGCGAGTTTGGTGAGGTGGCATCGTGAAAACATCGATTTCTCTCTTGCACTTGCTTGGTTTCACCTTCCTTGAATGTGTTCGCACTATAATGTCTATTTTTTCTCCACACTCACACTTTTGGCCGCAGGTAATGAACAAAACAGAGTTTTTTTTGCACTTTAAAGCAAAGAAAAATGCGAGCGTGTTATAACACACTCGCATTTTGCTTTGTATGGGACCAAAAAGTCCATGTGGTGACTTTTTGATCCCCCATGTTTGTGTATATACTCTTATTTTGCTACTTATATTCTGGTTTCTTCTCAGATTGAAGTAGTTGATAATTAAATTGGAGGAAAATTTTCATATCCTTAAGGACAATTTGGTGCTAGCACAAAATCACATGAAATAACAAGTGGATTAACATAGGGTAGAGCATACCTTTGTAGTTGGTGATTGGGTATTTTTACATCTCTAGTCTTATAATAAGACATCATTATATGACAAGGGAGGTCACAAGTTCGATCCAAAATTTTATGGCCCTTATCTGGTGGTGAATGCATTAGTGAGGTGGTGTATAAACTTGCACTCCCACCGTCTTCTAAACTTCACCCATTTTTCATGTCTCTTATCTCACGAAAGTGATTAGGAATGCTACAAGAGTATTAACATAACTACCAAAATTGGATGAGGGATCCATCTTTTTAGAACTAGAGGTTGTAGAGGATAAACACACTAAGAACCTTCACATTTGTTCTATTGTCAAGGTCTTATTCCAATGGAAGGGTCTATATAGCTTGAAGATTTCGCATGGGAGCCAGCCAACATTCTCTCCAAGTTTCCTAATGTCAAGCTTTGAGGAAAAAACTCTTCAAAGGGGGAGTCAATGTTACAAAACCTCATTTTGATATAGGTTATTAACTAGTATTAGTTTGCGTGCATATACTTTGTAAGTCACCCATAGGTAATATTAAACAAAGGTGTGGATGCTTGTGCTTTGTAAGTTATACCACTCTAGTTAGTTAGAATAAAGTATTTATCTCATATGAATATGATAATAATAGATGTCTATAGTATGACTCTTTACATTATAATAACTTCCAAAGTGAAAGGTGTCTTAGATATTTATAATTGGAGTGTATACTCTATTGGGAGGTTGCCCCCTTGAAGTGGCACTATGAATCTATAATATAAAGCATTATGTTACTGTCTTTTTTGTGTATATATGCTTGTAGTGTCTTTATTTCTCTTGTAAGTTCCTTACACCATGCCTCATCAATATCCTCACAATTTGGGATGGATTAGTTCTTGCAGCATCATAGGTATCATGTCATGAGGTAACGTGGCTTCTCATATGTTATTCATCCTTTCTACAAAGAGATAGTATCTAACATCACACTGGTTGATTCTAGTGACATGATCCTTGGGCATCTATATCTACATCATTGCTAGGGTGTCTACATAACTAATCATTAGAGCTTCACCATATTAGTGAGCGATAAGAGATATCAAATTCTCAAAGTGATTCCATGAGTGAAACATGTCTTATAACTTCTCCGCACTAGATTGCACAAGTTTCCTTATGCTCAAGTTTCCTTTAGCACAATCAAGATGATTATCTTTCAAGAAGTGGGAATGATCTACACACTCATGTGCAAGTGTGCATGCTATTAGATATTGGCACCATAGTGTGCTATCCCACACAACTCCTTGCATCGTGTGCCATGCATATAGTGCTAGGATCCATATCATGCACATGTATGCAACTCCTTGTTTCATGCACCACCTATGGAATGCTTAGAGCTATGTCACACCTTTCCTAAATAACCTAGTTCACTTGCAACCCTTTGCATCATGAATCATTCATGCAACACCAAGGATCATGCCACACAACATTGCCAACAACTTTGTTTGCACTCAATGCCACACTTGCATTCCCACACACACTCACGACATGTTAAGATTTTAATGCATAACATCATGCAACATCTCAAAAAATTGTGCAACATATCCATGCGTCTTATAGAGCCATGTCATGACATGCCACTTGTCAACATAGTGCATGACCAAAGTCTTAATTGGTGGGAGATGAAGCGTCATACATGGAAGACCAATCAGTTTAACTCCCATAACGACCTCCATCTCCATGAACATGTACATTATAAATGTACACATGTAAAGCAATAGATAAGGAGAGATGTTAGTATCCAAACATTACAAATACGCATCCATACATTTCTACGAGAGTGTGTCATGTACAAAATATACAAATTAATAAAACATTATGTTCCAATTCTAATATTCTTATTTATCTAACACTTTATCTCCATATTCCTTCTGCATGCTTATAACAAATCTAGGTTCTCATTTAGAGTGTTGTCTCCTAGACCACATCTGATTTGGCTCAAAATACATCACAAAGGGATTAGGGAGTGCAAAAAATACACTGGTGTACAAAGAGAGAAACCATATCAATAAAAAAAATTGCAACAAAGAGCCTCTAATCTAACCATCATTGTTTCCTAGATTTCTTCACTTTGATTGTTGAATATAGGGTGGATTGCTTGCCATCAACAATATTCTTAGAAGTCTCTTTAGATTTGATTTCAATATTCTTTTTCCTTCCTTAAACTTGTTGGTTACTGACAATAGAAGCAGTTATATCCTATGTTGCCATTTGATCATCATTTGAGGTAGGATCAAAATTGTCGACTTTACCATCTTCAGTAGGTAATGTCTCCTTTTTCTAAAGTGTCACTTCTTCATGAAATCCCTCTTCCTAAACCACCTCTTTCAAAGCCTTGTCCATAGAAGCACCTAAATTCGTAGAAGACACATCTTGGAAAAACATAGAAAAAGGGTTGGAGGAAGAAGGATTTTTAACATAACCTTCTATATTTCTTTTTTCTCAATTTCCTATTGGATTTTTTGAAATCTTCTTTTTTGCCCTCATTAGTGTTAGGATTTTTAGGGAAAATTCTTTGAAAATGCCCATGCTCATGATAAAAGTTTCATTTGAAATGAATATGCTTATGGTCAATCTTCTGAGTGCATTATAATATTTTAATTTCAATTTGATGTACTTGGGAAGTCGATCAAGACAATCAATTTCCATAGATATGGGCTATTGAATTTAATTATTTTCTTTGGGTGGAGCCCATGCCTTTTATGTCCCAATAACATTTTCTATTGTCTTTAGGGCTTCTTTGTTTTATAAAAATAAAGGTAGGGAGGGGCGTTGTGATAGGTGAAATTTGCAATGCAAACATAAACGAAAGAAATTGAAATCAAGTACAATTCACCTTTCCATTGCATAAACAAAATTGACTTCACTAATTGAGCATACTAAAGTGCACCCTGCTCCAACATTTGCTCTTTGCTCTTTGATTATTATGGATTGCTCAATTAAACAACATAACTTTGTGATGTGAGGATGATAAGATCTAGAGTGATTTTTGTAGTGTGATGTCGTATGAAGATCGGAGAGGATGAAAAATGGAGAATGAGGTTCAATTTATAGGTTTCCAACAATGAAGATCAATGGTGGAGAGTGATTAGAGAGATCAATGGCTAGAAATGGTTGAGAGGATGTGCACGAATGAGAGAAGGACAAGTGTCCTTGTCCTCTCATCCATCATAGGAGTTAACAGAATTGATTGGAGAGTTGACTGAGTTGATTACTTAGTTAACTCAATTGATTGACTAGTCAACTAAATTGATTGATTAGTTGACTAGATTGACTAACTTGTTAACTAGTTTGATTGATTTAGTTAACTAATTTGATTGATTAGTAATCTAAATTGATTGAGAGTGAATTATGGAGGAGAGGGAATAATAGAAAATTAAATAAATAAATTATTTAATTTCATGCACATGGATAAATAAATAAAATATTGAATTTTATTTATTTTGAAGAAATGGAATATTAGCTTTAATTAAATAAATAATTTAAATTTATCTAATTAATGTGAGGAGAAAAATTGATTTAATTAAATAATCAGAATTATTTAATCAAATATGGAGGATAAATTGATTTAATTAAATAATTAGAATTATTTAATTAATATGGAGGATAAATTGGTTTAATTAAATAATTTATTTAATTAAATATGAAGGATAAATTGATGGTGATCGATAGATGAACTTAATCAAATAATCAAGAATAATTTAATTAATGAAATAAGACAGATGAAAGCCTGATCTGGGAACGGGGCAATTTTAGGTGTCTACATTTTGCCCCTTTGAGATGGTGTTGCGAAGTAACACCATTTCAAAGAAGTTTAAAACATAGTGCTATGTTGGATAGAGGAAGATATTGGTTTAGAAGAACAATATGATTGGATTATAAATGATGATGCTCCAGTCAGGTAGAAGAAGAACTTAGTAGATTAATTAATAGGTTGAATGATGCCCCCTCGAGAGGATAAACGAATTGGAAGAATACGAGTGTGCTCTCGAAATGAATGGATATAAAGAAAAGAGGGAGATAGAAGATGGAGAACAAATTAGAGAAAGATGAAGAAGATAAAAGGATGGATGATAGAATGATGGATTTAATATGGGGAGTAGTTATGTTGACTTGAGTAGTGTAATCCTATAGTTTGATATAGCACTAGACATTATGCACCAAGGTATAAGGACTAGGGTGATGATGTGTCTTGTGCACCCAGCATAATACAGCCTTGTCGAGACGTATGAGGAATGATACTTAGAGCATTAAAGTCCTAATGCACATAAGATATGATATGACCATAGATGCAAAGAATAATGCAAAAAAGTTATTCCAACATACACAAGATATGAATATTAGCTAGAAAGATATGGATTTGATACAAATGTAAGATAAGAAAGATGACACACACAAGCAAGCAAGCAAGCATGCACAAATGATACAAAAACCAAGGTATTGCCCCTGTCAAGATATAAACCAATGATCGATGGATTGATTGATTGATTTGATGATGATGATGATGATGATAGTGTTGTCATTGTGGGGAACGATATATCCCTAGATCAACATAAGGATGTGGGAGTGAAATATCCCATTGATGATTGATTGATGATGATTAATTGATTTGGTTTATGACAAGATTAGGATCAAGACCAAAGGATGTGATTGGATGATTTGGCTAGATTGATTGACTAGATTGGTATGGATTAAGGATGACTTCCATTTGGTATATTGCTTGGATTTTTTGAATATTTGAGTTTTTTTTTTTGTATTTTTGAGTTTGTTTGACTTTTTTGGATATGTTTGAGATTTTTTTAAATTGTTTTTGGATATTTTTAAGATTTTTTGGTTGTTTTTGGATATTTTTGATATTTTTTTGTTGTTTTTGGATATTTTTGATATTTTTTTTTGGATATTTTTGATATTTTTTGTTCTTTTTGGATATTTTTGAGATTTTTTATTGTGTTTGGATATTTTGTTTTATGGGATGGCATTGTATTGGAGTTTGGATAGCCTTGTTTCTAAATACCAATGACAAGGGAAAACCAGGTCTAGATGCAAGGAGGAGAATGGGATGAGATAAGTGGACAAAAGGATGGGTGATAACAAATGGGATGGAAGACATGATAATGGAATGGATAAGGGTAGGCGATAGTGTGTGGGATGTAAAGCTCATGATAGAGGGATGGATAAAAGGATAGATAAAATGGATGGAATGGATGTATGCATCATAAGTGAGCTAAGATGTGATCTCCAAAGACTATGTCGCATAGGAATAACATGCCCCATTCGAGGTAGTATGTTTAGGATTTTAAATGACAAAACTTTGGATGAGAGGATGATTGGATTGGTTGAAAAGGATGAGGTATATCAAGAGATTTTCTAAAGCATTTTTCAACATTTTTCCCCTGTGTCTTTATCAAGATCAAAAGGAGGAAGGGAGGATGGATGGATAGATGGGATAGGCATATGGGTTTAATGGCTAAGGATGACAATATTAGGATATGAAAGGATGAGGTAGATAGAAAGGAAATGATAGGTTGGATGAGACAATGTCCCAAGTGTAAGACACATAGATAGTCAACCTATGGATGACACCTGTTTGCCAGGTTTTCATCATGGTACTTATCCAAGGCGCCAATTTACCAGGTTTTCACCATTGGACAAAGGGATTTCTCTTTACTACTTTTTTCTTTTCATTTTTTCCTTTTTTTTTGGGAATACTTGGATGGAATAGGTGGATGTGGACAAGAAGGACTCAAACATCTAGTTCCATGAAAGTTGATAGTCCCATTTAAAAATAGATGACACACATGGACCATGTCAAATGTCATTATACTCATAGTTGTTGGTAAGGGATTGCATGTGAGGGAGATGGATTAGGTGGATAATGGATAATGTATGGAAGGATTATGCAAGGATGGATGGGAGATAGTGGATTATGATGGAAGGATAGTGGATTATGCAAAAGCATGGACCATAGGGATATGATGGGTAAAATATGTGGGATAATGGATTAAAGATGGGGAGATGGAGGTATGTGGGAATGTTGTGGAATGGAAAGGAACCAAGACCAACGGTTGCACACACCGTGATAAGCATTGAAGTTTTTGATTAGAAGGAGGCGTGGAAGTAATGGATGCATTTTTGGAGAGGATGGTCGATGTAGGAATTTAGGCACCCACATAGACTTAGGATTTTTATGATTTTTTCATTGGAATTTATGGGATGAAGGAATTTGGGATTTTTTGATGAAGTGAGATTTTTGGGATTGTTGGGATGAAGGAACTTTATATTTTTAGATGAAATGGGTTTTTTGGGATATTTGGGATGTGGATGCTTCATTTGACTTGATTTCTTTTTGCTTAGGGACCCAAACCATTTTATTTTTGGACTTTTCTTATGAAAGTAAGAGTTTGGGTAGCTGTTTGGATAGATTTTGATTAATTTTTTACCTTGATGCCCTAGGGCATAAGTATTTTTAGAAGTTTTTGCTTTATGGGTAGAGGCATCCAAATTTTCATTTGTGAATCTTGTGGTTTGGGTGGAAGCTTCATGTTTGGTCGATGTGTGCATTTGTTGGTCACAATTAGGTATGTGAGGGGATTTACGGATGGAGGGATTAAGAGTGGATTTTTGGATAAATGGATAAGGGGATTGGATGATAGGGATATTAGGCATTGGGATAAGTGGAGGTAGAGTGGATGGAGGGATATTAGGAGTAGGAAGTAGTGGATGTAAAATGGATGGAGGAAGGTGTATGGTCACATGCTTTTGGGATTTGTAGGATGATGGGGGAGGAATGGCAACATATGTTTTAGGGATATGATGTGGTTTATGATGGAAAGGAGTGGATTTAGAAGGCATGGAGGTAGTACCAACATCTTAAGATTGTTTTTCTTGGGGAATATAACCAAGGCCATAAGAGCATGGAGGGACTTTGACATGGATAGGCTCCAAAATACCTTGTTCATGAAGGCCTAAGCCTTTACCTTGATAGTTCATTTTTTGGAGTATGCGGTGGACAACGGGATTATGGGTGATTTGGACACTAGATGCGAGCTCATTATTTGATGAGGAAGGTGAGGTGGTAGATAATGGATGTTGCTTTCCTAAGGAGGAACATTCATGGATGAAGGTGGTAAGACCAAGGGTATATGATGGTGGATTTGCAATATAGTTAATTTTTTAGGACAAAGTATCAATAGGATCTTGATTATCATTATGTTCATTAAGATCCATGTTATTTGTTTGATCGTCTATGTTTGCTTGGGAGCCAAGTGTCTCAAGGAAAGTGGATGTTTTAGGATCATGGATAGGATTGGGTGGAGGATGGATAGTGGTAGTTTGGATATCTTGCTCATGGATAGGTGTGGGATTATGGATAGGATCAATTTTCTCATGGATAGGTTCTTGGTCATAGAGAGGATTAACATGGATAATGTGATAGTGAGCTTGGATAGGATGAACTTGGATTACTTGCTCATGGGTAGTAACTTGATCATATATAATATCTTGATCATAAAGAGGATTATGGAGAGGATGAGTGGAAGTGATTTGATCTTGATTTGGACGAGGGGTTAATGTTTCCACATGCTTTAGATTATACTCTTGACATAACTTTTGGTTTGCTTGCATGGGAGTGGAAGACTCTTGGATAAGATTTATAGGTTCTAGATGGTCAACAACATGAGGGTATAATGGATCTTGACTTGGGCTC